>OU342624.1:25000-30000 GCA_910589645.1 Tinea semifulvella | reverse complement strand
AGGTACTATTAAATTGCATAGCTATTTCATAATAGTGGTGTACAATTTAAGGGATGAGGCCGGCGGCGAAAAGGTATCCCATTGACTTCGGGTCATTTGACAGTGGCCACACACAGAATATCGACTTCCTTGCACCCGGGACGCCTTTAGCAGTATGCCACGCTCGCCCTGGCTATCGCGTCCCATCTGTGCCGCACCGTGCAGTCCACACTAAAAGCGTTGTGGTTAGTGGTACTGATTTTTGCACGTACACAGTTGCGGCACGTGGGTTCTACTCCAGCCAGGCGGTCGGGGCACTGCGTCCACAGGTGCAAGCCCCCACAATGACTGCACACCTTTTCGGTCTCGGTGCAGAAACGTTTTCCATGCCCGTGCGCGAGGCAGAGCGAGCACTGTACCAGTGGCGACTGGTCTGCTACGCGCACGTGCTGGAGGTCGATGTGGACTCGTTCTGCACCTGTCAAGCGCTGCCACACTTTCGGCGAGACTTGCAGTACAATGTGGCAGGTATGCGGGTTCCTTGTTTGCCTCCTGTACCTTACTTGGGCTCTAAAATCTGCATCCGGCACATCTCGGAACAAAGACCCGCTCTGGGTCCTCAGGGACGTCAGGACGTCCTCGTCCGTGTTGTATGACATGACGTCCCTGAGGATCACGAGCGGGTCCTTGTTCTTAACCTCCTCCACTGTCAAGTTTGTGCCGGATCTTCTAATCTTGTCCACCACTTTTCCCATCTCCTCCTCCGTGGTGCAGCCCAATATCACCTTTTGGTCTCTGACCTTTCTCACTCTTTCCACCCTTATTCCTGTCGCCCTGGCGTCCACTGCTGTCCTTATTTTGTCCACCACTTGGCCGCTGGTGTCACCCTCGCTCGATATTGCGACGGAGTGCATCGCGCGAGGGTGACCAGCGGCCACAGTGGCATAGGAGGCCCTCGGCGCCGGTGCGCTCTCCGACGGTGAGCTGGTCTGGAGTCGGTCGGCCAATGTCGCAGTGTGCTGTTGGCACTCTGCCATTTGCCGACCGTGCTCCTTCATGCTCTCCATCAGGGAGCGCATCAATGCGGAGGACTCCGTTTCCTCAGCCATTTTCCCCTTTTGTTTCCCATCCAGTTTCCCTTCCTTTTCTTTTTCTTCTTCCCTTTTTCCTTTCTCAGGTGCTTTCCCGTCAGGCTTACATTTCTCCGCCTCTTTCACAAGGGCGTATAGTCGCTCCAGCGCCCGCGAGACATCCTGTTTTATTTCAGCTTTTAGGTTTCTGGACCCTGCCAGAGCCGTCTTCGCCCTCACCAGGCATGCCTTGGCTTCGTCCACTCGGCTGGCGAATTTCGGCTCCGGCAGGCTATCAGGTGCCTCTGATGGTGGTGGGCGGCTCGCCTGCGCTGTAGCCACTCTCGCTCCTGGTCCTGGGGCGGAGATAGGAGCAACTTTCTTCGGGGAGGACTTGGACTGGGTGCCCGGTTTTCCAGCCTCCCACTCTCCTATACTCTTCCTGACCTTCTGGGGCTCACTTGAAGGCCCAGCCTTCATTTGGTCAGTTGGGGGTTTGGGGACGTTAGCCCCAGACTGTTTGACGGGCGGGGGGGTGCGGATGCCAAACATGTTGTCGTTCTGTTCAGAGGACTCGTCTAAAAATAATAAAATAAATATAAAATATAAAGTATAAAATATAGTATGAATATAGATTAAATTATAATACTATTATATAGTAATGATATGTCAAATGTTAAATTGTTAAATACAATAAAAAATTTAAAATACAATAAATAAATATTTAGTCAATGTCAGGAATAAATTTTTATAATAAAATATTATATATATTCTGTCAAGTAGCTTAGGTCAATTTTTGATGAGGACAATATTCTCTCTATTAAGTTCTTTAAGTCGTATAAACTCCAAAATGTACCAAAGCAAGAGAGAACTGAACTGAACTTTATAAAAGTTAAAAATAACGATAATAAAACACTATAATTTAGTTTTACTCCAAAAGAGTAGTCTCAGCTACTAGGTCAGACAATAGTCTGCTATTTAGTCTAAAAATACTTACTCTAATATATTTAAAAGCTATTTTATAAGTCTTAATTTAATTATGTTATGGTCAGCTAATACACAGATTTGTCAATAAACAAACCTGCGTCAAATTTAAATTTAAATTTATATTAATAAATTATTTTGAAAATAATTTATTATTTAATAAAATAATATTAATATTATCCAGTCTATCTTTTAAGATTAAAAATTTACGGGGGGCTTCTACTATCCTGTAGTTGTGATGATGATTTGTGAGTGTATAAGAGATAAGTGTGAAATGGATAATGTGATATAAATAAATAAATGTAATGTAATATTTTGATAATAATATAATATATAATAATAATGTAATATATTAGTGTGAAATGAATAGATGTGATATAAATAATAGTAATGTGTGAGCTATGATATAAATGTGAGTATGTGAGAAAGCTGAAACTAGTGTATATTATTTTTATTAATTACTTATAGTATATTTTTATTTGTTTCAATGTAACTGTAACTCTTGTTACAGATGTGTCAATGTGTGTGTAAAGTTTTTATACTATTTATCGCAATTCCAGGATAGGAGGAGGTTTGTCTATAAAAATACTTAGATCTAGCTTAATATTTTCACTTAATAATATTTATAACTTAGTACTAACTTAATTCTAGGTCAACCTTAGAGTCTTTAGTCACTGTTTATCTAATTTTCTTTCCTTTTCAGGTGGTGCTATCTCTCTTCCCCGGTTCCCCGGTTCTTCCAGGCTCCAGGTAAGTATATTATTCTTTCACTTTTTCTTATATTTTTCAGTTGCGGCTCCTTCGTTTCAGACTGCAGGGTCCAGCGTCCAGTGTCCAGGGTCCAGGGTCCAGGTCCAGGTAAGTTAGTAGTATGTGTATGTATATACGTCCTTTGTTCCCCGTTTCCCTTTCCAGGTATCCCACTAGGCCGTCACAGTAGACCTTCGGAAGCGGCAAAATTGTTGTAGACAGAGAGAATTTTTCGTCAGGCCGGCTTGTAACCTTTGCCAGAAGCCTGTCTCTGGTCGTAGCACGGTCAAATTTTCTGGAGGGGTGCCCCTTGATGTCGTCTAATTTATCAATAAATAAAAAAAGGGGGGGTCCACGATTCGTTCCAGAGTTTGGGGTCCCTTCCTATGGGCCAGAAGAGAGTTGCCCAATTTTCAGCTATTTTTGCCCGTGCTATTCCCAGTTTCAAGCCTCCGGTGATCTGAAGATATCCCCTCAAGGAAACTTGACAGCGCCGACAATTTGGCGTCAATAAAAATCGTCTATGGTGTCCACGAGTAAATCTGGCGGCACGCGTCAAAGTGACCTGAACGCGTCTACACGCGCGTGCGTACGCGTCACCGGGTTCAGGATCTTCTTATGGTGTACTCCTCGTCACGGCGCGTCGAATGATGCCAGAAAAACGGCACCTCGCCGATTTAGTTTCCGAGCAGTACACGAAAAACTGCGAAAAATGTGGATTTCACTGCAAAAACCCAACTGAACCCGGGACAAAGTCACCTGAACACGTCTGGACTCGCGTGCATACGCACTATCAGGATCACACTAGTATTTCTGGACGCCCCTTGAAATGGCGCGTCGAGTGATGCCCAATGAGCTCCAGCTCACGGACTTGGTCTTGGAGAATTTTCACTATAAACTTGGCCTTATCACTTTTGTTTACTTTTTCAGTTAAAAAGTTAACTGAACCTTTAAAAGGATAAATAACTTCACAAACACAATGAATACCTCAATAATAATAATAATTGATAATAGTAATTGGAATAATAATTGAAATAATTTAATAATAATGTCTTGTTTACAAGATTTGGGTTAACAAACTACGCACGACTTAGCTACGGTTAAAACGTGACCGTTCGACTTAGCGTAGGTCGGTTGACTCGGCGCCGTGTGGTGGCGGCTGGAGAATACCACCACTCCCGTAAGCCCAAAATCCAGGGATACTGTAAGAGTCAGGAAATGGATTCTGCCAGTGGCAGTGGGCCAGCTCCGATGCCGTTGATAGTTCGGGCGAATGAGCTCCCCGGCGCCTGCTTGGTGGACTCTAGTCCAAGGGGCGTCGGGAGTCTTCGGCGGCCTAGTCCCAGTCTGGCTGCCGAAGAGAGGGGAGTGCCGACCGCCCGATTATGTACATAATAAGGGCCGTCGGCACACGAGGAGGAGCACACCGCCAACTAAGTTGCACCCAGGCAACTCGCGGTGTGCGAGAGGAGACCCGGGGTCCTAGGCCACGTGCCAGAGGGACGGTCGGGAGCCCTGATAGCCACTGGGATTTGGCTGCAGGGCAGGTAGGAGCACCGCGAGTCTTGCACCCAGGCAGCTCGCGTTGTGCGTAGAGCCTCGCTCCGATGCCTAGAGTGGATCATGGGCGGAGGAGCGCCCTCACAGGAGGAGGGACCTCGGTCCCCCGACCTTGATTTGGACTGGGTCGAGGGACTGAGGAGGCGAGGAGGAGGAGGAGAAGGAGGAGATCCCCTGTGCCATTCGTATAATGGCTCTGCGTTTGGCCGGGGGGCCCGGCAGTCACTGGGTTTGGCTGTCGGGAAGCTGGAAGCACCGTCGGCTGGTTCCCAGCCCAGACCGGCGGGTGGAGGAGATAGGAGGAGATCCCCTGTGCCATTCGTATAATGGCTCTGCGTTTGGCCGGGGGGCCCGGCAGTCACTGGGTTTGGCTGTCGGGAAGCTGGAAGCACCGTCGGCTGGGTCCCAGCCTAGACCGGCGGTTCTGGTGGAGGAGTAAGGAGGAGATCCCCTGGTGTTTCGTTCGTGCTAGGGGGCCCCGACACAGTCACTGGGAGATGAAAATCGGGGGAGATAGGGACACCGTCGGCCTGCCCCAGCTAACCAGTAAGACGGAACGACGATGGAACCCTCACCCCGCCATTGTCGGATGGATGGGGGACCCTGAAATGGCTACTGGGACCTGGCCGTCAGGGAGTAGAGGGGCCGACGACCGCG
>OU342624.1:5000-22500 GCA_910589645.1 Tinea semifulvella | reverse complement strand
GTTAGGTTAGGTTAGGTTAGGTTAGGTTAGGTTAGGTTAGGTTAGGTTAGGTTAGGTTAGGTTAGGTTAGGTTAGGTTAGGTTAGGTTAGGTTAGGTTAGGTTAGGTTAGGTTAGGTTAGGTTAGGTTAGGTTAGGTTAGGTTTTTTTTTTTTTTTTTTTTTTTTTTTTTTTTTTTTTTTTTTTTTTTTTTTGTTGTCCTCTGACGTAAAATTTGGTCAGAGACTATTAGCGCTTCTATATTATGTTTTTATCATGATATTTTTATCTATAATAGTAGGTACCTATATGATGGCTAAACTTATATAATTTTTCTTAAGTAATGTATGGCCGGTTGGTTCTCAAAATATGCTATCTAACATCTTTTATATCTACAATACGACTTTTGTTTGTTTGTTTTGATATTATATTGATAGTTGTTGAATTTTATACAATTTAGAAACCAAGCACATTTTCTGGAATTTTTATACAATTTAGAAACCAAGCATACTTTCTGGAATTTTATACAATTTACTTACAATCTATTTACATGACTAGCTTAACATTAACTTTATTTTATTATGACTTATAGTTTTATGCTATCAAGGTATATACTTATAATATAACTGTAGCATAACTCTTTTGTACTATTTTTTTTTTTTTTTTTTTTTTTTTTTTAGTATATAGCGTTTAAGTGTTTTATCAACGATTTATTAAGTTCTGTATTGCTTTGCCATTTAGATCTTATTTTGACTTGGAGGAACTTTCTCCGCAGTTTTTGTTGGTCAATGTGTAGTTTATTGTGCTGCGTGTGGTGTGAGAAGTCTAATACTGGATTGGCACCCGCCCCGTGATTTAATCCCTGTAATGAGTAGGTACTATTAAATTGCATAGCTATTTCATAATAGTGGTGTACAATTTAAGGGATGTGGCCGGCGGCGGAAAGGTATCCCATTGACCTCGGGTCATTTGACAGTAGCCACACGCAGAATATTGACTTCCTTGCACCCGGGACGCCTTCAGCAGTATGCCACGCTCGCCCTGGCTATCGCGTCCCATCTGTGCCGCACCGTGCAGTCCACACTAAAGGCGTTATGGTTAGTGGTACTGATTTTTGCACGTACACAGTTGCGGCACGCGGGTTCGACGCCAGCCAGGCGGTCGGGGCACTGCGTCCACAGGTGCAAGCCGCCACAATGACTGCACACCTTTTCGGTCTCGGTGCAGAAGCGTTTTCCATGCCCGTGCGCGAGGCAGAGCGAGCACTGTACCAGTGGCGACTGGTCTGCTACGCGCACGTGCTGGAGGTCGATGTGGACGCGTTCTGCACCTGTTAAGCGCTGCCACACTTTCGGCGAGACCTGCAGTACGATGTGGCAGGTATGCGGGTTCCTTGTTTGCCTTCTGTACCTGACTTGGGCTCTATAGTCTGCATCCGGCACATCTCGGAACAAAGACCCGCTCTGGGTCCTCAGGGACGTCAGGACGTCCTCGTCCGTGTTATAGGACATGACGTCCCTGAGGATCACGAGCGGGTCCTTGTTCTTAACCTCCTCCACTATCAGTTTTGTTCCGGATTTTTTAATTTTTTCCACCACTTTTTCCATCTCCTCCTCCGTGGTGCAGCCCAATATCACCTTTTGGTCTCTGACCTTTCTTACTCTTTCCACCCTTATTCCCGTCGCCCTAGCGTCTACTGCTGTCCTTATTTTGTCCACCACTTGGCCGCTGGTGTCACCCTCGCTCGATATTGCGATGGAGTGCATCGCGCGAGGGTGACCAGCGGCCACAGTGGCATAGGAGGCCTTCGGCGCCGGCGCGCTCTCCGACGGAGAGCAGGTCTGGAGTCGGTCGGCCAATGTCGCAGTGTGCTGTTGGCACTCTGCCATTTGCCGACCGTGCTCCTTCATGCCCTCCATCAGAGAGCGCATCAGGGCAGTCGGCATCTCCTCCGCGACGGTTTCTTCTTCCTTCTTTTCCCCCCTTATTTCTTTCTCTTTTCCCATTTCTGATTCCTTGGATTTTTCTGCTTCTTTCACCAAGGCGTACAGTCGCTCCAGCGCCTGTGTAACATCCTGTTTGATGTCCGCTTTTAGATTCCTGGAGCCCCCCAGGGCCGTCTTCGCCTTGATCAGACAGGCTTTGGCTTCAGCCGTCCGATTGGCGAATTTTGGCTCTGGCGGGCTCTCAGGAGTCTCTGCCTTTGTTACACGGCTCACAGGCGCCGGAGCCACCCTCGCCTTCGATCCAGAAGCAGAGGTAGGAGCGAGTTTCTTTGGTGAAGTGGGCTTGGGTTGGCGGCCCGGTTTCCCGGCCTCCCACTCCCCTATACTCCTTCTCACCTTTTGTGGCTCATTGGAAGGGCCAGCCTTCGTTTGGTCTATGTCGGGTTGGGGGTTATTAGAGCCGGACGCTTTGACGGGAGTACGCATGCCAAACATTTTATATCGAGTCAGAGGACGCGTCTAAAGATAAAATTAAAATGGATAACAATAAAATAATATTATTATTAATAATATGTCGGTCAACCAGTAAATGTCAATGTCAATAATAAAAATATATTTAAAATAATAACAATAATAATATTAATTACTATTTTTTAGTCAAGGTCATGTAGTACTTTGTATATGTGTTAGTAGTATTTTGTCAAATTCCGTTAAATATCTTTTGTCTTTATCGAGAAATTGAAAATTTTACGATAGGTCCCAGTCACTAGCAAAGCAAGAGAACTGTATATAATTCACGAGAACACATATACTACAGTTATAACCCTATGTTAACTATTTCCTATCCTGTGTTTCTTTCCTTTATCTAAAAATAAAATAAAGAGTGCAATACAATACAATACAAGATAGTACTTGTGTCAAATTCTTAAAATATGTTATTATGTTCACAGGATAGAATGTACTTCTGTATAAGAAGATGTAAAAATATGTACACTACTTAAGACTAACTTAAATCTAACTTAAATCTAAGCCCCTTAAAGTCTTTACACTGGTTTTTTATTTTTGTTAATTTAAATTTTTTATTTTTTATTTACAGGTTTTGCTTCTCTTCCGGTCTACGGGTCCAGCGTCCAGGTGAGTAAGGTGAGTATGATGTTTTTTATTTTATTTTGTTCATACGTCTTGAAATTCCCTATCTAATAGTATTTTTATTTCTGGACAGGGTTCTTCACTGGAAGCCTCAGGAAGCAGTGAAAGGTAAGTATGTCCGGAAAAACCGTCTCCTGCCAACTTAAAACGGCTACCAAAAATTGGTTTCCGGTCAGATCTGGGTCGAATTTACAGGATGGGTACCCCTTGATGTTTGCTTGATTATGATGAAGTAAAAAAGAGGGGTCGTAGCGGTAGTTTATAAGATATGTCGCTTTCCCCGCCTGCAAATTTGATTTTTCACCTTTTTGCCCGTGCTACTGCTATTTTTCGTTTTTTAGTGATTCCGTGTTATGCTCCCATAGAATTTTGACTGAGCCGTCAAATTGGCGTCAATAAATTTTTTGTAGGTTCAACACACGCAAAACTACCAAACACATGCGAAAGAGTTTATTGTCCACATGCGAGCGGGTTGTTGCGCCACCAAAGGCAGGTTTTTCTGTGTGGTGCTCCTCGTCACGGCGCGTCGGATGGTGAGAGAAAAGTCGTACCTTACCACTTTAATTTCCAAGTTATTCACGAAAAACCACTAATTTTTTCACTATTTTACCATTCAAAATGGCCATTAATGGTTTCTGCCAAATTTTAAAAATGTCACTGGATAGCCCACATGAAAAAACACTACTGTACTAATTTTCATGTAAATCGGAACACTTTTACTATGTTTTCAGAATTTTTTCGCGCAGAGCTCTTTAAAAACGCAGCTTGCTCGTCACTGGGTTAGGTTAGGTTAGGTTAGGTTAGGTTAGGTTAGGTTAGGTTAGGTTAGGTTAGGTTAGGTTAGGTTAGGTTAGGTTAGGTTAGGTTAGGTTAGGTTAGGTTAGGTTAGGTTAGGTTAGGTTAGGTTAGGTTAGGTTAGGTTAGGTTAGGTTAGGTTAGGTTAGGTTAGGTTAGGTTAGGTTAGGTTAGGTTAGGTTAGGTTAGGTTAGGTTAGGTTAGGTTAGGTTAGGTTAGGTTAGGTTAGGTTAGGTTAGGTTAGGTTAGGTTAGGTTAGGTTAGGTTAGGTTAGGTTAGGTTAGGTTAGGTTAGGTTAGGTTAGGTTAGGTTAGGTTAGGTTAGGTTAGGTTAGGTTAGGTTAGGTTAGGTTAGGTTAGGTTAGGTTAGGTTAGGTTAGGTTAGGTTAGGTTAGGTTAGGTTAGGTTAGGTTAGGTTAGGTTAGGTTAGGTTAGGTTAGGTTAGGTTAGGTTAGGTTAGGTTAGGTTAGGTTAGGTTAGGTTAGGTTAGGTTAGGTTAGGTTAGGTTAGGTTAGGTTAGGTTTTTTTTTTTTTTTTTTTTTTTTTTTTTTTTTTTTTTTTTTTAATTGTCCTCTGACATATAATTTAGTCAGAGACTATTGTCCCGTCTTAAATATATTTTTAACAATTATTTTATTATTTTTGGGTCAGCTGTGGAAGCTGTACTAAGTACCTACATCTGATATAGTTTAACGTGTTTTTTTGTAACATATCTGAGAGTCTAAACATTTAACAATCTTATATATATTAATATTTGTATGGAATCGATTTTATATAATTGTTTACTTTCCCTCGTCTTTGTTTTAGTGCTTTAACTTTTAAGCTATTTTAATATTTACAAAGTTTATACAAATATTTTTCTTATTTAGCAAATCTAAGTCTATACATTTAATTTAAACTATTTTCAATTTAAATACAATCTAACTTACTTGACTAGCTTAACATTAACTTAATTTATAACTTATATTTTATGCTACTAATTTATATAATAATTATATAACTATAACATAATTCTTTTGTGCTATTACTTTATTTATTTCTATTCTGTTTTTCTCGACAATTACTTAAGTTAGTTACCTTGCTTTGCCTTTAAGTTTCTGGATGGTATTTTAATTTTAATTTTGTTTCGGAATTGAGAAACTTTTTCCGCAATTAAATTTGCCAATAGACAAGTGTGTATACGTGTGTATATAAATAGTGTGTGGGATTTGAATGGCACCCGCTCCGCAATTTCATCCGTTGCAATTGGCTATTAAATTGGAAGACTATTTTCATAATAGTAATGAACAATTTAAATGACTATAGGGTTCAAGAGCGGCGGAGGAGAGGTGCCCCATCGATGTTAGAAGGTTAGTCGTATGACACACACAATATTTCGACCTTGCACCTGTGACGCCTTTAGCAATAAGCCACACTCGCTCTGGCTATCGCGTCCCATCTATGCCGCACTGTGCAGTCCTCACTATATGCGTTGTGATTAGTGGTTGTCAACTTTGCGCGCGCACAGTTGCGGCACGTGGGTTCGGCGCCAGCCAGGCGGTCGGGGCATTCCGTCCACAGGTGCAAGCCGCCACAGTGGCTACACACCTTTTCGGTTTCAGTGCAGAACCGTCTTCCATGCCCGTGCGCGAGGCAGAGCGAGCATTGGACCAGTGGTGACTGGTCTGCCACGCGCACGTGCTGAAGATCTATGTGGACGCGTTCTGCTACTGTGAGTCTCTGCCACATCAGCGGAGAGACCTGGGCGACTATATGGCATGTGTGCGGGTTTCTCGTCTTCCGCCGGTACCTGATTTGGGCTCTTAGCTGTTCCTCCGGCACGTCTCGGAACAGAGGCCCGTTCTGGGTCCTCAGGGACGTCAGGACGTCCTCGTCCGTGTTATAGGACATGACGTCCCTGAGGATCACGAGCGGGTCCTTGTTCTTAACCTCTTCCACAATGAGGTTAGATCCGGATTTCTTTATCGTGTCCACCACCTTCCCAATCTCCTCCCTGGTGGTGCAGCCCAAAATGACCCTTTGATCTCGGACTTTTCGGAGTCTCTCAACCCTTATTCCAGATTTCCTAGCATCCACTGCCACTCTTATCTTTTCCACCACTTGGCCGCTGGTGTCACCCTCGCTCGATATCGCTATCGAGTGCATCGCGCGAGGGTGACCCGCGGCCACACTTGCGTAGGACGCCCTCCCCGCTGGTGCGCTCTCCGGCTGCGGCGCTGGAGAGTACGACTGGAGTCGGTCGGCCAATGTCGCAGTGTGCATCTGACACTCCGCCATTTGCCGACCGTGCTCCTTCATACCCTCCATCAGAGAACGCATCAGCGCGGCGGGAGTCTCCTCCGTGGTGGTTTCTCCTTCCTTCCCAACAGTGATCCCAATTTCCTTCTTTTCCTTTTCCTTTTCAGGTTCCGCTTTTCCGTCCGGTCCAGAATTCTCCGCCTCCTTTACCAGGGCGTACAGCCGCTCCAGCGCCTGTGTAACATCAGCCTTGATGTCTGTCTTCAGGTTCCTGGAACCTGCCAGGGCCGACTTCGCTTTGACCAAGCAGGCCTTTGCTTCGGCCGTTCGATTGGCGAACTTCGGTGCTGGCAGGCTCCGGGGAACCTCCGCCGACGCTCGGCTCACCTGCGCTGGAGCCACCCGCGCCCCTGTTCCAGAGGCAGAGGTAGGGACGACTTTCTTGGGGGGGGTGGCAGGCTTGGGCTGGCTACCCAGTTTCCCGGCCTCCCATTCCCCTATGCTTCTTCTTACTTTCTGGGGCTCATTTTGCGTTGAGGGTCCAGCCCTCGGTTGGTCAGTTGAGGTTGGAGGGTCTGGTTTGTCAGCACCCTTCGACTTTACGGGTGTACGGATGCCAAACATGTTAATGTTTGTCAGAGGACTCGTCTAGTGTAATAATATATAGTCAATGATAAAAATATAATATATAATAATATATAGTCAAAGTCAAAAGTAAAATATATGAATTATTAATGTTTAATTAAATGTCAACTTGTAAATTATTATTATTTTTATTATAAAATAAAATAAATAGTTAATGTCAATAGTATATAATAATATAAGGTCAGTGGAAAAGTCTGTAGCAAAGAAAAATTTTTTATACTTATGAGTCGTAAAAACTCACAAGTGGTCCAGCTCGTAGCAAAAGCAAAATAACTGAACCTGAGCTACGGTTAATCCTTATTGATAACAAATTTGTCAATAGACAAATTGTGTCAATATTACTATATACAATTTTAAAATAATGTACAAAACTTAAAACTAAATATACTTAAAACTAAATATACTTAAAACTAACTTAAATCTAAGCCCCTTATAGTCTTTACACTGGTTTTTTATTTTATCTTTGTAATTTTTTATTTTTATTTACAGGTTTTTGCAGCTCCTCCGGTCTTCGGGTCCAGCATCCAGGTAAGTTAGGTAAGTATAAATTTTTTTTTTTTTTTTTTTCTGATTTATACACGTCTTGAAGTGCCCTGTCTGATGGTATTTTTATTTCAGACCAGGAGTCGTCACAGGAGGCCTCAGCGAGCAGTGAAGTTTGGGTATGCCCGGAAGTCCGTCTCCGGCAAGCTTTAAACAGCTACCAAGAATCGGTTTCCGGTCAGACCCGGGTCAAATTTACAGGAAGGGTGCCCCTTGATCTTAGCTTAATTATGGTAAAATAAAAAAGGGGGGGCGTCACTTCAGTTTCAGAGATATCTCGATTTCCCCTCCTGTAATTTTGAATTTTCACTGTTTTGCCCGTGCTACTTCCGTTTTTCGGTTTTTGGTGATGCGGTATTTTTCTCCCACAGAATTTCAACAGCGCCGACAATTTGTCATCGATAAAATTTTCGTGGAGTAACCACACGCAAAGTTACACAACGCGTGGAAAAGTGTTTTTTATCAACACGCGCGCAGGTAGTTGCGCCACCAAAGGCAGTTTTTTGTGCGATGTACTCCTCGTCTAGGCGCGTCTAATGATGCCAGAAAATCAATACCTTACCGCGTTAGTTTTAAAGTTATTCACCGAAAACCACAATTTTATTCACTATTTTATGCTTAAATTTTTTTTATATATTAGTTTTTTCTAATTTTTAAGCACGTCACTATGTAGCACTCACTAAATTACACCACTGTACAAATTTCCAGGTCAATCGGACAACTTCTACTAGGTTTTTGGAATTTATTCGTGCGGAGCTCCTTAAAAACACAGCTTACTCGACCGTTGTTCGAGCGGGACTGGTTAGGTTAGGTTAGGTTAGGTTAGGTTAGGTTAGGTTAGGTTAGGTTAGGTTAGGTTAGGTTAGGTTAGGTTAGGTTAGGTTAGGTTAGGTTAGGTTAGGTTAGGTTAGGTTAGGTTAGGTTAGGTTAGGTTAGGTTAGGTTAGGTTAGGTTAGGTTAGGTTAGGTTAGGTTAGGTTAGGTTAGGTTAGGTTAGGTTAGGTTAGGTTAGGTTAGGTTAGGTTAGGTTAGGTTAGGTTAGGTTAGGTTAGGTTAGGTTAGGTTAGGTTAGGTTAGGTTAGGTTAGGTTAGGTTAGGTTAGGTTAGGTTAGGTTAGGTTAGGTTAGGTTAGGTTAGGTTAGGTTAGGTTAGGTTAGGTTAGGTTAGGTTAGGTTAGGTTAGGTTAGGTTAGGTTAGGTTAGGTTAGGTTAGGTTAGGTTAGGTTAGGTTAGGTTAGGTTAGGTTAGGTTAGGTTAGGTTAGGTTAGGTTAGGTTAGGTTAGGTTAGGTTAGGTTAGGTTAGGTTAGGTTAGGTTAGGTTAGGTTAGGTTAGGTTAGGTTAGGTTAGGTTAGGTTAGGTTAGGTTAGGTTAGGTTAGGTTAGGTTAGGTTAGGTTAGGTTAGGTTAGGTTAGGTTAGGTTAGGTTAGGTTAGGTTAGGTTAGGTTAGGTTAGGTTAGGTTAGGTTAGGTTAGGTTAGGTTAGGTTAGGTTAGGTTAGGTTAGGTTAGGTTAGGTTAGGTTAGGTTAGGTTAGGTTAGGTTAGGTTAGGTTAGGTTAGGTTAGGTTAGGTTAGGTTAGGTTTTTTTTTTTTTTTTTTTTTTTTTTTTTTTTTTTTTTTTTTTTTTTTTTTCTTGTCCTCTGATAAATAATTTGTCAGAGACTATTGTCGTTTCTATTATAGTATTAAAGTACTTCTACATTATATTTTTGCGGTTCAGCGTGAGTGCTGGGTATTATACATTAGTTTTCTTATCTACTTATATAATACAGTGCATGATCTATTCAGTTTACAATATTAGGTGTTTTTTTAATTGTCCATTAGTTATAAGCTTACTTGATATCTTCGTTTTATGTTTTCTTTTCTATACTCTTATTCGACTCTTATACATCTTAAACTTTTTTTTTTTTTTTTTTTTTTTTTCTTGTAGAATGTAAAGATATATGCAGTTCAGAGTAATCTACTATTAGGAAGTCGATAACATTTACAATTTAATATTTACATCTTACTTGGCTAAACTTAATTTAAACTTATTTTCTATACAATATTATTTATATGCTAACAATATATATATATATATTAATATATACGTAACATAAATTTATATACTACCTATTTGTTTCTGTTTATAACTTTTGTGGCTATTTTTATACAATAATCGATAAATTCAGTTCTTTTGCCCTTGTCTTTAAAAATTTTAAACATATTGCTTTCAGTGACCTTTAGTTCCAGAATACTTTCCACATTCAATCGTTCCAGGCAAAAAACTGGGCACTCGAACAACAAATGAGTCACGGTCTCATCGACCCCTGGTTCGCAGATGCATGATGGGTTCTCCTTACACTTGAATCGAGTCAAGTATTCGGAGAACCCACCGTGTCCCGTAAGTACTTGGGTAACTACGCCGGTCGGCTCGAGCTCTCTAACAATTTTAAAAGCTATGTAAACATCTGGCAAAAATATTTTTGTCACAGATGCGGTTTGACCCGACCTGTATCTCCGGTTCCATTCGACAAGCGACCCCATTCGGATTTGTCGCTTGACGAATGAGACCGGACACAGGTCGTAGTCTGGTTTGCGCTTGGTGTTTTGTGCGGCTTCCTTCGCCAATTCGTCAGCTCTTTCATTTCCAGCCAGACCGGCGTGGGCCTTTATCCAGAATAGGGAAATCTTCCTATTCTGTAGACCTGCTGCTCGGATGTTTGAGCGAGTTTCCACTGCCAAGGGGTGGGACGATGCATTGTTGATTACCGACTGCAGGGCTGACCGTGAGTCGCTGTATATGCCGCAACTTTTCCAATCGTTATTCAGTATTAACCTCGTGGCTTCGCATATGGCCAGGAGTTCCGCCTGGTAGACCGTGCAGTAGGATGGCAGCTTCAACTTGCGGAATTTCGTCTCGGCGACATTATCCCATACGGATAATGCCGCTCCGACTCCGCCCCCGATCTTGCTGCCATCCGTGTAAATGCGAGCCTCTTGATCATTTTTCCCGTCAACTTGTTCTGGGTCCACCAGACACATGAACTCCAAGCTCAGATGTTCCGCCGGATGAGGAGTGTCGGCATATGCAACGACTCTTTCCACCTCCCTGCCCGCCAGTGCCGGCAGCGGTACCCCCCTCCTGGCCTCATACAGGGCTGCAGCCTCCTGTATTCTGAGGTCGAGGGGTAGTATCCCGGCCAGCACTAGCGCCGAATTGAGAGAGACGGTTCGGTACGCCCTGGTCAACTTTTGCACGAATCCCCTTTGGACAGCGGCGAGCTGCCTTTGCACTCCCAGCTTTTCAGCGGCGCCTGCCCAGGCAGCGGCTGCGTACAGTACAACTGGTTCCACCGTTGCCGTATATATTTGGCGTATAATCTCCGGGTGGAGACCCCAGCTTATCCTGGCAGCTCTGGACAGCTGTTTGTAGACGTTCAACGCTCTCCTGCACACATCTGCAACATGAGCGTTGAACGTCAACTTACTGTCAATGGTGAGCCCCAGGATTTTGATTTCTTGGGACAGGTCAATGCCGACCCCGCCCATGCTCAGGAGCGGCGTGTCATACTTTAACTTATTGGTAAGAACCATGGCCTTGGTCTTGTGTGGCCCGAAGTTGAGTTTGTTTCTGACACCCCACTCCCGAACATACGCGAGAGCTGCATTGGCCCGTTCCTGTACTGTACGCGCCGTGTCGCCGTGAAAAACTAGGACCACGTCATCCGCAAAGGCTTGGCAGTAGTCTCCCCGCTGTCCAAGACCCCGTAGCAGTGGATCCAATAAAATGTTCCACAAAATTGGACCGCCGATGGATCCTTGAACACACCCTTTGGTCGTGTTACGGGTGTGTTCTACACCGCCGTATCGCAAATTTATTTGCCGATCCTGTAGGTAACTGTCCATCAACCGCCTGATGTTGATGGGGCATCTTTCCTCCGCCAGCCTCACCCTTATCGCGGGCCACCAGGCATTATCGAATGCTCCCTCTATGTCCAAGGATATCATCACGACCAGCTTTTTATTTTTAATTTTTTCTCGTGTGTATTGCATCAGGTCATAGAGGGAGTCCTCGGTACTGCGCTGGGGCATAAAACCGTATTGCCGGGGACTGATGTTGCGGAGTAGATGCCACTTCAGTCTAGGTTAGGTTAGGTTAGGTTAGGTTAGGTTAGGTTAGGTTAGGTTAGGTTAGGTTAGGTTAGGTTAGGTTAGGTTAGGTTAGGTTAGGTTAGGTTAGGTTAGGTTAGGTTAGGTTAGGTTAGGTTAGGTTAGGTTAGGTTAGGTTAGGTTAGGTTAGGTTAGGTTAGGTTAGGTTAGGTTAGGTTAGGTTAGGTTAGGTTAGGTTAGGTTAGGTTAGGTTAGGTTAGGTTAGGTTAGGTTAGGTTAGGTTAGGTTAGGTTAGGTTAGGTTAGGTTAGGTTAGGTTAGGTTAGGTTAGGTTAGGTTAGGTTAGGTTAGGTTAGGTTAGGTTAGGTTAGGTTAGGTTAGGTTAGGTTAGGTTAGGTTAGGTTAGGTTAGGTTAGGTTAGGTTAGGTTAGGTTAGGTTAGGTTTTTTTTTTTTTTTTTTTTTTTTTTTTTTTTTTTTTTTTTTTTTTTTTTTTTTTTTTTTTTTTTTTTTTTTTCTTCAGGACACCCCCGACTTGTGTCGGAGACCTTTATTAATTCTTTATCATTTTTAATTGCCTTTACAAATTTCCTCCAATTATAATTTGTACATAAATAATAACATATAATATATACATAAATAAAATACATAAAAATATAATCGCATTCTTCTCCTTTTTAACATAATCACTTTAATTCTCCTTATTAATTTAATTACATTTAATACATTATTTAATTACAATTACATTTTATTTACATTTTTTATTACAATAATTACAATTTAATGACATTTTTGCATTCCCCAATTCTCTTTTTTTCCATTTTTCTTCTATTTCTTTTCTTGTATTTTTCTTTTTTTTCTTGTCTTTTTCTTTTTCTTGTCTTTTTCATTTTTTCTTTTTTTTTTTTTTTTTTTTTTTTTTTTTTTTTTTTTTTTTTTTTTTTTTTTTTTTTTTTTTTTTTTTTTTCCAATTAATTTTTTTATTTCATTTTCATTTTTTTTTTTTTTTTTTCTTATACTTAATGCATTATTACATGAAAATACAATAATACAATACAAAAATAAGTTCAGAATACAATGTCAAAATATAAAATATAAAATAAAATTCTTACATACTAAATAACAATGTCAAAATATATCAAAATAATTCTTACATACTAAATTACAATGTCAAATATCAAATAATTCTTACATACTAAGTTACAATAAAGCGATGTCAACTTACAAACTAAATACAATGTCCAACTTTTACTAAATTACAATTACAATTATAGAATATTATGAGAATGTCAAAAGGAAAATATATTTAAAATATAAATAATAATAATTACAATAATTCAATGTCAATATTTAATTTAAATTTAAATTTAAAGACCAAGATAGTTAATTATGACTGTCAGACAATTGACTCCGCGCCCATCGTCCCCGTTCGGCGGCGGCCACGCCCCCCAACTGTCACTGTCACCGCGGAAGTAGAGTCATTTTGTTTAGTGTTTTGGGCTTCTTGCTGTAATTTCATCCAACCCTCGTGCTTTTTCGGGTTGGATATTTGTTCCTGGGACAGCCAAGAAGCCCCGACGACCGCGGGCTTCATCCGCGGTCCCAGTGACACCCAGGGAGACGCCCGGCGACCCGGCGGCGGCGAGATAGAGTCGGAGTCAACTGTCTGGTATCTTTTTAATTTTTATTTCGCGTTATTGCCCGTTCCACAATTTCTATGGCGTATTCTAGGAACCTTGGTCTCGTGTTCTCGTTTGCTAGTATTTTTCCAAGGTTCCCTTCGCTTATTTGTAGGCCCAGGCTTTGTTCTAATTCGTATCTTTTGCGACCATACACGGGACACTCAGTGACCAAGTGTATCACACTCTCGTCCCGTGTAGGGTCGCAAATGCAGGCAGGGCTGTCTTTCAATTTGAAACGATGTAGATATTGGGAGAAACCCCCGTGACCAGTGTAGAGCTGCGTTCTGCGGTAATCAAAACCGTCCCTCAGAACGACAGCCCTCGCCACCCTCACGTCCGGGAAAAACGTCTTGGTCACGGCGGCTGTCTCCCCCTCCGAGTAGCGCTTTTGCCATATTTTTACTGTTTGTTCCCGTATGAGCTTCTTAGCGTACGACAACGGGTATAAGTCATAATCAGGCTTTGTTTTTAGATGGAGAGCGGCCTGCTTTGCTAACTCGTCGGCCCGCTCGTTGCCGGGCGTGCCGACGTGCGCCCTCACCCAGAACAACCGGACATCCCGCCCCTCCGCACGCAGTGCCCTGATGTCGCGCTGCACCGCGACCGCCATAGGGTGGAAGGTCCACGCGCTGGCCAGCAGATCCAGCGACGATCTAGAGTCGCTGAATATGTTGACCACCGCTTCCGTCCCCGCCAGCACCTGCTGGACAGCGCGCTGCAGCGCGAGCATTTCGGCCTGGAATACCGTGCAGAAGGGCTCCAGCCGGAGCCTGGAGGATCGGACCTCCTCTCCGTCGATCCACCAGGTAAGAGCCGCACCCACACGGCCCTCAATCTTGCTACCGTCCGTGTAGATGTGCGGCCCGGTTACGTTGTGGATGTCCAGAGTCCGGGCGTCGAGATCATCCAGGCTCAGGTAGGTGGGTGGCCTGTGCTGTGCCGGGTGTGGCGCCTCCGTGTATGCGGCTCGTCTCTCCATCTGCCTGTCCGCTAACTGCTCCAGCGGTCTCCCGCGCTTCAGCTCATACAGGCGGGCTCCCTCGAGAATGCGCAGATCTAGTGGAAGCAGTCCTGTCAGGGTTAGAGCCGCATGTAACGATACTGTTCTGTACGCCTTACAGATTTTCTGCGAAAAACCCCGCTGTATGGTATCCAGTTGCTTCCGAGTCATCAATTTGCTCGCAGCCGGATACCACACACCGGCGGCGTACAGAACTATGGGCTCTATCACTGCGACGTATATGGTTCTCACCACCTCCGGGTTCAACCCCCATGTCACTTTGGCAGCGCATGCCAGTTGCTTGTAAATATTAGCTGCTTTTTTGCAGATGTAAGTGACATGAGAGTTGAAGGTGAGTTTTTGGTCTATTATTAGTCCTAATAATTTGACCTCACTCACCAGCGGTACCTCCACTCCTGCCATGGTCAACTCAGGGGGGTCGTATTTCAGTTTTTTAGTAAGCACCATTGCATTTGTTTTATGCGGTGCAAACTTCAACTTATTTCGGACCCCCCAGTCGTAGACCATGTCCAGGATGCGTGAAGCTTCCTCCCCTATGGAGGCTCCCGTCGTTCCGGAGAAGATGAGAACCACATCGTCCGCAAACGCCTGACAGTATACTTCGAGGGACTCTAGTTCGCGTAGCAGGGGGTCCAAGACAATGTTCCAAAATGTTGGCCCAGCAATGGAACCCTGGACACAACCCTTTGTGGTCCCCCTTGTGTACTCCGCCCCCGCGTAGCGTACCAGAACTTTCCTGTCCTCGAAGTATCCTACTACCATTTTATACAGGTTTGGGGGACAACCCTTGTTCAGCAGTTGCTTTTTTATGGCTGGCCACCAGGCGTTATCGAAGGCTCCCTCTATGTCAAGCGACACCATGAGAACAATTTTTTTATTGTTCCTCATTTTTCTTATGTGTGCCACTGTGTCATAGAGGGAGTCCTCGGTGCCGCGCTGGGGCATAAAGCCGTACTGGCAAGGGCTGAGTCGCGGAAGAAGATGCCACTGGATTCTTGCTACCATCATCTTCTCCACGATTTTCCCCAACACCGATAGGAGGCCTATGGGTCGGTACGACTTGGGGTGTGCATAGTCCTCCTTTCCGGGTTTCCTGAGGACGCGTATGATGGCCAGTTTCCACTGTGTCGGAAAGTGACCGATGGCCAGACATTTGTTGGCGATTGCCAAAAATACGCCCCGGTCACTCCCGACTGCCGCCACACATATGTCCGCCGTAAACCCGTCCAGTCCCGGGGCCTTTTTATGGCTGAATGACAACATGGCCTTTTGCAGTTCCGAGACTGTAAACGACGGGTCGTCCGGCAGACCGTCCTCCCGCGGATATGAAGGGCTACGTCCCTCTGTCTGAAGTCGCACCTCGGCATGCTCTTGGTTGTCCGAGCTAGGGTCATCCCGTGGGAAGAACGTCTCTGCCAACTCCTCTGCGGACCGGGCCGGGTCCAAAATGGTTCCGGTTACGTCCTTGAGGAGCTGGTCTTCCGTTCTTTTGGACGTTCTTCTGATGACCCTATATATGCCGTCCCATAAGCTCTCTCGATCCTGTTTGGAGCAGAACTGCTTCCAACTCTGCGTCTGGGCGTCGGCTGCCCCCCGCTCATAGATGTCCTTTGCCTCGAGGTATTGGTCGACGACATGTTGCCTTCTGTGTGGTGCAGCACACCGGATGCGCCTCTTTTTAGTAATCATAGACTTTTTCAGCGCATCCAGTTCTTCAGACCACCACGGTAGCCGCAACTTACTATCTTGCTTCATTTTCGGCATGGACGCAGTGCAGGCTTCCCTTACGCATTCGGTATAGCTCTGCACTGCTGCATCCAGTTCGATAGGCGACTCTATATTCTGGACATCCGAGACTGCCAGCTTTTGCTCTAATTTTTCCCCAAATATTGTCCGAAAATCGTCCCAATTGCATTTTTTTGTATTAAATAATTTTGTCCCCTTTATTAATTTTGCAGGAGGAGGTCCGCTCAGGAGCAGCCCGAAAGCGAGCGCGTTGTGGTCTGAGGATATAAGATCTCTCTCCACCCTCCAGTCCGTCACTCTCCCCAGTAGGGTGGAGGAGCACGCGCTCACGTCCACGCAGCTCCTGAACAGAGCCCCTCCTCGGTAAGTCTCGAATGTCGGTGTGTCGCCTTCGTTAAGGATGTGCATGTCCATGCCGTGCAGGAAGTTGCAATAGTCTGCACCGCGATGGTCTTCTGTTGGGCTGCCCCACCAGGGGCTCCAGGCATTTATGTCGCCTCCGACTATGACCCGGGTGTCGAGTTTCTCAATCACCCGTTGTAGTCCCTCGAGGTAGGGTTCCAGCGGTTTAGGGTCCCCCTCGAAGTAGACCGAAACGATGCCTAGGGTGGTGGACCCAGTCCTTATGGATACGGCGGCCACGTTTGCGGAGATGAGCGTTTGGTCCTGGACCAGCTGCATCCCCGCATCGAATACAACTATGGCCGCCTTGACCGGGTTTTCTTTGTTTCCCGATGTCTGCACCACCCTGGTTCCTGTGGGCTGTGCCAGTTCGCCCGTGCTGCCCGTGTAGGGTTCTTGCACGAGGGCCACTGACACTCCGCCTCGGGCCGCCTCCAGCATCAACTCCGCAGTCGCGAGTTTTTTCCGCTGGAGGTTGACCTGCAGGAACTTGAGACATCGCCGGCTCCCCGAGTTCGTCCGACGCCCTCCTGATGTGTTGTTTCCCGAGGTGCCCTCAGCAATGGTAGGAGACTCGGGACCTCGCTATAGAGTCCCATTTTTTCCGCACTTGACAGTCACCGCTGAAAGCCGTGTGCGCCCTGTCCGCTATGCCGGCCTCGGCGCAGTTTCGGCACTCTGGTGGGTGTCCCTCCTTACGGGAGGTGCACTCAGCTCGCTGGTGGAGGCCGGTACAGTGGCCACACGCGTCCGCGGTCTCCTTGCAGTACCGCCGCGTGTGTCCGTAACCTAGGCAGCGCATACACTGCAACAGCGGCGACTGGTCGTACACCGGGCGACGCTGCAGGTCTACGTGCACGTATCCTGCTGCAGTCAGGCGCTTCCACAGTGCCGGAGTGACCTCCAGCACTATGTGACGCTCCAGCGGGTTACGTGCCCTGCGTCTCAGGAGGACCCTGGCTGTCAGGTCCTCCTTGCCCAGCCCCTGTGTCACGTGCGGATTTTGTGTCTTTAGGGACTCTATTAACTGCTCATCCGTGTTATATTCCAGGACATCCCGGATTATGACCTGCGGCCTTTTGGTCTTTAGCTCCTCCACCCGGAGGGCCGCGTCGCCGCTTCGTATCCGGTCCCTGATGGCCGAGACGTCCTGCACGGTCGAGCATGTTATCACCACCTTCTGGTTGCGTGCCTTCCTAATCTTATCTACACGCACACCAGTGGCCCGCGCGTCGACGGCTCCCCTTATTCTCCTGAGGACGTCCTCCCCGG
>OU342623.1:8780000-9147500 GCA_910589645.1 Tinea semifulvella | reverse complement strand
GCTGTACAGCTGAGCCTCGATCGTGGGGTCGCGGTGGCGACGCCTTCTGTGCCTGGCTAAACGACGACGAGCCGCGGCGCACAGCACGCGCTGCGCGGCGATCTCGTCGTTCCACCAGGACACTTGTCTTTTGGGAGGTAGGAGCCGAACTCGCGGCATGGACGCATCGCAAACTTGCGTCATGGCGTCCTTAAACCATTCGGCTCCTTCCTCCACGTCGTCTGGCTCGCTACCAGCCACCCACGACTGCACGATCGAGGCTTCCACCAGCAGGTCTCTGTCGAGACGCTTTAGAGCCCATCGGGGAAAAGCAGGAGTGTGCCCTCCTGGGCGGCGAGGACTCGGGGTTGAAGGCGCGGTGGAGACGTCGAATCTGATGTAACGATGATCCGACAACGTCTCCACCCCGTCCAGAACCCTCCAGCCGCGAGTCCAACGCACGACAGACGGGGACGCAAATGTTACGTCCACTATCGACCCGCCTTGCTGTCGCACGCATGTGTTGACCGATCCGTGGTTCAGAACGCACAGACCGGCCATCGCCGCCCATTCCTCCAGAGTCTCACCGCGAGGAGTAGTCCTGGGGGATCCCCACGCCGTAGATTTGGCGTTGAGATCACCCAGGAAGAGCACGTTTCCCGACGAGAGTCGGCCGACAACTCGGTCGATCTCGTCGAGAAACGCCTCGAATTCGGCGAGACTTCTGTTGGGGGAGAAGTACACTCCTAACACGAGCGTTTCACCCCACAACGCCGCCACGAAACCCTGTCCGCTCGCTTTGAATACGAGGGGCAGGGAATCCGCGACCTGACGTTTTATAATGACCACCGAGCCCGAACGGTCCCCCAACCAGTCCGGAGATCCGGGAGGGACAAAGTAGGGCTCGGCGGCCACGGCCAGCTCTATTGACCACTGCGCCATGCTTTGGATTAGGAGATCCTGGGCACCGGCGCAGTGGTTGAGGTTCGTCTGGAGGAGGCGATGGAAACCTATATTGGCGACACTGTTTCCATCGTCTCCTCAGCCTGGGCCGGATGGGCCGGTGGGGCTGCCGCTGCGGGCGGAGCTACCACGGGCAAGGCGACGGCCGCCCGAGTGGCGACCGTCCCCCTACCCGCGGTTTTCTTGGCGAAGGGACACCCTTGGGTGCCCAACGCGTGCTCAGCCTTCTTTCCCTCCGCAGCACACAGGGAGCAGCGGGGCGCAGCCGTGCAGGCCGCCCTCATATGTCCCGGCATACCGCAGCGGAAACATTCCGCGCTGCGGTCTACTGCGGAGCGGAGGGACAGCGTGCCGAAGCATGCCCCACCATGCGGCATTTGAAACACCGCAAGGGTCTCGGCTCTAGCGGCACCACTCGCGCCGAAACCCAGCCCACCTTGATTCGGCCAACCGCGACAACACGGTTTGCCGCCGCCACCGGACACCTAACATGCGCCGATGCGGCACCAAAGTCAGTGACGCGGACCTGACTCACCTTAACGTCAGGAACCGCGCACTCGCCGACGCCCGCGACGGCCGCCGCCACCTCCTCCGACTCGACCGAGTCATCCAGACCGACGACGCGGAACTCCGCGCACTTCATCGGTCTGGATGACCCTGACGTACCCATCTAGAGGGAAGATCCCTCGGATCTTTTGGGCGAGGGCGTCCGCCTTGTCGCCGCTGGCCGAGCCTGCAATCTCCAGCATCCGCCCCCCCGAGATGGACTGGCGGAATTTCACCGAAGGGATGCCGATCTCCTCCAAATCGACACCCCTCTTGGCCTGGTCCAAGACCGACTTATATGTCACGCCCTTGGCCAGGCCTTCCGGCGTGATGTTAATAATCACCGCCGTCGTTCCGGGGGGGCGCGGGCGCCGGTTCCGGACTCTCTTTCTCGGCGCCGGAGCGGGTGCAGGAGCAGCCGCCGGAGCCGAGAGCGCAGCCGCAGACCGAGCCGCCTGCTGCCTCCTTTTCCGCCTTGTGTTCCGAGACACTACCTCGGACCACGTCTCCGGACCGGCAGTGTCTCGGACCTTCTCGGCCGGAACACTCGTCCGCGGTGCGGGCACCGGAGCCGGCGCGCTCGCCGGGGGCGGCGGGCCAGTCTTTTGTCTACCTAACGGCGGACGGACAGGTCTCACTGGCAAGGCGGCGGCGCCCAGATCCTTGCGTAAGGAGTCTACGCTCGCCTCGATCTTCTTGCCAATGAAGACCGTCAACGTCCTTTGTAGGGACTCCGCCATGGCATCAAACCGGTTATCCGGCTCGTCTGCTCTCCCCGCGGAGCGCGTCGTCGGCGACGGCGGCAGGGGCAGCTCTTCAGGGCGGACTGGGGAAGAACAAGGAGGAGGAACCGAGTTCCTCCACTCCTTCATTTCCTCCCTTAGAGCCGCCATCCCCTTACGGAGATCCTCATGCTCAGCGGTCAGCCGGGCGTTCTCCGCCCGAAGCCTTTCGACTTCGTCGGAGGCCGTCCGGCCCCGCAGCTCGTCAAAGATCTCCGTTAAGGAGACCATAGCCTCATTTAGGGCCCTGACATAGGTACCCTTTAAATTTGTGCTCGTCCTGGCCACGGTTTCCACGGACTCAACGTCCGTGCGGAATCGCTCCAGGAGAACACTGGGGTCCTCCCTTGTCAGGGCCACCGGCTTCCTGGCCCTCAGCATTCGAGCGCTCGCCGACATCTTGGCGACCTCCTCCTCGGCCTCGATTTGCAGCTGTTCCCGCTTTTTCTTAAGGTAGGCCTCCTTGGCGCGGGCGAGGCCAACGTACTCCCCGGTGGTGGGGGGTCTGCCTCTCCCGCGCTTGGCCACGCTCAAGCTCCTGCTTGTCGAGGTCGTCTCGGTGTCGTCCGCCGAACTTGACGACAAGTGCTCCGCCTCCTTGGTGCGCTTGACAGGGCGGCGGACAGGTGCGTCCCGCCAGAGCCTTCCGCTCGTTCCCTCCTGCGCCGCCTCCGTCACTGGGGCGTCGGTCACCTCCACCAGGTCACCGTCATCACTGCTGCTGCCGCAGCTGGCCGGTGCGCGTGCAGACGCGGCCATACTCTTCTTCTCCTCTCGTTTTTGGGTTTTATGTTTTTGCATGTTTGTTCCCACGAGTATAAACTTTGTGTATTGACTCAAAATTTGAGTGCAGCTAACGACAGGTCCACCTCCCTGCCGTTGAAACCCTCTCGCGGCTGCACAACACACTTAGGGCTGAGGGATTTTTTATAGTGGTTTTTAAGTCACTTCCACTTGGGCCGGGCGGTTAAGCCAGGCCCGTCGTTTCCCCGCTGAAGCTGCGCGAAATCGCAAGACGTGACTACGCTTCCGCACAGCTCCATCAGGGAGCTACGACCAACGGTGGCCGGAAAGGTAACACCTTCCCGAACCTGTCCGACTGCACAAGAGTACAGCCAGACCCGCCGCTATTCCTCCGCAATGCAGAGGCGCTTCGCAAGGGCCACCCGGACCCCGCGGAACACTCCGGCGGAGGCCAAAGGAGCCAAGCCCCTTCGCCAGTCCGACTTACACAGCCAGACCCGCCTACGTCCACTCGAAATCTACACAGAACACATTGAGGCCGAAAATAAATAATTGAAATTTTGTTGGCGGAGCACGTAGTTCCGCCACTATCCCCCGTCCGCACCACGCACCTACCAACGAGGTGGGCCCGCGGAGGGGTGGTTGTGCTCTGTGTAGATCTCGGGACTTTATGTGCGTGCTTTTCACTGCAAAAGGATTACAGCGAAAAGCACGCACATTTTCTCCTCAGTGGCCAAGCCACCCAACCGACCGGTGCGGCCCATTCGCCTCTCTGACCAGAGGGCATCGGGGCCAGCACCGAGCTCATTCGCCCCCCTAAGAACTCTGGGGGCATCGGAGCTGCTCTCCGCACCAACCGCCAGACTGGAACTTGGCAGCCGGTGCTCCTCATCGTACCGATGGCCTGACTGTGTACTAGGCCATCGATACTCCTCCTTCTTCGGGGCCAGATTGGGACTTGACCCCGAAGACTCCCGACGCCCCTTGGACTAGAGTCCACCAAGCGGACGCCGGGGAGCTCATTCGCCCGAACTGTCGACGGCATCGGAGCTGGCCCACTGCCACTGGCAGAATCCTTTTCCTGACTCTTACAGGATCCCTGGATTTTGGGCCTAAGGGAGTGGTGGTATTCTTCAGCCGCCACCACACGGTGCCCAGTCAACCGACCTTTTTTTTTTTTTTTTTTTTTTTTTTTTTTTTTTTACATCAGGAAATCCCTACCGGATACCCCCCCCGAGTCGGGGGACAGGGGGGAGGTTATGTCGGGCTCGCACCGACTAAAACCTGATGGTGTTCCGCTTGACGCCTCGTGTTGGTGGCGGACGGTGGGTAAGCAGTGTACAAACGACCACCGCCCGCCGGCGTCGCCCGCTAGTGTGCGGGCGCCTTCTTGGCGAGGAGGGAGTAGAGCTGGTCTCCTCCCTCGCCTTCGGAGAGGCGCGCGGGAACACGCGCGCGCCGTCTCGGGGGCCCTATTGTGAGCGATGCCGCCCCCGCGACATCACTCAGGCCCCTCAGGTGGGTAGGAGGGCGGCATATTGCCGCCTCCTGCGCTGCCTTCTTCTTCGGCGGAAAGCGGGAGCGTTCGGATCGTCTTCACGCTCCCGCTCCGCGGCCTCCTTCTGGAGCATAGCGCTCTCACAGAAGGAGGCGACAGCCTTCCAAGACGCTTCGCTCGCTACCATCGATTTGATTACCGATGGTAGCGAGAGATCGGGTCCCACCTGATCGACGAGGACACTGCGGAGCACGCTCAACCCGGAGCAGTGCTCTAAGGTGTGTTGCGCAGTGTCCTCGACGTTGTCCTCACACTCCAGACACGTCGTCGTCGGCTCTCGTCCGATGCGACACAGATATCTGCCGAAGCAGCCATGCCCCGACAGTACCTGCGTCACCCGGTACGAGAGCGACCCATGCCGCCTGTCCGCCCACCGTTTGAGTACAGGGCGGATCGCCTCGACAGTCCTGCTTCCAGCCGTGGCATTCCTCAACCTCCTTCTCCACCGCTGCAGCAGGAGCTGTCGAGCGAGGAGCTTCCGCCCGCGCGGCGGATGGTCTGTGCGCCGATGGTAGGCGTCAGCCCAGACCACCGCCTCTAGGTCCCACGGAGGGGACGCCGCCAACAGGCAAGCCGCATCATGGGAGATGGTGCGATATCCTCTTATTACCCTGACGGCCATAATCCGCTGCGGCCTACGCAACAACGCAGCATTATGGCGCGCCAGGGCACCAGCCCAGATAGGGGCCCCGTAAAGGGCCATGGACTTCACCACTCCCAGATACAGCCTGCGGCATCCCACGTCCGGTCCGCGAACGTTGGGCAGCAACCGCCCGAGGGCGGAAGCCGCGCCGACCAATTTGGGGACCAACTGCGCGAAGTGCGCGCGGAAACTCCAGCGGCCATCGAGGACGAGTCCTAGATATTTCATCGAGGACCCGACCTCGATGCGGGTGTCGCCGACGGTGATGCCGGCACCCGAAGGCGGCGCGCGCCGGGGACCGTGAAAACACAGGGCCTCCGACTTGTGCAGCGCGACCTTCAGGCCCAGCAACCGTATGCGACCGACGACTATAGACGTGCCTGCCGCCGCAAGCAGGGCAGACTCGCTGTACTCCTCCGCCCGGGCCAAGATCAGCGTGTCGTCTGCATAGCAGGTCACGCTGACGCCCGGGAGGAGTGCGCCCCGCAGGACCCAATCGTACCCGATGTTCCACAGGAGTGGACCGAGGACCGATCCCTGCGGAACACCGCGTTTCATCTCCCTCCGAATGATGCGACCGCATCGCCCCTCGTAGACGATAAATCTGTCGCTCAGGTAGGACCCGATCACCTCTTGTAGGTAGAGAGGCACTCCATGGTAGCGGAGTGCCTCTCTGATGCAGCCCCAGGGCAAGGAGTTGAAGGCGTTGGCGATATCGAGCGATACCGCCACCGCCACCCCGCCCCGGGCGACCGTCTCTTCCGAGAGGGCCTTGACTCGACTGATAGCGTCGATGGTCGACCGGCCCGCCCGGAAACCGAACTGCACCTCGTTTAAATCGGGTCCCACCGACGTCATGTGCTCGACGAGTCGACGAGCGATTATTCTCTCGAACAGCTTGCCGATCTCGTCGAGCAACACGATGGGGCGATACGCGGAGGGAGAGTCTGCGGGGCGCCCTGCCTTCTGCAGGAGCACCAGTCTGCCCGACTTCCACTGTCGGGGAAACACTCCCGACTCGAGACACTTTCCATAAAGTCTCCCGAGCCGGTCCCCGAGGGCTCCGAAGGCCAACACCCAGGCCCTGCCGGGTATACCGTCCGGCCCAGGCGCAGTGTTGCGCCTGAGCTTAGCGACGGCGGAGACGAACTCCGCGGGAGTCACTTCCGGCACCGCAACCCGGACAACTTCCCCCGTCCTAGCCATGAACGGGGGCGCGTGATCCGCTCCCTGCACAGGGAAGAGGGCGGACACAACGCTGTCCAGCAGTTGCGGCTGGAGACTCTGGGTCAGAGGAGGCGCCCATGCGCGGAGCCTGCCACGCACCGAGCGGTACGGGCGGCCCCATGGGTCGCTGTCCAGAGTCGCCAGCAGTTCGTCTCGGGCCTGAGTCTTGGCCTTGCTGATGGATAGCTGCAGCTCCTTCTTCAGATCTCGGTACGAGCTGTACAGCTGAGCCTCGATCGTGGGGTCGCGGTGGCGACGCCTTCTGTGCCTGGTGTAACGACGACGAGCCGCGGCACACAGCACGCGCTGCGCGGCGATCTCGTCGCTCCACCAGTACACTTGTCTTTTGGGAGGTCGGAGCCGAACTCGCGGCATGGACGCATCGCAAACTTGCGTCATGGCGTCCTTAAACCATTCGGCTCCTTCCTCCACGTCGTCTGGCTCGCTACCAGCCACCCACGACTGCACGATCGAGGCTTCCACCAGCAGGTCTCTGTCGAGACGCTTTAGAGCCCATCGGGGAAAAGCAGGAGTGTGCCCTCCTGGGCGGCGAGGACTCGGGGTTGAAGGCGCGGTGGAGACGTCGAATCTGATGTAACGATGATCCGACAACGTCTCCACCCCGTCCAGAACCCTCCAGCCGCGAGTCCAACGCACGACAGACGGGGACGCAAATGTTACGTCCACTATCGACCCGCCTTGCTGTCGCACGCATGTGTTGACCGATCCGTGGTTCAGAACGCACAGACCGGCCATCGCCGCCCATTCCTCCAGAGTCTCACCGCGAGGAGTAGTCCTGGGGGATCCCCACGCCGTAGATTTGGCGTTGAGATCACCCAGGAAGAGCACGTTTCCCGACGAGAGTCGGCCGACAACTCGGTCGATCTCGTCGAGAAACGCCTCGAATTCGGCGAGACTTCTGTTGGGGGAGAAGTACACTCCTAACACGAGCGTTTCACCCCACAACGCCGCCACGAAACCCTGTCCGCTCGCTTTGGATACGAGGGGCAGGGAATCCGCGACCTGACGTTTTATAATGACCACCGAGCCCGAACGGTCCCCCAACCAGTCCGGAGATCCGGGAGGGACAAAGTAGGGCTCGGCGGCCACGGCCAGCTCTATTGACCACTGCGCCATGCTTTGGATTAGGAGATCCTGGGCACCGGCGCAGTGGTTGAGGTTCGTCTGGAGGAGGCGATGGAAACCTATAGTGGCGACACTGTTTCCATCGTCTCCTCAGCCTGGGCCGGATGGGCCGGTGGGGCTGCCGCTGCGGGCGGAGCTACCACGGGCAAGGCGACGGCCGCCCGAGTGGCGACCGTCCCCCTGCCCGCGGTTTTCTTGGCGAAGGGACACCCTTGGGTGCCCAACGCGTGCTCGGCCTTCTTTCCTTCCGCAGCACACAGGGAGCAGCGGGGCGCAGCCGTGCAGGCCGCCCTCATGTGTCCCGGCATACCGCAGCGGAAACATTCCGCGCTGCGGTCTACTGCGGAGGGACAACGTGCCGAAGCATGCCCCACCATGCGGCATTTGAAACACCGCAAGGGTCTCGGCTCTAGCGGCACCACTCGCGCCGAAACCCAGCCCACCTTTATTCGGCCAACCGCGACAACACGGTTTGCCGCCGCCACCGGACACCTAACATGCGCCGATGCGGCACCAAAGTCAGTGACGCGGACCTGACTCACCTTAACGTCAGGAACCGCGCACTCGCCGACGCCCGCGACGGCCGCCGCCACCTCCCCCGACTCGACCGAGTCATCCAGACCGACGACGCGGAACTCCGCGCACTTCATCGGTCTGGAGACTCTGACGTACCCGTCTAGAGGGAAGATCCCTCGGATCTTTTGGGCGAGGGCGTCAGCCTTGTCGCCGCTGGCCGAGCCTGCAATCTCCAGCATCCGCCCCCCCGAGATGGACTGGCGGAATTTCACCGAAGGGATGCCGATCTCCTCCAAATCGACACCCCTCCTGGCCTGGTCCAAGACCGACTTATATGTCACTCCCTTGGCCAGGCCTTCCGGCGTGATGTTTATAATCACCGCCGTCGTTCCGGGGGGGCGCGGGCGCCGGTTCCGGACTCTCTTTCTTGGCGCCGGAGCGGGTGCAGGAGCAGCCGCCGGAGCCGAGAGCGCAGCCGCAGACCGAGCCGCCTGCTGCCTCCTTTTCCGCCTTGTGTTCCGAGACACTACCTCGGACCACGTCTCCGGACCGGTAGTGTCTCGGACCTTCTCGGCCGGAACACTCGTCCGCGGTGCGGGCACCGGAGCCGGCGCGCTCACCGGGGGCGGCGGGCCATTCTTTGGTCTGCCTAACGGCGGACGGACAGGTCTCACTGGCAAGGCGGCGGCGCCCAGATCCTTGCGTAAGGAATCTACGCTCGCCTCGATCTTCTTGCCAATGAAGACCGTCAACGTCCTTTGTAGGGACTCCGCCATGGCATCGAACCGGTTATCCGGCTCGTCTGCTCTCCCCGCGGAGCGCGTCGTCGGCGACGGCGGCAGGGGCAGCTCTTCAGGGCGGACTGGGGAAGAACAAGGAGGAGGAACCGAGTTCCTCCACTCCTTCATTTCCTCCCTTAGAGCCGCCATCCCCTTACGGAGATCCTCATGCTCAGCGGTCAGCCGGGCGTTCTCCGCCCGAAGCCTTTCGACTTCGTCGGAGGCCGTCCGGCCCCGCAGCTCGTCAAAGATCTCCGTTAAGGAGACCATAGCCTCATTTAGGGCCCTGACGTAGGTACCCTTCAAATTTGTGCTCGTCCTGGCCACGGTTTCCACGGACTCAACGTCCGTGCGGAAACGCTCCAGGAGAACACTGGGGTCCTCCCTTGTCAGGGCCACCGGCTTCCTGGCCCTCAGCATTCGAGCGCTCGCCGACATCTTGGCGACCTCCTCCTCGGCCTCGATTTGCAGCTGTTCCCGCTTTTTCTTAAGGTAGGCCTCCTTGGCGCGGGCGAGGCCAACGTACTCCCCGGTGGTGGGGGGTCTGCCTCTCCCGCGCTTGGCCACGCTCAAGCTCCTGCTTGTCGAGGTCGTCTCGGTGTCGTCCGCCGAACTTGACGACAGGTGCTCCGCCTCCTTGGTGCGCTTGACAGGGCGGCGGACAGGTGCGTCCCGCCAGAGCCTTCCGCTCGTTCCCTCCTGCGCCGCCTCCGCCACTGGGGCGTCGGTCACCTCCACCAGGTCACCGTCATCACTGCTGCTGCCGCAGCTGGCCGGTGCGCGTGCAGACGCGGCCATACTCTTCTTCTCCTCTCGTTTCTGGGTTTTTTGTTTATGCATATTGATTCCCACGAGTACTATACTTTATTTATTTACTCAAAACACATATCCAGCTAGCGACAGGTCCACCTCCCTGCCGTAGAAACCCCCTCGCGGCTGCACAACACGCTTGGGGCTGAGGGATTTTTTATAGTGGTTTTTGAGTCACTTCCACTTGGGCCAGGCAGTTAAGCCAAGCCCGTCGTTTCCCTGCTGAAGCTGCGCGAAATCGTAAGACGTGACTACGCTTCCGCACAGCTCCATCAGGGAGCTACGACCAACGGTGGCCGGAAAGGTAACACCTTCCCGAACCTGTCCGACTGCACAAGAGTACAGCCAGACCCGCCGCTATTCCTCCGCGTTGCAGAGGCGCTTCGCAGGGGCCACCCGGACCCCGCGGAACACTCCGGCGGAGGCCAAAGGAGCCAAGCCCCTTCGCCAGTCCGACTGACACAGCCAGACCCGCCTACGTCCACTCGAAATCTACACAGAACACATTGAGGCCGAAAATAAATAAGTGAAATTTTGTTGGCGGAGCACGTAGGTCCGCCACTATCCCCCGTCCGCACCACGCACCTATCAACGAGGTGGGCCCGCGGAGGGGTGGTTGTGCCCTGTGTAGATCTCGGGACTTCATGTGCGTGCTTTTCACTGCAAAAGGATTTACAGCGAAAAGCACGCACATTTTCTCCTCAGTGGCCAAGCCACCCAACCGACCGGTGCGGCCCATTCGCCTCTCTGACCAGAGGGCATCGGGGCCAGCACCGAGCTCATTCGCCCCCCTAAGAACTCTGGGGGCATCGGAGCTGCTCTCCGCACCAACCGCCAGACTGGAACTTGGCAGTCGGTGCTCCTCCTCGTACCGATGGCCTGACTGTGTACTAGGCCATCGATACTCCTCCTTCTTCGGGGCCAGATTGGGACTTGACCCCGAAGACTCCCGACGCCCCTTGGACTAGAGTCCACCAAGCGGACGCCGGGGAGCTCATTCGCCCGAACTGTCGACGGCATCGGAGCTGGCCCACTGCCACTGGCAGAATCCTTTTCCTGACTCTTACAGGATCCCTGGATTTTGGGCCTACAGGAGTGGTGGTATTCTCCAGCCGCCACCACACGGCGACCAGTCAACCGACCTTTTTTTTTTTTTTTTTTTTTTTTTTTTTTTTTTTTTTTTTTTTTACATCAGGAAATCCCTACCGGATACCCCCCCCGAGTCGGGGGACAGGGGGGAGGTTATGTCGGGCTCGCACCGACTAAAACCTGATGGTGTTCCGCTTGACGCCTCGTGTTGGTGGCGGACGGTGGGTAAGCAGTGTACAAACGACCACCGCCCGCCGGCGTCGCCCGCTAGTGTGCGGGCGCCTTCTTGGCGAGGAGGGAGTAGAGCTGGTCCCCTCCCTCGCCTTCGGAGAGGCGCGCGGGAACACGCGCGCGCCGTCTCGGGGGCCCTATTGTGAGCGATGCCGCCCCCGCGACATTACTCAGGCCCCTCAGGTGGGTAGGAGGGCGGCATATTGCCGCCTCCTGCGCTGCCTTCTTCTTCGGCGGAAAGCGGGAGCGTTCGGATCGTCTTCACGCTCCCGCTCCGCGGCCTCCTTCTGGAGCATAGCGCTCTCACAGAAGGAGGCGACAGCATTCCACGACGCTTCGCTCGCTACCATCGATTTGACTACCGATGGTAGCGAGAGATCGCGTCCCACCTGATCGACGAGGACACTACGGAGCACGCTCAACCCGGAGCAGTGCTCTAAGGTGTGTTGCGCAGTGTCCTCGACGTTGTCCTCGCACTCCATACACGAGGTCGTCGGCTCTCGTCCGATGCGACACAGATAGCTGCCGAAGCAACCATGCCCCGACAGTACCTGCGTCACCCGGTACGAGAGCGACCCGTGCCGCCTGTCCGCCCACCGTTTGAGAATAGGGCGGATCGCCTCGACAGTCCTGCTTCCAGCTGTGGCACTCCTCAACCTCTTTCCCCACCGCTGCAGCAGGAGCTGTCGAGCGAGGAGCTTCCGCACGCGCGGCGGATGGTCTGTGCGCCGATGATAGGCATCAGCCCAGACCACCGCCTCTAGGTCCCATGGAGGGGACGCCGCCAGCAGGCAAGCCGCATCGTGGGAGATGGTGCGATACCCTCTTATTACCCTGACGGCCATAATTCGCTGCGGTCTACGCAGCAGCGCAGCATTATGGCGCGCCAGGGCACCAGCCCATATCGGGGCCCCGTAGAGGGCCATGGACTTCACCACTCCCAGATACAGCCTGCGGCATCCCACGTCCGGTCCGCGGATGTTAGGCAGCAACCGCCCGAGGGCGGAAGCTGCGCCGACCAGTCTAGGGACCAACTGCGCGAAGTGCGCGCGGAAACTCCAGCGGCCATCGAGGACGAGTCCCAGATATTTCATCGTGGACCCGACCTCGATGCGGGTGTCGCCGACGGTGATGCCGGCACCTGAAGGCGGCGCGCGCCGGGGACCGTGAAAACACAGGGCCTCCGACTTGTGCAGCGCGACCTTCAGGCCCAGCAACCGTATGCGACCGACGACTATGGAAGTGCCTGCCGCCGCAAGCAGGGCAGACTCGCTGTACTCCTCCGCCCGGGCCAAGATCAGCGTGTCGTCTGCATAGCAGGTCACGCTGACGCCCGGGAGGAGTGCGCCCCGCAGGACCCAATCGTACCCGATGTTCCACAGCAGTGGACCGAGGACCGATCCCTGTGGAACACCGCGTTTCATCTCCCTCCGAATGATGCGACCGCATCGCCCCTCGTAGACGATAAATCTGTCGCTCAGGTAGGACCCGATCACCTCTTGTAGGTAGAGAGGCACTCCATGGTAGCGGAGTGCCTCTCTGATGCAGCCCCAGGGCAAGGAGTTGAAGGCGTTGGCGATATCGAGCGATACCGCCACCGCCACTCCGCCCCGGGCGACCGTCTCTTCCGAGAGGGCCTTGATTCGACCGATAGCGTCGATGGTCGACCGGCCCGCCCGGAAGCCAAACTGCACCTCGTTTAAATCGGGTCCTACCGACGTCATGTGCTCGACGAGTCGACGAGCGATTATTCTCTCGAACAGCTTGCCGATCTCGTCGAGCAACACGATGGGGCGATACGCGGAGGGAGAGTCTGCGGGGCGCCCTGCCTTCTGCAGGAGCACCAGTCTGCCCGACTTCCACTGTCGGGGAAACACTCCCGACTCGAGACACTTCTGGTAAAGTCTCCCGAGCCGGTCCCCGAGGGCTCCGAAGGCCAACACCCAGGCCCTGCCGGGTATACCGTCCGGCCCAGGCGCAGTGTTGCGCCTGAGCTTCGCGACGGCGGAGACGAACTCCGCGGGAGTCAAATCCGGCACCGCAACCCGGACAACTTCCCCCGTCCTAGCCATGAACGGAGGCGCGTGATCCGCTCCCTGCACAGGGAAGAGGGCGGACACGACGCTGTCCAGCAGTTGCGGCTGGAGACTCTGGGTGAGAGGCGGCGCCCATGCGCGGAGCCTGCCACGCACCGAGCGGTACGGGCGGCCCCATGGGTCGCTGTCCAGAGTCGCCAGCAGTTCGTCTCGGGCCTGGGTCTTGGCCTTGCTGATGGATAGCTGCAGCTCCTTCTTCAAATCTCGGTACGAGCTGTACAGCTGAGCCTCGATCGTGGGGTCGCGGTGGCGACGCCTTCTGTGCCTGGTGTAACGACGACGAGCCGCGGCACACAGCACGCGCTGCGCGGCGATCTCGTCGTTCCACCAGTACACTTGTCTTTTGGGAGGTCGGAGCCGAACTCGCGGCATGGACGCATCGCAAACTTGCGTCATGGCGTCCTTAAACCATTCGGCTCCTTCCTCCACGTCGTCTGGCTCGCTACCAGCCACCCACGACTGCACGATCGAGGCTTCCACCAGCAGGTCTCTGTCGAGACGCTTTAGAGCCCATCGGGGAAAAGCAGGAGTGTACCCTCCTGGGCGGCGAGGACTCGGGGTTGAAGGCGCGGTGGAGACGTCGAATCTGATGTAACGATGATCCGACAACGTCTCCACCCCGTCCAGAACCCTCCAGCCGCGAGTCCAACGCACGACAGACGGGGACGCGAATGTTACGTCCACGATGGATCCGCCTTGCTGTCGCACGCATGTGTTGACCGATCCGTGGTTCAGAACGCACAGACCGGCCATCGCCGCCCATTCCTCCAGAGCCTCGCCGCGAGGAGTAGTCCTGGGGGATCCCCACGCCGTGGATTTGGCGTTGAGATCACCCAGGAAGAGCACGTTTCCCGACGAGAATCGGCCGACAACACGGTCGATCTCGTCAAGAAACGCCTCGAATTCGGCGAGACTTCTGTTGGGGGAGAAGTACACTCCTAACACGAGTGTTTCACCCCACAACGCCGCCACGAAACCCTGCCCGCTCGCTTTAGATACGAGGGGCAGGGAATCCGCGATCTGACGTTTTATTATGACCACCGAGCCCGAACGGTCCCCCAACCAGTCCGGAGATCCGGGAGGGACAAAGTAGGGCTCGGCGGCCACGGCCAGCTCTATTGACCACTGCGCCATGCTTTGGATCAGGAGATCCTGGGCACCGGCGCAGTGGTTGAGGTTCGACTGGAGGAGGCGATGATAACCTATACTGGCGACATTGTTTCCATCGCCTCCTCAGCCTGGGCCGGATGGGCCGGTGGGGCTGCCGCTGCGGGCGGAGCTACCACGGGCAAGGCGGCGGCCGCCCGAGTGGCGACCGTCCCCCCGCGCGCGGTTTTCTTGGCGAAGGGACACCCTTGGGTGCCCAACGCGTGCTCGGCCTTCTTCCCCTCCGCAGCACACAGGGAGCAGCGGGGCGCAGCCGTGCAGGCCGCCCGCATGTGTCCCGGCATACCGCAGCGGAAACATTCCGCGCTGCGGTCTACTGCGGAGGGACAGCGTGCCGAAGCATGCCCCACCATGCGGCATTTGTAGCACCGCAAGGGTTTCGGCTCTAACGGCACCACTCGCGCCGAAACCCAGCCCACCTTTATGCGGCCTACCGCGACGACTTTATTTGCCGCCGCCACCGGACACCTAACGTGTGCCGATGCGGCACCAAAATCAGTGACGCGGACCTGACTCACCTTCACGTCAGGCACCGCGCACTCGCCGACGCCCGCGACGGCCGCCGCCACCTCCCCCGACTCGACCGAGTCATCCAGACCGACGACGCGGAACTCCGCGCACTTCATCGGTCTGGTGACCCGAACGAAACCGTCTGCGGGGAAGATCGCGCGGATCTTTTGTGCTAGGGCGTCCGCTTTGTCGCCACTAGCAGCCCCCGCAATTTCTAGCATCCGCCCCCCCGAGATGGACTGGCGGAATTTTACCGAGGGGATGCCAATCTCCTCTAGGTTGACACCCCTCTTGGCCTGATCCAAGACCGCCTTGTAAGTGACGCCCTTGGCCAGGCCTTCCGCCGTGATGTTTATTATCACTGCCGTCGTTCCGGGGGGGCGCGGGCGCCGGCTCCGGACTCTCTTCTTCTTTTGCGCCGGAGCGGACGCAGGAGCAGCCGCCGGAGCCGAGGGAGCAGCCGCGGACCGAGCCGCCTGCTGCCTCCTTTTCCTCCTTGTGTTCCGAGACACCACCTCGGACCACGTCTCCGGTCCGGTAGTGTCTCGGGGCCTCTCGGCCGGAACACTCGCCCTCGGTGCGGGCACTGGAGCCGACGCGCTCGCAGGAGGCGGCGGGCCATCTTTCCGTCTGCCTAGAGGAGGACGGACAGGTCTCATTGGCAAGGCGGCGGCGCCCAGATCCACTCGCAAGGAATCCAGGCTCGCCTCGATTTTCTTGCCAATGAAGACAGTCAGCGTCCTCTCCAGGGACTCCGTCATGGCGTTGAAGCGGGAGTCAGTGCTCTCCGGCTCTTCGGCTCTCTCCACGGGGCGCATCCTCGGTGACGGCGGCGGCGGGGGCAGCTCTTCAGGGCGGCACATGGGAGGGGAAAGAGGAGGAACCGAGTTCCTCCACTCCTTCATCTCCTCCCTCATAGCCGCCATCTCCTTACGGAGATCTTCATGTTCGGCGGTCAGCCGGGCGTTCTCCGCCCGAAGCCTCTCGACTTCGTCGGAGGCCGTCCGGCCCCGCAACTCATTGAAAATCTCCGTCATGGAGAATACAGCTTCATTGAGGGCCTTGACATAAGTGCCCTTCAGGTGGCTGCTGGTCCTGGCAACGGTTTCCACGGACTCCACGTCCGTGCGAAACCGCTCCAGGAGAGCACCAGGGTCGTCCTTCGCCAGGGACACTGGCTTTCGAGCACGCAGCACCCGCGCGCTCGCCGACATTTTCGCGACTTCCGCTTCGGCTTCCAACTGGAGCTCCTCCCTCTTCTGCTTCAAGTAGGCCTCCTTGGCGAGGGCGACACCGATGTACTCCCCTGTGGTAGGGGGTCGGCCTCGCCCGCGCTTAGCCACGCTAAGGCTCCTTCTTGAAGAGGGGCTCCCGCTGTCATCGTCGGAAGTCGACGAGAGGCGATCGCCCTTCGCGCGTTTGGTGGGGCGGCGGACCGGATCGTCCCGCCAGAGCCGTCCGCTCGAACCCCGCTCCGCAGTGTCGGTGCCCTCCGCACTTGACACCTCCACCATCTCCTCCTCCTCGCTACTGGCCGGTGCGCGTGCAGACGCGGCCTCGCTCTTCTTTCCTCCTCGTCCTTGTGGTTTTTTTGATTTTTTCATAATTTAATCCCACGAGTACCATACTTCGGGTATTTACTCAAAAACACATATCCAGCTAGCGACAGGTCTACCTCCCTGCCACAGGAACCCCCTCACGGCTGCACGACACGCTTGGGGTTGAGGGATTTTTTAGAGTGGTTTTTAAGTTGCTTCCACTTGGGCCAGGCGGTTAAGCCAAGCCCGTCGTTTCCCTGCTGAAGCTGCGCGAAATCGTAAGACGTGACTACGCTTCCGCACAGCTCCATCAGGGAGCTACGACCAACGGTGGCCGGAAAGGTAACACCTTTCCGAACCTGTCCGACTGCACAAGAGTACAGCCAGACCCGCCGCTATTCCTCCGCTATGCAGAGGCGCTTCGCGAGGGCCACCCGGACCCCGCGGAACACTCCGGCGGAGGCCAAAGGAGCCAAGCCCCTTCGCCAGTCCAACTGTCACAGCCAGACCCGCCTACGTCCACTCGAAATCTACACAGAACACATTGAGGCCGAAAATAAATAATTGAAATTTTGTTGGCGGAGCGCGTAGTTCCGCCACTATCCCCCGTCCGCACCACGCACCTACCAAAGAGGTGGGCCCGCGGAGGGGTGGTTGTGCTCTGTGTAGATCTCGGGACTTTATGTGCGTGCTTTTCACTGCAAAAGGATTTACAGCGAAAAGCACGCACATTTTCTCCTCAGTGGCCAAGCCACCCAACCGACCGGTGCGGCCCATTCGCCTCTCTGACCAGAGGGCATCGGGGCCAGCACCGAGCTCATTCGCCCCCCTAAGAACTCTGGGGGCATCGGAGCTGCTCTCCGCACCAACCGCCAGACTGGAACTTGGCAGTCGGTGCTCCTCCTCGTACCGATGGCCTGACTGTGTACTAGGCCATCGATACTCCTCCTTCTTCGGGGCCAGATTGGGACTTGACCCCGAAGACTCCCGACGCCCCTTGGACTAGAGTCCACCAAGCGGACGCCGGGGAGCTCATTCGCCCGAACTGTCGACGGCATCGGAGCTGGCCCACTGCCACTGCAGAATCCTTTTCCTGACTCTTACAGGATCCCTGGATTTTGGGCCTAGGGAGTGGTGGTATTCTTCAGCCGCCACCACACGGCGCCCAGTCAACCGACCTACGCTAAGTCGAACGGTCACGTTTTAACCGTAGCTAAGTCGTGCATAGTTTGTTAACCCAAATCTTATAAACAATACATTATTATTAAATTATTTCAATTATTATTCCAATTACTATTATCAATTATTATTATTAAGGTATTCATTGTGTGTTTGTGAAGTTATTTATGCTTTTAAAAGTTCAGTTAACTTTTTAACTGAAAAAGTAAACAAAAGTGATAAGGCCAAGTTTATAGTGAAAATTCTCCAAGACCAAGTCCGTGAGCTGGAGCTCATTGGGCATCACTCGACGCGCCATTTCAAGGGGCGTCCAGAAATACTAGTGTGATCCTGATAGCGCGTATGCACGCGAGTCCAGACGTGTTCAGGTGACTTTGTGCCGGGTTCAGTTGGGTTTTTGCAGTTAAATCCACATTTTTCGCAGTTTTTCGTGTACTGCTCGGAAACCAAATCGGCGAGGTGCCGTTTTTCTGGCATCATTCGACGCGCCGTGACGAGGAGTACACTATAAGAAGATCCTGAACCCGGTGACGCGTACGCACGCGCGTGTAGACGCGTTCAGGTCACTTTGACGCGTGCCGCCAGATTTACTCGTGGACACCATAGACGATTTTTATTGACGCCAAATTGTCGGCGCTGTCAAGTTTCCTTGAGGGGATATCTTCAGATCACCGGAGGCTTGAAACTGAGAATAGCACGGGCAAAAATAGCTGAAAATTGGGAAAACTCTCTTCTGGCCCATAGGAAGGGACCCCAAACTCTGGAACGAATCGTGGACCCCCCCTTTTTTTTATTTATTGATAAATTAGACGACATCAAGGGGCACCCCTCCAGAAAATTTGACCGTGCTACGACCAGAGACAGGCTTCTGGCAAAGGTTACAAGCCGGCCTGACGAAAAATTTCTCTCTGTCTACAACAATTTTGCCGCTCCGAAGGTCTACTGTGACGGCCTAGTGGAATACCTGGAAAGGGAAACGGGGAACAAAGGACGTATATACCTGGACCTGGACCTGGACCCTGACCCTGGACGCTGGACCCTGCAGTCTGAAACGAAGGAGCCGCAACTGAAAAAATATAGGAAAAGTGTTAATCTTAATGTTATTATTGTGTTGTGCTTGATCTCAAAGACCCTAAATTCCCTGTAGGGAAGAATAATATACTTACCTGGAGCCTGGAAGAACCGGGGAAGAGAGACAGCACCACCTGAAAAAGAAAAATAAAATTATTAGATAAATAGTGACTAAAGACTCTAAGGTTGACTTAGAATTAAGTTAGTATTAAGTTATTAATTATAAGTTATAAAATTTTAAGGGAAATCTAAGCTAGATCCTCCTCCTATCCTAGAATTGTGATCAATGGTATAAAAACCTTCACTTACACCTTCACACATCTGTAACAAGAGTTACATTGAAACAAATAATAATATTATAAACACATAATTAATAAATAGACACTTATTTTTAGCTTTCTCACATACTCACATAGTTCATACATTATTTATATCACATCCATCCACACACATTTACACTCACATTAATATCACATCACATTTATTTCACAATTATTTCATAGGTACATTTATTTATATTTATATCACATCACATTTATTTCACAATTATTTCATAGGTACATTTATTTATATTTATATCACATCCATCTCTCTCATACTCACAAATCATCACAACTTATAGGATAGTAGAAGCTCCCTTTTTAGTTCTGGGATAGACTGGATAATATTAATTTTATCTTTATTAACTAAATATTATATATATTGAAATAATTAATATAAAATTGACGCAGGTTTGTTTATTGACAAACCTGTGTATCAGGCCGACCATAATATAACTCAATTAAATTAGGACTTATATAATAGCTTATATAATTTAACATACTAGAGTTAAGCCTTATAGACAAAAATAGCAGACTATTGTCTGGTCTAGTAGCTGAGACTACTTGACAGAATATATATAATATTATATTATACTTTTATTATAACAAACTTATTGTCCTTGACATTGACTAAACATTTATTTTATTAAAATTGACATATTATTACTATAATAGTATTATAATATTATACTTTATATATTATATTTTATATTTATTTTTTATATTTAGACGAGTCCTCTGAACGGAAACGACAACATGTTTGGCATCCGCACCCCCCCCCCCGTCAAACAGTCTGGAGCTAACGTCCCCAAACCCCCAACTGACAAAATGAAGGCTGGGCCTTCAAGTGAGCCCCAGAAGGTCAGGAAGAGTATAGGAGAATGGGAGGCTGGAAAACCGGGCACCCAGCCCAAGCCCTCCCCCCCGAAGAAAGTTGCTCCTACCTCTGCCTCTGGATCGGAGGCGAGGGTGGCTCCGGCGCCTGTGAGCCGTGTAACAAAGGCAGAGAATCCTGAGAGCCCGCCAGAGCCGAAATTCGCCAATCGGGCGGCTGAAGCCAAAGCCTGCCTGATCAAGGCGAAGACGGCCCTGGGGGGCTCCAGGAATCTAAAATCAGACATCAAACAGGATGTTACACAGGCGCTGGAGCGACTGTACGCCTTGGTGAAAGATGCAGAAAAATCCAAGGAACCAGAAATGGGAAAAGAGAAAGAAATAAAGGGGAAAAAGAAGGAAGAAGAAACCGTCGCGGAGGAGACGCCGACTGCCCTGATGCGCTCCCTGATGGAGGGCATGAAGGAGCACGGTCGGCAAATGGCAGAGTGCCAACAGCACACTGCGACATTGGCCGACCGACTCCAGACCTGCTCACCGTCGGAGAGCGCACCGGCGCCGAGGGCCTCCTATGCCACTGTGGCCGCTGGTCACCCTCGCGCGATGCACTCCGTCGCAATATCGAGCGAGGGTGACACCAGCGGCCAAGTGGTGGACAAAATAAGAACAGCAGTGGACGCTAGGGCGACGGGAATAAGGGTAGAAAGGGTAAGAAAGGTCAGAGACCAAAAGGTAATATTGGGCTGCACCACGGAGGAGGAGATGGACAAAGTGGTGGAAAAAATTAAAAAATCCGGAACAAAACTGATAGTGGAGGAGATTAAGAACAAGGACCCGCTCGTGATCCTCAGGGACGTCATGTCATACAACACGGACGAGGACGTCCTGACGTCCCTGAGGACCCAGAGCGGGTCTTTGTTCCGAGATGTGCCGGATGCAGACTATAGAGCCCAAATAAGGTACAGAAGGCAAACAAGGAACCCGCACACCTGCCACATTGTACTGCAAGTCTCGCCGAAAGTGTGGCAGCGCTTAACAGGTGCAGAACGCGTCCACATTGACCTCCAGCACGTGCGCGTAGCAGACCAGTCGCCACTGGTACAGTGCTCGCTCTGCCTCGCGCACGGGCATGGAAGACGCTTCTGCACCGAGACCGAAAAGGTGTGCAGTCATTGTGGCGGCTTGCACCTGTGGACGCAGTGCCCCGACCGCCTGGCTGGCGTCGAACCCACGTGCCGCAACTGTGTACGTGCAAAAATCAGTACCACTAACCATAACGCTTTTAGTGTGGACTGCACGGTGCGGCACAGATGGGACGCGATAGCCAGGGCGAGCGTGGCATACTGCTAAAGGCGTCCCGGGTGCAAGGAAGTCGATATTCTGTGTGTGGCCACTGTCAAATGACTTGAGTTCAATGGGATACCTCTCCGCCGCCGGCCTCATCCCTTAAATTGTACACCACTATTATGAAATAGCTATGCAATTTAATAGTACCTACTCATTACAGGGGTTAAATCACGGGGCGGGTGCCAATCCAGTATTAGACTTGTCACACCACACACAGCACAATAAACTACATATTGACCAACAAAAACTGCGGAGAAAGTTCCTCCAAGTCAAAATAGGATCTAAATGGCAAAGCAATACAGAACTTAATAAATCGTTGATAAAACACTTAAACGCTATATACTAAAAAATTTAATAGTACAAAAGAGTTATGCTACAGTTATATTATAAGTATATACCTTGATAGCATAAAACTATAAGTCATAATAAAATAAAGTTAATGTTAAGCTAGTCATATAAGTAGATTGTAAGTAAATTGCATAAAATTCCAGAAAGTATGCTTGGTTACTAAATTGTATAAAAAGTATGATTCCAGAAAGTATGATTGGTTTCTAAATTGTATAAAACAAAAGAAATCGGATATGGAAAAAAAAAAAAAAAAAAAAAAAAAAAAAAAAAAAAAAAAAAAAAAAAATGACGTTGATAGCATATTTTCAGAACCAACCAAGCATACATTACTTAAGAAAAATCATATAAGTTTAGCCATCATATAGGTACCTACTATTATAGATAAAAATATCATGATAAAACATAATAAAGAAGCGCCAATAGTCTCTGACCAAATTTTACGTCAGAGGACAACAAAAATAAAAAAAAAAAAAAAAAAAAAAAAAAAAAAAAAAACCTAACCTAACCTAACCTAACCTAACCTAACCTAACCTAACCTAACCTAACCTAACCTAACCTAACCTAACCTAACCTAACCTAACCTAACCTAACCTAACCTAACCTAACCTAACCTAACCTAACCTAACCTAACCTAACCTAACCTAACCTAACCTAACCTAACCTAACCTAACCTAACCTAACCTAACCTAACCTAACCTAACCTAACCTAACCTAACCTAACCTAACCTAACCTAACCTAACCTAACCTAACCTAACCTAACCTAACCTAACCTAACCTAACCTAACCTAACCTAACCTAACCTAACCTAACCTAACCTAACCTAACCTAACCTAACCTAACCTAACCTAACCTAACCTAACCTAACCTAACCTAACCTAACCTAACCTAACCTAACCTAACCTAACCTAACCTAACCTAACCTAACCTAACCTAACCTAACCTAACCTAACCTAACCTAACCTAACCTAACCTAACCTAACCTAACCTAACCTAACCTAACCCAGTCCCGCTCGAACCACGGTCGAGTAAGCTGTGTTTTAAGGGAGCTCCGCACGTTTATTTTTGCTTGAAGTGGAAAAAGTGCTCCAAATTAGCTGAAATTTGGAATCATAGTGTAGTTAAGTGAGATCTGTACAGTGGTTGTCAAAAAATTTTCAAAAAGTGACCGTGTTCAACTTTGAACACTAATTTAGTGCATAAATTTGAGGTTATTGGTGAAAAACTCGGAAATAAGATACGTGAGGTACCAATTTTGTTACATCATTCGACGCGCCGCATTGAGTGCTACACCACGCAAAAAACTGCCTTTGTTGGCGTAACTACCCACGCGTGTGTAGACGAAAAACTATTCCACACGTGTTGGCTAACTTCTTGTGTGGTGATCGCACACAATTTATATTTATGCCAAACGGTCGGCGCTGACGAAATTCTGTGGGAGTACATCACTGTTTTACCAAAAACCGCAAACAGGGAGTAGCACGGACAGAAAACAGAAAAATATATTTTTGCGGAAGGAGAAACTATTTATCTCAAGAACGAAAGTGACGACCCCCCTTTTTTATTTTACTATAAATAAGGTAATATCAAGGGGTACCCTTCCCAAAAGTTTGACCTTGGTGCGGCTGGAAACTGATTTTTGGCGACTGTTTGAAGTTGCACGGAGACGGTTTTTCGGACGTACCAACAACTTCGCTGCTTCCTGAGGCCCCCTGTGACGACCCCTGTCCTGGAACAAAAACATCAACAGGCAGGACATTTCAAGACGTTCATATAAATATAAAATAAAAAACAATACTTACCTTGTACACCTGGAAACTGCACTCGTAGACCGGAGCCGCAAAATCTGAAAGAAAAAAGAAAAATAGTTAAAATATTAATAATAAAATAGAAATAGAATAAAACCAGTGATAAAGACATTAAGGGGCTTAGTTTTAAGTTATTTTTAAGTTATTTTAAGTAGTTATAAGTTTGTTATAAGTATTTTTTATCTGTATATAATAATAACCCGGACACATTTGTTTATTGACAAATTGTGTGAAAATTATAAGTATAAGGTCCGTAGCATAGATCCAGTTCTCTTGCTTTTGCTCCAAACTGGACTTGTGAAGTTTTTACGACTTTACAAGGAGACAAATTTTGACTATTCCGCTACCTGACCTTATTACTGACTATTCACTGGACTATTATATATATTTGACATTCGACATTATTAATTATATTAATATATCTTATACAATTTTATCTCTGACATAAATCCTATTATACAATTTGACATTGACAATAATTATTATTTTAATATATTTTTATACACCAGACACGTCCTCTGATAAATATGTTCGGCATCCGAACACCCGTGAAGACGAAGGGTACCGAAAAACCGGACCCCCAAACTCAAACTGACGAACCGAGGGCTGGGCCCTCAACACACACCGAACCCCTGAAAGTAAGGAGAAGCATAGGGGAGTGGGAGGCCGGGAAACCGGGCAGCCAGCCCAAGCCTGCCACCCCCCCCAAGAAAGTCGTCCCGACCTCTGCTTCTGGATCAAAGGCGAGGGTGGCTCCAGCGCAGGTGAGCCGCGTAACACCGGCGGAGGCTCCTGAGAGCCTGCCGGGGCCGAAGTTCGCCGACCGGGCGGCCGAAGCCAAGGCCTGCCTGGTTAAGGCGAAGTCGGCCCTGGCAGGTTCCAGAAACCTAAAGGCGGACATCAAAAGCGATGTCACACAGGCGCTGGAGCGGCTATACGCACTAGTGAAGGAGGCGGAGAAGTCAAGACCAGATAAAAAAGATGCTGAAGAACCTGAAAAAGAAAGAGAAAATGAATTAATAAATCCTAGGAAGAAGGAAAGGGAAACTGCAGCGGAGGAGGCGCAGACTGCGCTGATGCGCTCTCTGATGGAGAGCATGAAGGAGCACGGTCGGCAAATGGCAGAGTGCCAACAGCACACTGCGACATTGGCCGACCGACTCCAGACGTGCTCTCTGCCGGAGGGCGCACCGGCGCAGAAGGCGTCTTACGCCACTGTGGCCGCTGGCCACGGTCGCAGGGATACTGCGATGCACTCCATTGCAGTGTCGAGCGAGGGTGACAGCAGCGGTCAAGTGGTGGATAAAATACGGACAGCTGTAGACGCCAGGACTTCGGGGATGAGAGTGGAAAGAGTCAGAAAGATTAGAGATCAGAGAGTGATCCTGGGGTGCTCGTCAAAGGAGGAGATTGAAAGAGTAGCCCAAAAATTGAAGAACTCAGGATCCAACCTCAAGATTGAGGAAATCAAAAACAAAGACCCACTTGTGATCCTCAGAGACGTCATGTCGTATAATACAGACGAGGATGTCGTGACGTCCCTGAGAACCCAAAACGGGAGTATATTTCGTGATGTGGCGAAGGATGACTGGAGGGTACAGGTCAGATACCGAAGAAAAACTAGGAACCCGCATACCTGCCATATTGTTCTCCAAGTATCCCCTAAAATGTGGCAATATCTAATTGCAGCAGAACGCGTCCATGTCGATCTGCAACACGTACGCGTAGAGGACCAGTCCCCACTGGTCCAGTGTTCACTTTGTTTAGCGTACGGACATGGACGGCGTTTCTGCAAAGAAACCGAGAAAGTGTGCAGCCACTGTGGGGGTCTTCACCTTTGGACAGACTGCCCCGACCGCCTGGTGAACGCAGAACCGACGTGCTGCAATTGTGCACGAGCCAAACTAACATCAACGGCTCATAACGCATTTAGTCAGGAGTGCACAATGCGGCAAAAATGGGACGCACTAGCCCGGGCGAGCGTCGCGTATTGCTGAGGTTGTCCAGGGTGTAAAGGGGATGACAAACCGCAGAGTCCCTTCCAAGGATGGCCACTACCTCGTGATCCAAGCGAACCTCCAGCGGAAGAGTCTCGCCACCGATGAGCTTATGATTGAAGCAGGGAAAAGAAAGGCGTCCTTGGCGCTGATCCAGGAGCCCTATGTGGGTAAGGCAAAAAATATGAATACCTATAAAGGAACGAGGATCTTCCAGAACACTGGCCTGGATGGGGGGCCTGTGAAAGCGGCAATCGCTGTCTATGACCACGATTTGGACGTTACACAGTTCCCTAGACTCACTACAAATAACATCGTAGTGGTGAGTGTCCGGACCAGTGCATGGGAGATTGTCGTAGTATCATTCTATTTCGAGCCGAGCCTACCCTTGGGGCCATACCTGGATCAACTGAAGAAAATCGAGGATGAACTGGGCCCCAGAAGATTTCTTATCGGGGGCGATACTAATGCTAAAAGTACCTCCGCAGTGTCACAGAGAAGTTTTTGGCCTTAAACCAAAAGGTTTTCTGTGCTTTTGTGGATTTGGAGAAGGCTTTTGATAGAGTTGTAAGAAAGAAGCTTTGGGACATATTGCCGGAGTATGGAGTGAATGACAAACTGCTACAAGCTATACAGTCCCTGTACAAGGGCTGCAAAGCTTGTGTGCGGGTGGAGGGGGGTATGTCGCCTTGCTTTGAATCCCAAATGGGCGTCAAACAGGGTTGTGTGCTTTCTCCTAGATTATTCACTCTATATCTCGACAAATGCCTAAAAAGAGTGAGAGAGAGTGACTGTGGGATAAAGATGAGTGATCTAGTGGTGAACTGCCTGCTTTATGCAGATGATGCTGTTCTTATGGCATCGTCCGAACAACAACTGCAATCACTAGTCACAAGAATGAAGGAGGGATGTGCAGAAAAAGGACTCCGTTTGAATGCGAGAAAAACTAAGGTACTAGTGTTTGAAAGAAGAAGGATGACAACCTTGACGATAAAGATTGATGATGAAACTCTAGAACAAGTAAATGAAATTATATATCTGGGCAGTGTTTTCACTGCGGATGGGAAGTACGATAGGGACGTTGAAAGTAGAGTGAACGCGGGAAATAGTGTTAACGGTGCCCTGGGGTCACTGATCGGCAGTCGAAATGTCAGTGACAAAGCTCGGCTCGCCATACACAATGCCATGTTGGTACCAACACTGATGTATGGAAGCGAGTCGTGGATACGTCAGAATACGCATGACAGTAGGGTTAATGCCGTAGAAATGAGGTCGCTGCGCCGGATATGCGGCGTCACATTGGCGGACCGCATACGTAACGTCGAAATACGGAAAAGGGTTGGTATAAAGGAAAGCATAGGGACAAAAATAAGAAAAGGCATGCTACGATGGTTCGGGCATGTTGAAAGAATGAGCAAAGAAAGATTGACGAACCAGATATATAATGCGAAAGTTGAGGGTGAAAGAGGCCCTGGCAGACCGAGACTCACATATCACGATCAAATAAATAAAACACTGACTGAAGGTGCATTAAAAAGCCTTCGTAACAAAAGGGCATGTATGAAGAGGTTGATGAACGTCGATGAAGCGAAAGAGGTATGTCGTGATCGTGTCAAGTGGCGCTCAATTGTCTCTGCCTACCCCGCAAGGGATCTGGCGTGAAGATGTGTATGTATGTACCTGGTGGGGAAGCAATATAGTGGATCACAGAGGGGAGGAAATGTCTGGAACTCTTGAGGAGATGGGCCTTCAGGTACTCAACCAAGGTAATGCCCCGACTTTTGATACCATCAGGGGGAATAAAACATACAAGAGCCATGTTGATGTCACGGCCTGCTCCTTGGATATGTTGTTGCTGACAGAAGCGTGGACGGTGGATGACAGCATCGTTAGTTCGGACCACAATGCTATTACATTTAAGATTAGGTTGACCAAAGCCAGTGGCATGAATGTAGAGAGAACAACCAGAAAGTTTAACACCAAAAAGGCCAAATGGACCCAATTTGGTGAAAACCTCACCAAAATAAAGGACGAAATGGGCATTACTAAGGCGATGGTGGATGAGGTCAACCAGAGAGAATCATTGGATCTGCTTGTGGAAAGGCTCACGAGCGCAATAGCTGAGGCAGGCTCGGACACGATACCAAAAAAGCGATCCAATGAAAAACTTACCTCTCCATGGTGGTCCGAAGAGCTGGCGAAGTCAAAGAGGGATGTTGTCACTAAGAGGCGCCGTATCCGATGCGCTGCACCAGTCCGGAGAGCGAAGGTCGTCGACGAGTACCTGAAAGCAAAGGAAAAATATGAGGAAGAGATTAAAAACGCTAAAACAGAAAGTTGGAAGGGATTCTGTGGCAAACAAGATAAGGAGGGAATGTGGCAAGGAATCTATAGGGTCATAGGAAGGACCTGTAAAAGGCAGGAGGATATTCCCTTGACCCTAGATGGTAAGGAACTGAAGATGGAAGAATCTGCAAAAGTCCTGGCGGAAACATTCTATCAAGAAGACGAAGACAAAGGGGAAAATGAAGACCACCAGAACATAAGGAAAGAAGCTGACCTAGTGAACGGACCGGGTCATGATGAGCAACATGACCCACCTTTCACTTTGGTAGAACTAAAGTCCTCGGTGGACTCATTCAACCCGAAGAAAGCGCCAGGAGCCGATGGATTCACCGCCGATATTTGCCGACACGCCATTCAGAACGACCCAGAATCTTTCCTGGCCCTGACGAATAAGTGCCTGAAGTTGGGGCACTTCCCCAAGATCTGGAAGGAGGCAACGGTAGTAGCCTTGAGGAAACCTGGGAGGGATGACTATAGAATCCCCAAGTCATACAGGCCCATAGGACTACTACCGGTGCTTGGAAAGATTCTGGAGAAAATGGTGGTAGGTAGACTAAAATGGCACCTCATCCGCAACATCAGCCCCCGGCAGTATGGATTTATGCCCCAGCGCGGCACCGAGGACTCCCTCTATGACCTAATGACACATATGCGCCAAAAGATCAAAGATAGGAAAATGGTGGTAATGATATCATTGGACATAGAGGGAGCCTTCGATAACGCCTGGTGGCCTGCAATAAGGGTGAGGCTGGCGGAGGAGAGGTGCCCCATTAACATCAGACGACTAATAGATAGCTACCTACAAGATCGGCAAATACATCTAAGATACGGCGGCGTAGAACACACCCGGAAAACGAGCAAAGGGTGTGTTCAAGGATCCATCGGCGGTCCGATTCTTTGGAATCTTCTTCTAGACCCACTGCTAAGGGGGCTTGGACAGCGGGGAGACTACTGCCAAGCCTTTGCGGATGATGTGGTCCTAGTTTTTCACGGCGATACGGCGCGTACAGTACAGGAACAGGCCAATGCCGCGCTCGCGTATGTTGCGGAGTGGGGTGTCAGAAATAAGCTTAACTTCGGGCCGCACAAGACCAAGGCCATGGTTTTAACCAATAAGTTAAAGTATGACACACCGCTCCTCAGCATGGGCGGGGTCGGCATTGGCCTGTCCCAAGAAATTAAAATTCTGGGGCTCACTATTGACAGTAAGTTGACGTTCAACGCTCACGTTGCCGATGTGTGCAGAAGAGCGTTGAACGTCTACAAACAGCTGTCCAGAGCCGCCAGAATAAGCTGGGGCCTCCACCCAGAGATCATTCGCCAAATTTATACGGCGACGGTGGAACCAGTTGTGCTGTACGCAGCCGCTGCTTGGGCAGGTGCCGCTGAGAAACTGGGAGTGCAAAGGCAGCTCGCCGCTGTCCAAAGAGGATTTGTACAGAAGTTGACCAGGGCATACCGTACCGTCTCCCTTAATTCGGCGCTGGTGCTGGCCGGGATACTGCCCCTCGACCTCAGGATACGGGAGGCTGCTTCCCTGTATGAGGCCAGGAGGGGAGTACCGCAGCCAATACTGGCGGGCAGGGAGGTGGAAAGAGTCGTTGCATATGCCGACACTCCTCATCCGGCGGAACATATGAGCCTGGAGTTCATGTGTCTGGTAGACAGAGAACAAGTCGACCAGCAAAACAATCAGCAAGCACGAATATATACAGATGGCAGCAAGATTGGGGGCGGAGTCGGAGCGGCATTATCCGTATGGAATAATGTCGCCGAGACGAAATCCCTCAAACTTAAGCTGCCATCGTATTGCACAGTCTACCAGGCGGAACTCCTGGCCATATGCAAAGCCACGAGGATAATTTTAGATAATGAGTGGAAAAGTTGTGGCATATACAGCGACTCACGGTCTGCCCTACAATCAGTTGTCAACAATGGCTCATCCCACCCCTTGGCAGTGGAATCACGCTCGAACGTACGAGCCGCACGCCTCCAGAACAAGGAGGTATCCCTGTTTTGGATAAAGGCCCACGCCGGTCTGGCCGAGAACGAGCGGGCTGACGAGTTAGCAAAGGAGGCCGCGCTCAATACAAAACGAAAGCCGGACTACGACCTGTGTCCGGTCTCATTCGTCAAGCGGCGAATTCGAATGAAATCGCTTGTCGAATGGAACCGGAGATACAGGTCGGGTCACACCGCCGGCATAACCAAGATCTTTTTGCCGGACGCGTGCGAGGCCTACAACATCGTCAGACAGCTCGAGCCGACCGGCGTGGTTACGCAGGTACTTACGGGGCACGGTGGGTTCTCCCAATACTTGGCAAGATTCAAGTGTAAGGAGAACCCATCGTGCATTTGTGATCCAGGCGTTGAGGAAACCGTACCTCACGTGCTGTTCGAGTGCCCAGCCCACTGCCATGACAGACAAACTGCGGAGTATATTATGGATTCTAAAATAAATGAACATACAGTAAGCACAATTCTTAAGGACAAAAGCAAGCGAACTGAACTTATAAAATTCTGTACAAAAATTGCACTTAAGGTTATAAAAAGAAATAAATAGTATATGTATGTTATGTTGCCTGTATATAATAGTATATATTGAGTTACCATAACAAATAAGATTGTATAGTTGTTAAGTTAGCTATAAGTTGTACCCTTGGATTGTTAATATTTGCATGCCTAGTTATAAGTCTTCCAAATGTTGAATAATCTTAATGAATGTATATATAAAAAAAAAAAAAAAAAAAAAAAAAAAAAAAGAAGACATTTTATACTATTAATACTATATGTCTCAATGAAAACCTAGTATGTAGTCGAAAGTAAAATTTCAGAAAGTAAAAAAGGCATAATGTGTAAACCGTAGATATATGTACCGTAATATGTATGTAGCCCAAAAAATCGACCAGCACTTTCGCTGAATAGCAATATATATAAAACACACAAATCACAGTAGGAATTAAATGAAGCTCTCTGAAAAATCTATTTATCAGAGGACCAAAAAAAAAAAAAAAAAAAAAAAAAAAAAAAAAAAAAAAAAAAAAAACCTAACCTAACCTAACCTAACCTAACCTAACCTAACCTAACCTAACCTAACCTAACCTAACCTAACCTAACCTAACCTAACCTAACCTAACCTAACCTAACCTAACCTAACCTAACCTAACCTAACCTAACCTAACCTAACCTAACCTAACCTAACCTAACCTAACCTAACCTAACCTAACCTAACCTAACCTAACCTAACCTAACCTAACCTAACCTAACCTAACCTAACCTAACCTAACCTAACCTAACCTAACCTAACCTAACCTAACCTAACCTAACCTAACCTAACCTAACCTAACCTAACCTAACCTAACCTAACCTAACCTAACCTAACCTAACCTAACCTAACCTAACCTAACCTAACCTAACCTAACCTAACCTAACCTAACCTAACCTAACCTAACCTAACCTAACCTAACCTAACCTAACCTAACCTAACCTAACCTAACCTAACCTAACCTAACCTAACCTAACCTAACCTAACCTAACCTAACCTAACCTAACCTAACCTAACCTAACCTAACCTAACCTAACCTAACCTAACCTAACCTAACCTAACCTAACCTAACCTAACCTAACCTAACCTAACCTAACCTAACCTAACCTAACCTAACCTAACCTAACCTAACCTAACCTAACCTAACCTAACCTAACCGAGTCCCGCTCGAACCACGGTCGAGCAAGCTGCTTTTAAAAGGTGCTCCGCACGTCGATTTTTGTTTAAAGTGGTTAAAGTGATCGGAAAGACTTGAAAATTTGCATTGTGACTATTGTGTAGGTTGTGCACAGAAAGGAAACCACGAAATCCCAAAAAAGTGACCCCGTCAGGTAACCACCCGAAAAACGGCGGCAAATTTAGTGGTTTCTTCAAGACTACGCAAAAAGCATCGGCTTGAGGTGGGTTTTCAAATATACCATCAGACGCGGAAAATTGGCGCGCACCCCCTCATCTTTGTTTGAAAAAGCTGCGACACACCCCTGCGACATCACATCAAGAAAACCAAAAACCACACGGACGCAACTTTTTCTGTGGTTACCACAGAACAAAAATTTTAACACCATTACGACGGCACAGATAGGATTCTGTGGAAATATAATAAAAAGTTGCAAAAAATTTTAAACTGACGATAGCACGGACAAAAAAGTGATAAGAAGAAATTTGTGGGAGGAAAACTCAATTATCTTGAGATCCAAATCGACGACCACCCTTTTTTATTGGTCGATAAATAAGCCTGGCTCAAGAAGCATCTTCCCACAGAATTTCGAGTTGGCGCGGTCGAGAACCGATTTTTGGCGACCTTTTTTCGTCGGCAGGAAACCGTTTTTTGGGCGTGCCAACCTCTTATCTGGACCCTGAGCTCTTGATCTTAGACCCTGGACCTGAAAGAAGGATACAATTAGATAGAGCAAGAAATGAAGCATATGACTGTGAAGAAATAATCTCGCTCCGGCATTCGAAGACTAGAAGACAGCATCTGAAAAGTGGTTAAAGACTATAAGTGGACTTAGTTTAAGTAGATTTAATTTAGTTATAAGTTTTATTTGTGTATATTAGTGTTTAAGATAGATTTAAGAATTTTTATTATTGACACGGTTAAGTTAGGTTAGGTAATTTTGACGAAACTTGTCTATACAAAAGTACTGATGCGACAAAATCCTGCTATATAAGGAAAGTTGGTACTAAATATTGCTAAGTTCGGTTCTCTTGCTTTTGCTGTATACTGGACTCCGGGAAATTTATACGATTTCTCGAAATTGACAAGTACAGAGCATTTTCCGTCATCTAGTCACCAATTACGTACCTGACAAATATATATATATATATATATAACACTATATACACTTGACATTGACTTTTATACATCTGACGCGTCCTCTGTAAACATGTTTGGATATCGGACTCCAGTTAAGGCGAAAGATGACTCACCTGACCCTGAAACTACAACTGACCAAGCAAGGGCTGGGCCCTCAAAACAGGTTCGAAGAAGTATAGGGGAGTGGGAAGCCGGAAACCCGGGCAGTCAGCCCAAGCCTACCTCCCCGAAGAAAGTCACTCCAACTGTCGCCACTGGAACGAGGGCGAGGATCGCCCCGGCGCAAGCATGCCGTGCATCAGCAGAGGTTTCTGAGAGCCTCCCAGGGACGAAATTCGCCAGTCGAGTAGCCGAAGCAAAGGCATGCTTGACTAAGGCGAAGACGGCCCTGGGGGCCTCCAGAAACCTAAAAACCGAAGTCAAGCAAGACGTCACGCAGGCGCTGGAGCGGCTCTACGCCCTCGTGAAGGAGGCGGAGAAAACTAAACCAGATGACAGGACCGCAGCTGAAGAACCTGAAACAGAAAAAGAAGTAAGAAAACCAGCTAAGAAGAAGAACGAAGGCGAACCCACCGAGGACGAGGCACCGACTGCGCTGATGCGCTCCCTGATGGAGAGCATGAAGGAGCACGGTCGGCAAATGGCAGAGTGCCAAAAGCACACTGCAACATTGGCCGACCGACTCCAAACATGCTCCCTGCTAGGGAGCGCACCGGCGCAGAAGGCGTCGTATGCTGCTGTCACGGCTAGTCAGGGACGAAGAGACACTGCATTGCACTCTATCGCAGTGTCTATCGAAGGTGACAGTGGCACCCAAGTAGAAGAAAAACTCAGAACAGCGGTGGACGCCAGAACTACAGGCATAAAAGTAGAGAGGGTTAGAAGGATTCGAGACCAGAGGGTAATCCTGGGCTGCTCCTCTAGAGAGGAGATTGACAAGGTGGTCAGGAAGATAAAAAGTTCAGGATCTGCTATGGTCATCGAAGAAATAAAAAACAAGGACCCACTTGTTATTCTGAGGGACGTCATGTCGTACAACACGGATGATGACGTCATGACGTCCCTGAGGACACAAAATGGGGACTTGTTTAAGAACCTAGCGGAAGAAGACTGTAGGGTGCTAACAAAATACAGGAGGAAGACCAGGAATCCGCACACTTGTCACATAGTGCTTCAAGTCTCCCCAAAACTTTGGCAAAGAATGACGACCGTCGAACGCGTCCACGTAGATCTCCAACATATACGCGTGGCAGACCAGTCTCCACTGGTCCAGTGCTCCTTATGCCTCGCGTACGGACACGGGCGGCGGTTCTGTAAGGAAACTCAAAAAGTTTGTAGCCATTGTGGAGGCCTCCACCTGTGGGCAGACTGCCCCGAACGTCTGGTGAACTCGGAACCGACGTGCTGTAACTGCGCACGAGCCAAGATATTAGATATAAACCACAACGCATTCAGCGAGGAGTGCACAGTTCGGCACAAATGGGACCGACTAGCCAGATCGGGTGTAGCATACTGCTAAAGGCGCCCCGGGTGTTACGGAGACACAAAGCCGCAGAATCCCTAACAAAGAAGGCAACTACCTCGTGATCCAAGCGAACCTCCAGCGGAAAAGCATCGCCACCGACGAACTCATCATCGAAGCTGGGAAAAGAAAGGTAGCCTTAGCACTGATCCAGGAGCCCTATGTGGGCAAGGCAACGAGTATGAAGACCTATAAAGGGACGAGGATCTACCAAAACACTGGCCTGGGCGAGGGACCTGTGAAGGCGGCAATCGCGGTCTTTGACCCCGATCTGGACGTCACACAGTTTCCTAGACTCACAACAAACAACATCGTAGTTGTGAGGGTTCGGACTAGTGCCTGGCAGATCGTCGTAGTATCCTTCTACTTCGAGCCGAACTTACCTTTGGAGCCATACCTGGATCAGTTGAAAAAGATCGAAGAGGAACTGGGCCCCAGGAGACTGCTCGTCGGAGGCGATACCAACGCAAAAAGTACCTGGTGGGGAAGCATGATTGTGGATCACAGAGGGGAGGAAATGAGCGGAACGTTGGAGGAGATGGGCTTGCAGGTACTGAACCAAGGAAGTACCCCTACTTTCGACACAATAAGGGGGACAAAGGCGTACACCAGCCACGTGGATGTTACAGCTTGCTCTCTGGATGTGCTGCCGCTGATCGAGGATTGGATGGTGAATGACAGTATCGTGAGTTCGGACCACAATGCAATCACACTTAAGATCAGGTTGACCGAAGCTAAAGGCATGAATATTGAAAGAACTACTAGAAAGTATAACACCAAAAAGGCCAAATGGACCCAGTTTAGTGAAAACCTCACTAATATAAAATACGAAATGGGCATAACTAAGGCGATGGTAGACGAGGTCAACCAGAGGGAATCGTTGGATCGGCTTGTGGAAGGGTACTCGAGCGCGATAGTACAAGCAGGCTCCGACACGATACCAGAAAAGAGATCCAACGAGAAACTTACCTCACCGTGGTGGTCCGAAGAGCTGGCAAAGCTAAAGAGGGATACTGTCACGAAGAGGCGTCGCATCCGATGCGCGGCATCGATCCGGAGAGCGAGAGTCGTCGACGAGTACCTGCAAGCAAAAGAAAAGTATGAGGAAGGAATAAGAAATGCCAAAATAGAAAGTTGGAAGGGATTCTGCGGCCAGCAAGACAAAGAGGGAATGTGGCAAGGGATTTACAGGGTTATAGGAAGGACCTGTAAAAGGCAGGAGGATATTCCCTTGACCCTGGACGGTATGGAACTACAGATGGAAGAATCGGCTAAAGTCCTGGCGGAGACTTTCTTCAAAGAAGATAACAACGAAGGGGAGAACGTAGCCCACCAGAAGATTAGGCAGGAAGCTGACCAGGTGAACGGACCGGGTCATGATGAAAACCATGACCCACCGTTCACCATGTTAGAATTAAAAACCGCCGTGGACTCTTTCAACCCAAAGAAGGCGCCAGGAGCCGATGGATTCACCGCCGATATTTGCCGACACGCCATTGAAACCGACCCAGAGTCTTTCCTTGCTCTAACGAATAAGTGTCTTAAGTTGGGGCACTTTCCCAAAATCTGGAAAGAAGCGGCGGTGGTAGTCCTAAGGAAGCCTGGTAAAGACGACTACAAACATCCCAAGTCGTACAGGCCCATAGGACTGCTACCGGTGCTAGGAAAGATTCTGGAGAAAATGGTGGTAGGTAGACTGAAGTGGCACCTACTCCGTAATATCAGCCCCCGACAGTATGGCTTCATGCCCCAGCGCAGCACCGAGGACTCCCTCTATGACCTAATGAATCATATACGTCAGAAAATAAAAGAAAAACAAATTGTAATAATGATTTCATTGGACATAGAGGGAGCCTTCGACAATGCCTGGTGGCCAGCGATACGGGTGAGGCTGGCGGAGGAAAGGTGCCCCATCAACCTCAGGAGGTTGATGGACAGCTACCTACAAGATCGGCGAATAAGATTGCGATACGGCGGGGTAGAACACACCCGAAATACAACCAAGGGATGTGTTCAAGGATCCATCGGCGGACCGATTCTCTGGAATTTATTATTGGATCCGCTGCTAAGGGGTCTTGAGCGGCGGGGAGACTATTGCCAAGCCTTTGCGGACGACGTAGTGCTAATCTTCCACGGCGATACGGCGCGTACAGTACAGGAACAGGCCAATGCCGCCCTCGTGTATGTCCAGGAGTGGGGTGTCAAAAATAAACTAAACTTTGGGCCGAACAAGACCAAGGCCATGGTTCTCACGAACAAATTAAAATATGACACACCACTCCTGAGCATGGGCGGGGTAGGCATTGGTCTGTCCCAAGAGATCAAAATCCTGGGGCTCACAATTGACAGAAAGTTGACGTTCAACGCCCACGTTGCTGACGTGTGCAGGCGGGCGTTGAACGTCTACAAACAGCTGTCCAGAGCCGCCAGGATAAGCTGGGGACTCCACCCGGAGATTATCCGACAAATCTATACCGCGACGGTGGAACCAGTTGTACTGTACGCTGCCGCCGCATGGGCAGGAGCAGCTAGTAAATTGGGGGTGCAAAGGCAGCTCGCCGCCGTTCAACGGGGATTTGCACAAAAGTTGACCAGGGCGTACCGTACCGTCTCCCTAAATTCGGCGCTGGTGCTGGCTGGGGTGCTGCCACTCGACCTCAGGATACAGGAGGCTGCGGCTCTGTATGAGGCCAAGAGGGGAGTACCGCAGCCAGTACTAGCGGGTAGGGAGGTGGAAAGGGTCGTTGCATATGCCGACACTCCTCACCCGGCGGAGCATATGAGCCTGGAGTTCATGTGCCTGGTAGACAGAGAACAAGTTGATATGCAGAATAACCAGCAAGCCCGGATTTATACAGACGGCAGCAAGATTGGGGGCGGAGTCGGAGCGGCATTATCCGTATGGAATAATGTCGCCGAGACGAAATCCCTCAAGCTTAAGCTGCCGTCGTATTGCACGGTCTACCAGGCGGAACTACTGGCCATATGTGAAGCCACGAGGATAAATTTAGACAATGATTGGAAAAGTTGTGGCATATACAGCGACTCTCGGTCCGCCCTGCAGTCTGTTGTCAATAATGGCTCATCCCACCCCTTGGCAGTGAAAGCGCGTTCCAATCTAAGAGCAGCACGGCTCCAGAACAGGGAGATTTCCCTATTCTGGATCAAGGCCCACGCCGGGTTGGCCGAGAACGAGCGTGCCGATGAACTGGCAAAGGAGGCCGCGCTTAACACAAAGCGCAAGCCAGACTACGACCTCTGTCCGGTCTCATTCGTCAAGCGACAGATCCGAAAGGACTCGCTTGTCGAATGGAACCGGAGATACAGGTCGGGTCACACCGCAGGCATCACCAGGATGTTCTTGCCGGACGCGGTGGAGGCCTTCAAGGTCGTCAGGCGACTCGAGCCAACCGGCGTGATAACCCAGGTCCTAACGGGACACGGTGGGTTCTCTGAATACTTGGCCAGGTTCAAGTGTAAAGAGAACCCATCATGTATATGCGAACCTGGGACTGAAGAAACCGTGCCGCATATATTATTTGAATGCCCAGCCCATTGCCGAGACCGATTGGAGGCGGAGAATGCTCTGGACTCTAGACTAAACCGTAGCACCATCAGTAAACTTATGACAAGCAAGAGCAGGAGAGCTAAACTTATAGAATATTGCATAAAGATAGCGGAAAAAGTAATAAACAGAAATAAAGTATAGCAGGTTATGTCGCGATTATATAATTGTATATAAGTAGCGTCACATAATATAAAATAGTATAATTAAGTTAGCTTTAGTAAACTGCTGTATATAATGCCTAATAGTTTAAGTTTTTTGTGTTTGTATAAATAATAGTATAAGAAAAATGTAGTTAGTTATAAATTAGTTATTAAGAAAATTAAATATTAAAAGAATAAAGAAAATAAAACAAGAAAAACAAGACAAGAAAAACAAAACAAGAAAAATAAAACAAGAAAAACAAAATAAGAAAATCAAAACAAGAAAATAAGTAAAAACGAAAAATAGAAAAATCGAAATTAAGAAACTTTTAAATTGTATAGAATCGTAGAATAGTTAAAATGGAAAAACTTAGTAAATAACAATTTATATAAACTCTATAGGATTTTCTTCGGCAATATAGGATAAAAACGTTAAAATTATATAGATTCATAAAAAGTTGTAAAGATTATATAAACTTAATTAAGAAATTTAGCACATATGGATAAAAACTTATTTTTTTTTTTTTAAATTATATAGTATCATAGAATATTTAAAACAGAGAAGATAGATTTGTTATAAAAAAAAGAAACAGCACTTCCGCTGGGTAGAAATAAAAATATAAAAAAAGTTATCCGAAAAACATGAAATTAAAACTCTGAATAAATAAAACATCAGAGGACTAGAAAAAAAAAAAAAAAAAAAAAAAAAAAAAAAAAACCTAACCTAACCTAACCTAACCTAACCTAACCTAACCTAACCTAACCTAACCTAACCTAACCTAACCTAACCTAACCTAACCTAACCTAACCTAACCTAACCTAACCTAACCTAACCTAACCTAACCTAACCTAACCTAACCTAACCTAACCTAACCTAACCTAACCTAACCTAACCTAACCTAACCTAACCTAACCTAACCTAACCTAACCTAACCTAACCTAACCTAACCTAACCTAACCTAACCTAACCTAACCTAACCTAACCTAACCTAACCTAACCTAACCTAACCTAACCTAACCTAACCTAACCTAACCTAACCTAACCTAACCTAACCTAACCCAAACCTAACCTAACCCAAACCTAACCTAACCCAAACCTAACCTAACCCAAACCTAACCTAACCCAAACCTAACCTAACCCAAACCTAACCTAACCCAAACCTAACCTAACCCAAACCTAACCTAACCCAAACCTAACCTAACCCAAACCTAACCTAACCCAAACCTAACCTAACCCAAACCTAACCTAACCCAAACCTAACCTAACCCAAACCTAACCTAACCCAAACCTAACCTAACCTAACCAACCTAACCTAACCCAAACCTAACCTAACCCAAACCTAACCTAACCCAAACCTAACCTAACCCAAACCTAACCTAACCCAAACCTAACCTAACCCAAACCTAACCTAACCCAAACCTAACCTAACCCAAACCTAACCTAACCCAAACCTAACCTAACCCAAACCTAACCTAACCCAAACCTAACCTAACCCAAACCTAACCTAACCCAAACCTAACCTAACCCAAACCTAACCTAACCCAAACCTAACCTAACCCAAACCTAACCTAACCCAAACCTAACCTAACCCAAACCTAACCTAACCCAAACCTAACCTAACCCAAACCTAACCTAACCCAAACCTAACCTAACCCAAACCTAACCTAACCCAAACCTAACCTAACCCAAACCTAACCTAACCCAAACCTAACCTAACCCAAACCTAACCTAACCCAAACCTAACCTAACCCAAACCTAACCTAACCCAAACCTAACCTAACCCAAACCTAACCTAACCCAAACCTAACCTAACCCAAACCTAACCTAACCCAAACCTAACCTAACCCAAACCTAACCTAACCCAAACCTAACCTAACCCAAACCTAACCTAACCCAAACCTAACCTAACCCAAACCTAACCTAACCCAAACCTAACCTAACCCAAACCTAACCTAACCCAAACCTAACCTAACCCAAACCTAACCTAACCCAAACCTAACCTAACCCAAACCTAACCTAACCCAAACCTAACCTAACCCAAACCTAACCTAACCCAAACCTAACCTAACCCAAACCTAACCTAACCCAAACCTAACCTAACCCAAACCTAACCTAACCCAAACCTAACCTAACCCAAACCTAACCTAACCCAAACCTAACCTAACCCAAACCTAACCTAACCCAAACCTAACCTAACCCAAACCTAACCTAACCCAAACCTAACCTAACCCAAACCTAACCTAACCCAAACCTAACCTAACCCAAACCTAACCTAACCCAAACCTAACCTAACCCAAACCTAACCTAACCCAAACCTAACCTAACCTTTTACTGAGAGTGATCGCTGCAAAGTAGAATAAGGAGATAAGAAAACAAAGTTTGATATAAATGTTTATTGTGTGTGTATCAGACGGGCTCGGAGTTGGCTTCCCGCACGAGCCCCTCGAGCGTGGCGGCGGAGAGCCGCACTCCCTTCATGTCCAGCACCGCGCGGAGCTCGCGGGAGGTCGCCGCGGGGAGGAGGGAGGCCGCGCGCCGACACCACGACACCGGACACGTGCCCACCGGGGACAGCACCTACACACACCCACACACTCAGCAGGGGCCTCGTCACCAACACAGGTGTGCACGACACTCACCAGCTTCAGTATCATCTCTGCGCGCGCCATGAGGGGCCTCGTCACCAACACAGGTGTGCACGACACTCACCAGCTTCAGTATCATCTCTGCGCGCGCCATGAGCCTGACGACGAGCTTGGTGTATGGTTGCGGCGCCGGGCGGGACACCTCCGAGCCCTCCCCGGGGAGCGCCAGCAGGACCGACTTCAGGGTGTGCGTGTCGAGGAGGAGCTGCTCGGCGCCGGCCGGAGAGGGGCGCGTCTTGTACAGGATGCGGATGTACTTCCCGATAAAGGACTCCGCGAACCTGAGGAGAGCGCGGCGGTGAGCGAGTGCGGAGTGCGGAGTGAGGAGTGAGGAGTGAGGGTGACCCACTTGATGCAGAGCTGCGTGAAGTACTTCCTGGACGCGGCTAGCGCCTCCCGAAGCGGCGGCACGTGTCGGCGCAGCGCGGAGGCGAGCGCGGACACGTGTGGGGAGGAGTCCCCGGTGCTGGTCACGGAGCTCCAGGAGGCGCGCGCCATGGCCGACAGTCCCCCCGACACCGCGCCCTCCAGCTCCTGCATAGTACAAAACTAAGTGAGTCTGCACAGGGTGTCCAGTACATGTGTGTAGTGTAGACCTGGAGGAGCAGAGTGATGCAGCAGACGGGGAGGGCGGACTGCAGCACTCGGTACATGTGTGTAGTGTGAGACCTGGAGGAGCAGAGTGATGCAGCAGACGGGGAGGGCGGACAGCAGCACTCGGTACATGTGTGTAGTGTGAGACCTGGAGGAGCAGAGTGATGCAGCAGACGGGGAGGGCGGACAGCAGCACTCGGTACATGTGTGTAGTGTGAGACCTGGAGGAGCAGAGTGATGCAGCAGACGGGGAGGGCGGACAGCAGCACTCGGTACATGTGTGTAGTGTGAGACCTGGAGGAGCAGAGTGATGCAGCAGACGGGGAGGGCGGACAGCAGCACTCGGTACATGTGTGTAGTGTGAGACCTGGAGGAGCAGAGTGATGCAGCAGACGGGGAGGGCGGACAGCAGCACTCGGTACATGTGTGTAGTGTGAGACCTGGAGGAGCAGAGTGATGCAGCAGACGGGGAGGGCGGACAGCAGCACTCGGTACATGTGTGTAGTGTGAGACCTGGAGGAGCAGAGTGATGCAGCAGACGGGGAGGGCGGACAGCAGCACTCGGTACATGTGTGTAGTGTGAGACCTGGAGGAGCAGAGTGATGCAGCAGACGGGGAGGGCGGACAGCAGCACTCGGTACATGTGTGTAGTGTGAGACCTGGAGGAGCAGAGTGATGCAGCAGACGGGGAGGGCGGACAGCAGCACTCGGTACATGTGTGTAGTGTGAGACCTGGAGGAGCAGAGTGATGCAGCAGACGGGGAGGGCGGACAGCAGCACTCGGTACATTTTATTTTATTTTTATTTTATTTTATTATGGTAACAAACAGTCATAATACAATTTATATAACAAACAATATACATATAATTAGACCTGGAGTACCAAAACTGTAAAAGAGAACTATACTTATTACATTTTCAAAATACAATTAAACCATAAAAGAAAGTAAAAATTACATTTAAGTCTATTCTATCGAATACTTAACTCTAATTATCTCACGGACTCTGCTCCTATACACTGACTTAGAGCAAGCAAATATGTCCACGTCAACCAAGCAATCATTATATAGTTTTACTGCACGTCTTAAAAAGGTGTTTTTTGCATAATTTGTTCTGCTAAAGGAGGAAATGAACAAGTCTTTAGAACGTGAGGTAAGTCGAGGCACTCTAAACGTGACATTGTCTAAAAGAGTAGGAGAGTCTATGTGATTATTCACTATTTTGTACAGAAACATGGAATCGTTTAAAAAACGGCGACTTTGCAAAGAATTAACTTTATGACGTTCAGACGCAGCCTTGTAACTTAAGAACTCGTTCCCAGTGCGGTATTCTAATGCTTTCAGGAATTTATTTTGTAGTTTTTCCAATCGGGATATGTGCACTGCGTACTAAGGGCTCCACACTATGCTACCGAACTCCAAAACACTTCGAACGTAAGCGTAGTAAAGTGTTTTGTACGTAGATGCTTTCTTAAATGGTTTGCCTAGTCTCAGGATCATACCCAATCTTTTATAAGCTTTATCGATAATGTTATCTATATGTAAATTAAAATGAAGTTTGGAGTCCAATACAACCCCAAGATCTCTAATGCTATTTACCCTGTCCAAAGACTCTGTGCCAAGCGTGTATTTAAAGTTAATTGGGTTATGTTTTCGGGTATAAGTTATTATGTGGCATTTGCTTGCGTTTAAAAAGAGTTGATTTTCGTCACAATATCTACACAGGCTGTTCAGATCAGATTGAAGCTCGTAGCAGTCCTCTAGTGAAGCAACAACATGTGAGTAGTGTGAGACCTGGAGGAGCAGAGTGATGCAGCAGACGGGGAGGGCGGACAGCAGCACTCGGTACATGTGAGTAGTGTGAGACCTGGAGGAGCAGAGTGATGCAGCAGACGGGGAGGGCGGACAGCAGCACTCGGTACATGTGAGTAGTGTGAGACCTGGAGGAGCAGAGTGATGCAGCAGACGGGGAGGGCGGACAGCAGCACTCGGTACATGTGAGTAGTGTGAGACCTGGAGGAGCAGAGTGATGCAGCAGACGGGGAGGGCGGACAGCAGCACTCGGTACATGTGAGTAGTGTGAGACCTGGAGGAGCAGAGTGATGCAGCAGACGGGGAGGGCGGACAGCAGCACTCGGTACATGTGAGTAGTGTGAGACCTGGAGGAGCAGAGTGATGCAGCAGACGGGGAGGGCGGACAGCAGCACTCGGTACATGTGAGTAGTGTGAGACCTGGAGGAGCAGAGTGATGCAGCAGACGGGGAGGGCGGACAGCAGCACTCGGTACATGTGAGTAGTGTGAGACCTGGAGGAGCAGAGTGATGCAGCAGACGGGGAGGGCGGACTGCAGCACTCGGTACATGTGTGTAGTGTGAGACCTGGAGGAGCAGAGTGACGCAGCAGACGGGGAGGGCGGACAGCAGCACTCGGTACATGTGTGTAGTGTGAGACCTGGAGGAGCAGAGTGACGCAGCAGACGGGGAGGGCGGACAGCAGCACTCGGTACATGTGTGTAGTGTGAGACCTGGAGGAGCAGAGTGACGCAGCAGACGGGGAGGGCGGACAGCAGCACTCGGTACATGTGTGTAGTGTGAGACCTGGAGGAGCAGAGTGATGCAGCAGACGGGGAGGGCGGACAGCAGCACTCGGTACATGTGTGTAGTGTGAGACCTGGAGGAGCAGAGTGATGCAGCAGACGGGGAGGGCGGACAGCAGCACTCGGTACATGTGTGTAGTGTGAGAGCTGGAGGAGCAGAGTGATGCAGCAGACGGGGAGGGCGGACAGCAGCACTCGGTACATGTGTGTAGTGTGAGACCTGGAGGAGCAGAGTGATGCAGCAGACGGGGAGGGCGGACAGCAGCACTCGGTACATGTGTGTAGTGTGAGACCTGGAGGAGCAGAGTGATGCAGCAGACGGGGAGGGCGGACAGCAGCACTCGGTACATTTTATTTTATTTTTATTTTATTTTATTATGGTAACAAACAGTCATAATACAATTTATATAACAAACAATATACATATAATTAGACCTGGAGTACCAAAACTGTAAAAGAGAACTATACTTATTACATTTTCAAAATACAATTAAACCATAAAAGAAAGTAAAAATTACATTTAAGTCTATTCTATCGAATACTTAACTCTAATTATCTCACGGACTCTGCTCCTATACACTGACTTAGAGCAAGCAAATATGTCCACGTCAACCAAGCAATCATTATATAGTTTTACTGCACGTCTTAAAAAGGTGTTTTTTGCATAATTTGTTCTGCTAAAGGAGGAAATGAACAAGTCTTTAGAACGTGAGGTAAGTCGAGGCACTCTAAACGTGACATTGTCTAAAAGAGTAGGAGAGTCTATGTGATTATTCACTATTTTGTACAGAAACATGGAATCGTTTAAAAAACGGCGACTTTGCAAAGAATTAACTTTATGACGTTCAGACGCAGCCTTGTAACTTAAGAACTCGTTCCCAGTGCGGTATTCTAATGCTTTCAGGAATTTATTTTGTAGTTTTTCCAATCGGGATATGTGCACTGCGTACTAAGGGCTCCACACTATGCTACCGAACTCCAAAACACTTCGAACGTAAGCGTAGTAAAGTGTTTTGTACGTAGATGCTTTCTTAAATGGTTTGCCTAGTCTCAGGATCATACCCAATCTTTTATAAGCTTTATCGATAATGTTATCTATATGTAAATTAAAATGAAGTTTGGAGTCCAATACAACCCCAAGATCTCTAATGCTATTTACCCTGTCCAAAGACTCTGTGCCAAGCGTGTATTTAAAGTTAATTGGGTTATGTTTTCGGGTATAAGTTATTATGTGGCATTTGCTTGCGTTTAAAAAGAGTTGATTTTCGTCACAATATCTACACAGGCTGTTCAGATCAGATTGAAGCTCGTAGCAGTCCTCTAGTGAAGCAACAACATGTGAGTAGTGTGAGACCTGGAGGAGCAGAGTGATGCAGCAGACGGGGAGGGCGGACAGCAGCACTCGGTACATGTGAGTAGTGTGAGACCTGGAGGAGCAGAGTGATGCAGCAGACGGGGAGGGCGGACAGCAGCACTCGGTACATGTGAGTAGTGTGAGACCTGGAGGAGCAGAGTGATGCAGCAGACGGGGAGGGCGGACAGCAGCACTCGGTACATGTGAGTAGTGTGAGACCTGGAGGAGCAGAGTGATGCAGCAGACGGGGAGGGCGGACAGCAGCACTCGGTACATGTGAGTAGTGTGAGACCTGGAGGAGCAGAGTGATGCAGCAGACGGGGAGGGCGGACAGCAGCACTCGGTACATGTGAGTAGTGTGAGACCTGGAGGAGCAGAGTGATGCAGCAGACGGGGAGGGCGGACAGCAGCACTCGGTACATGTGAGTAGTGTGAGACCTGGAGGAGCAGAGTGATGCAGCAGACGGGGAGGGCGGACAGCAGCACTCGGTACATGTGAGTAGTGTGAGACCTGGAGGAGCAGAGTGATGCAGCAGACGGGGAGGGCGGACTGCAGCACTCGGTACATGTGTGTAGTGTGAGACCTGGAGGAGCAGAGTGACGCAGCAGACGGGGAGGGCGGACAGCAGCACTCGGTACAGGTGTGTAGTGTGAGACCTGGAGGAGCAGAGTGACGCAGCAGACGGGGAGGGCGGACAGCAGCACTCGGTACATGTGTGTAGTGTGAGACCTGGAGGAGCAGAGTGACGCAGCAGACGGGGAGGGCGGACAGCAGCACTCGGTACATGTGTGTAGTGTGAGACCTGGAGGAGCAGAGTGACGCAGCAGACGGGGAGGGCGGACTGCAGCACTCGGTACATGTGTGTAGTGTGAGACCTGGAGGAGCAGAGTGATGCAGCAGACGGGGAGGGCGGACTGCAGCACTCGGTACATGTGTGTAGTGTGAGACCTGGAGGAGCAGAGTGACGCAGCAGACGGGGAGGGCGGACAGCAGCACTCGGTACATGTGTGTAGTGTGAGACCTGGAGGAGCAGAGTGACGCAGCAGACGGGGAGGGCGGACAGCAGCACTCGGTACATGTGTGTAGTGTGAGACCTGGAGGAGCAGAGTGACGCAGCAGTCGAGGAGCTGGTGGTAGTCCTGCAGGGCGGAGAGCTGCACCCGGTCTCGCAGCTCGGGCCGAGTGAGTCCGCGCAGTTTCTGTAGGAGCGCGGGGATGGTCTCGGCGCAGTACTCCGCGGTGGACACCACGCGACCTATCCGACACAGCTCCTGCTCGCTGTACCTGCACCGGGAGAGCACTAGTTAGATGCAAACGATAAAATCTGCACGTGCCAAGAGATAGATGTATACAAGTCGAAAACATTAAATTTGATTAAATTTAAAAGTGATGTCTTAACTTGATCAGAATTAAAATCAATCAAAAAATGTTATTGTGAAATACATCGAATGATGTGAATGATGACCGAGATTGAGAAGATTTGTGGAAGAGTGAGCGGATTTAAATACACTACAAAAAAAATCACTACTTCCTTCCCGATGCAAAATCTTGCCTAATATCGTACTGACGTTTTGTATTTAATTAGAAGCTGAGGCGTTGGGAATGACGTCCCTAAGTCCTATGTAGCGCCACAGTTTTTGAGGCGTTACAAACTAAGAAAGTATTCCATAACAGAAATATGTTTATCCGACCTGGGCGCGGCGGGAGTCTCGTCCCGGAGCAGGAGCTGCAGGTTGGAGACCATCCCGCCGCCTCCCTCTCGGGGCAGGCGCGGCTGCAGGACGGCGCGCGCGTACTCGCGCAGGTACTTCGAGAACAGGCCGGCCAGCTCTGGGGAAACGGAAACAACATCGCTAACCAGCACAACATACAAACAAGTTCATAACCGATAGGCGTACTGACCGACCATGGGCTCCCCGTTGGAGAGCTGCGAGCACTGCAGCAGACACTTCTTGTAGAACACGAACAGGTCGGCGCAGGAGGAGTACACTCCGCCCCCCGGCCCGCCTTCCTCCTCTCCGCCGCGCACCAGCTGGGAGAGCGACTGCTCGAGCGAGGACAGGTACCCTCCCAGGTGCGGCTCGAACACGGAGCTGATGGAGCCCAGCCAGGGGGAGCCCTCCGCCTGCGCGTCCTCCTCTGCACAGGAAGGGGCGGTCGGAGATAAGGACGAAGAGATTAATTAGCACTGCTTAGGAATTAGTTAATATTTTTTGAAATCGTTAAATATCTAAGATGGCAGAGTCGGAGTACCTTGGAATCGCCTGTGCAGCAGCGCCTCGAAGCGGTGCGTGGCCTGCAGCGCGGCCAGCAGCAGCTTGGTGTCGGGCGGCTGCAGCAGGAGCGCGCGGCCCAGCTGCTCGGCCGTGGTGCGGCAGAAGGCGGCGGCCAGCGCGCGCTCCGCCCCCCAGCCGGGCCCCAGCGCCGCGCCGCGCCCGCCCGCCGTCTCCAGCAGCCTCCTCTTGAGCCACAGATAGCGCCCCTCCACCCGTGCGGGAGCGCCGGCCTCCTGCTCGGCCGCGAACAGCAGCCCGTACTCCTCCAGCTCGCGCTCCACCAGCCACGCCAGCAGCTCCCTCCGCACGCGCGGCTCCAGGGTGTCGGCCACCGCGCACACGTCCGCCAGCGCCGACAGCGGCAGTCCGCCCTTACCTGCACCGACATACGAAAACAAACATCGACACACCTCCACCTTGATAGGCCCGAAGCCTTTCATTATATACACCATAATAATATTAAGAGCTGGAATGCTACAGAATTAGAAAAGAACAGACAATTTACAGAGAACTTAGTGAGACTAAAACAATTAAAGTATAAAATAAATTCCTGAAAGCATTAGAATACCGCACTGGGAATAAGTTCTTAAGTTACAAGGCTGCGTCCTAACGTCAATAAGTTAATTCTTTGCAAAGTCGCCGTTGTTTTAAATGATTCTATGTTTCTGTACAAAATAGTGAATCGCATAGACACTCCTACTGTTTTAGTCAATGTCACATTTAGAGTGTCTCGACTTATCTCACATCTAAAGACTTGTTCATTTCCTCCTTTAGCAGAACAATTTATGCAAAAAACACCCTTTTAAGACAATTTTCTTTTAAGAGCAGTAAAACTATATAATGATTGCTTGGTTGACGTGGATATATTTGCTTGCTCTAAGTCAGTGTATAGGAGCAGAGTCCGTGAGATAATTAGAGTTAGGTATTCGATAGAATAGACTTAAATGTGATTTTTACCTTCTTTTATGGTTTAATTGTATTTTGAAAATGTAAGAAGTATAGTTCTCTTTCACAGTTTTGGTACTCCAGGTCTAATTATATGTATATTGTTTGTTATATAAATTGTATTGTGACTGTTTGTTACTATTATGTATTTGTGTGACTACCTACATGTTTTCATGTAATAAATTAGTTTGGATTCTGACATGTGTTTTGTTGTATCTTTTATTGGCGACTACGGAAAATTAATGTAATTCAGTGAAATATGGCATCAGGAGTTACTAATATTGTATTTCCTGGACAGTTTAACCCTCAGACTGATAAGTGGTGTGAATACAAGGAACGATTACTTTTCGCACTGGATGTTTTATTTATTTATTTATTAAAAACTTTATTGTTTAATACAAAAGGCGTATGTAATGCCGCTTGGCATTCTCTTACCATCAACCTTCGAAACAAGGAATCGAAGTTTAGGCATGGCAAAATAAAAAAACAAAAAAAAAATCAATAAAAATAATTAAATCACTTATTAGTACTAGTTAAATTAAATATACGATAAACATCATAAAAATAATAATACTTAAACTACATAATATATATATATATATATATATTCTTACATACACTACATAGACTAGATAACTAATTATATACATACACTACGTAAACGGGAAATATATACTTATATTAAAATAGCTGCACACTCAGGCCTTGTCTTACCCCCAGGTTCGATTGAGTTTGCCCATCGTGTCCAGGCCAAGAGGCCTACAGCTGGCAAACCCCGTGCTATTGTTGTACGGCTTAGGGACCGTGACACAAAGGACTTGTTCATTTCAAAAATGAAAGGACACAGACTACAGTCTAATAGCATTGGCATACAAGGTGACCCTGTAACTATCTACATAAACGAGCATCTAACACCCAATAACAAGCACCTGCTCAGCCAATGTAAACAAAAGGCAAAAGAAAATGGTTATAGGTTTGTTTGGACAAAAAACTGCCGGATCTATGTGAGGAAGGAGGAAAAAGCACGTTTTGTGATCATAACCAGCGAATTGGATCTGAAGAAAATTGCATAAATACTATGTCGGACAATTTCATTAACTTAACTTTTATAAGACTGCTAAATTTATTTATATTGTGTTTTCTGTTTCAAGGGACAATATCGATATCATTCTGCCATCATTTCATCACACTACATCATTCACTCCACATTCATACCCATGATCAACTCACCATCATTCATCCATGCATACCTAGGATAATAAAGGGTTTTGTATTTGTGTTCTTGTACCAATATACTATTGCACTATTAAAAACATATTATTTAAACTGCTTTTTTTGTTTTTGCATAGGTGTAGCCAGGGTAAGCAACATAATGTCTATACTAATTACCTCCAGACTGTTTTATTTTTTGTTCAAGCAAAAAGCTTATTTTTTTCTGATAGCCTACTTCTGTTGCTTTTCTGTATGCTTAGCCTTCATGTTTTACTTTTGGCATGGATTATCACAATTAATATAACTCTGGAAAATGCACACTGTAATTGCTTGTTTTGTATTGTCCTGCTGGTTTTGTGCAGGCAGAATATAGACAAACTAGAAAACTATTATAGCACTAAATATTTATATTGTTGCTTGCATACCAAACTCATCATTGAACTGGTGAAGAATATTGTTTTAAATTTTGAACTATTTATTGCATTTTTAAGGGAACATGATAATATGGATACTATTGAAGTACTATATACTAGTATTATCAAATTTTATTTATTTAAAACATTAAAATATCGCAATGGCTGCTTATGTTCGCTTTTTCAATGCAGATATTTTAACTTTATTCATACTGATATCATAAGATTGCAGTGTATCAGCACCCTTAACTTACAAGTACTCTATGTATCACACAATAACCTACAATTATTGTATAGTTTTTTGTTCAGGCGCTCCAAGCAAATACAAGTTCAGTCTCAAGTCAATTTTGTATGCACTCATATATCGTCGGCGGCATCGCTGTAGACACTCTGCAACTGCTGTACCAGAATGTTCGCGGTCTTAGAACTAAGACATTAGACTTTTATCAAAATATACTAACAAGTAATCATGACATCATTCTGGTAACCGAGACGTGGCTCTGCTCCGGGGTGCTTGACAGCGAGCTCACTAATGATAGGTACAGCGTGATTCGGCGTGATCGCGGGCAGGGCCGGGGTGGGGGGGTCATGGCGCTGTGCTCGCGGCGACTCAGCGCCCGCGCACGCCCCGATCTGCAGCGTGATGATCTTGATGTCGAGTGCTTGTGGCTCACCTTAGACGCCCAGTCAATAGGCGCCGTGCGCGACCTTCACATAGCTGTGGCTTATTTACCACCAGACAGATACCTACCCAGGCGTCTAAACGAACTTGGCGACTGGCTCGTTAATGTTGTGGCTGCCAATCCTGGCGACTATTTTGCGCTCGTCGGGGATTTCAATCTACCACTGATAGACTGGAGCAAGGGCGCTCCACAATTTGCTAAAAAGGGCAGCGTTGAGGTTCAACAAGCCGCTATGAACTTTATTAATCGCACGAGCTACGTTAATTTATCTCAACACAACATATTCACTAACGCCTGCGGAAACACATTAGACTTATTCTTTTCAAACTTCACAGTTGATGTTACAAAATGCACTACGCCTTTAGTTAACGAGGATGTCGCACATACTACCTTGCATATTGATGCTACTGATATAACTTTACAACCGATGCTCGCACAATCAATACGAAAATATAAGTTTAGAAAATCGAACTTTGAAAAAAATAATTTGGAATTAGATCAAATACAGTGGAACAAACTTTATGAAGGGTCAGTTGATGACGCGACTGCATATCTATACGAACAGCTACGACGTATTATTAATACGCATGTCCCGCAGGTGGAAGTGTATTCAACTTACACTTATCCCGTTTGGTACAGTCGTTCTCTTATTAACATCATAAAGGAAAAAAGTAAACTCCATAAAATATGGAAACGATACAACAATCCTGTAGACTATAACGCCTTTTCACTATTAAGGAAAAGAGAAAAGTTAATACAAAGAGAGTGCTATAACTCGTATATTGAACATGCACAAAATAATATCAAAATAAACCCTAAATTTCTATGGTCATATATAAAATCTAAGCGAAAATCTGCGTTGGACTACCCTAGTTCTATGGTATATGAAGGAAATAGATTGCATGACACGTCTACCATATGTAATGCTTTTAATAACTTCTTTGAACGTATGTTTGCAAAACCTACCAACGACTGTAATATAAATCCTCGTATAAATAATTTTATTCAAACTGTCAGCTCAATTCGATTTGACGAAGAGTACGTTAATAAACTTCTTCGAAATGTTGACACAACCAAGGGCGCTGGCAGCGATCATATTCCCCCGTTCTTTATCGCAAACTGCGCAGATTCTCTTACTGAGCCCATAAGCATTATCTTTAATAGGTCTGTAAGTGACGGTGTATTCCCAAAAATGTGGAAGGATGCAAATATTGTACCCATACACAAGAAAGGATCAAAAATGAATATTGAAAATTATAGACCTATTTCGATATTAAACGTGTTCAGTAAGTTATTGGAAAAAGCAGTATATAGACATATATACCCTATAATATTGCAGGGCATTCCTGCAGAACAGCATGGGTTCGTGTCAGGCCGCTCCACGATGACAAACCTGGCTGTATTCACTAACGATGTCCTCCGTAGCATTCAGAACGGCTGTCAGGTTGATGTGATCTACACAGATTTTGAAAAAGCTTTCGATCGAGTAGATCACACCATCCTGTTGCGCAAATTATGCGAATTAGGTATTCACGGGGACTTATTACGATGGGTCGCATCATACATAGAGAACCGTAAACAGGCGGTTGTTGTGGGCGGGTGTCATTCATCGCAAATCGCAATACCATCTGGCGTGCCCCAGGGATCTCTGCTTGGCCCGTTATTCTATGTAGCTTATCTGTATGACATAGGTGACTGCTTTAGCCACGCCAAGTTTCTACTTTATGCCGATGACAAGAAGGTCTATTTTAGCGTATCTAATGAAAGTGATTGTCAAAAACTACAAGACGATCTGGATAGGCTTTCAAAATACTACGTCGATAATAAAATCGGAATTAATGCAGCTAAGTGTGCTAACATAAGTTTTACACGTAGTAATAATCCTTTTAACTACAATTACAAACTTAATAACACAACTATAAATAAATGTAAAGATATACGAGATCTTGGAGTAATCCTTGACTCAAAGCTCACATTTGCTGCACATGTGGAATCTATTACAAATAAGGCATACAGAAATCTTGGTTTTATAATCCGTGTAAGCAAACCGTTCCGAAGCATATCATGTATAAAGTTACTATACTTTGCGTATGTTCGAAGCGTTCTGGAGTACTGCTCTGTAATCTGGAACCCTCAGTATATCATATACGAACATGATATTGAGCGTATTCAACTTAAATTCCTAAGGTACCTAAACTATAAAAGTCACGATTTTACGAAGAACTATGAATCCTCTTGTCGCCGGCACGGACTGGTAAAGCTAAAAGACAGGCGTATTCTGATGGAAATGTCCCTCTTGCATGACGTGTGTAGCGGGGCTCTTGATAGCTCAAGGCTGGTGGCCGATATCTTACGTATCAGAGTGCCAAGCTTCAATACTAGACATCGGGATCTTTTTGTCCCCGCTAGCACCCGAACTAATTACGCATCTAATTCTGTTGTGAGCAGAATAACAAGAAGATACAATAAATTGTTTACAGATATCGACCCCTTCTGTCTGTCTAAACACCAATTCAGAGGAAGGATTCTGAGCAGGATGGAGGTGTAGTTCTATGTAAATAATACATTAGATATGCACAATGCAATGAAATCTACACATTTTCACTCACCCACACTTACAATATACACCTTCACACACCTACACATTCACATATACATACACTCACATAATGATGCGTAGATGGATTTTTTAAGTATTGTCTCTTTATTTTTATTCTTATGTTTATTTTTTAATAGTTTAAATTGTTAATAATCCGTTCATGCTATATGTTTAGTGAAAATAATGTTATTCCATAATTGGCTAGGTGTTCGGTAATCATTTGAATGTAAATATTTATTTGTAAAATACAGCTGTGGAATAAGTAAATAATAAATAAATAAATAAATAAATATACACAACAATATGAGAACTACAATACACTTACTACAACGAATAATTAAAAATATAACATTATACGAGTAATGAATAGTTCAAGTAATGCTTATTGCAATTTTATAAAGTGGGCGTATACTTGTCTTTTAAATATGACTCTGTTTGGCGCTTGCCGAATATTTAAAGGTAGGTCGTTCCATAATGACACAGCTACCACTGAAAAAGAGTTGGAAACAGAATTAGTGCGGTGCGAAGGAATAGCCAGTAAAGAGTTATGTGCAGAGCGAAGAATCCTATCATGAAATGAACTTAGAAATGAAAAGTTATCTTTTAAATATTTAGGTGACAAAGGTTCATAAAGAACAGAGAAAAGAAGAGAGAGAATTCGGAGATTACGACGGAATCGTATAGGTAACCATTTTAATTATGCACGAAACTCCGAAACGTGATCGTACTTCCGCAATCCAAAAATAAATCGAATGCAGGAATTAAGCAATCTGTCCAATTTATTAAGGTGTTCTTCCGTTAGATCCACACAACATACATCACCATAGTCAAGAATAGGTAGAAGAAGAGATTGAGCAAGAGTAATTTTAGCTTTTAAAGGTAAGAAGTGTTTTAATTTATTAAGGGAGTGAAGAGCGGCAAAGACCTTACGGTTTGTATTATTAATCTGAGAGGTCAAGCTAAGATTCGAGTCAATATAAACACCAAGATCCTTTACCTCATTAGAAAATAGAATTGGTACATTTCCATATCGAATGTTTTCCAGGGTACTTAAATCAATCCTTGATAACAGTCGCGAACTACCAATTACGATAGCCTGGCACTTAATTGGATTTACAAGTACACCAAATCGCTTAGACCACGAATTGATGTTACGGAGATCTTCATTAAGCCAAGCCACTGCACTATTAATGGTGCTAACATCGGTATTTATTTATTTATTTATTTATTTTGGAAAACTTACAGCTAAAATACATGTATATGAAAGAAATATAATACTATAAAGCCGATGACAAGAATTCACAGATAGATACAATATAAAGCATGCAAGAAAACTCTAGAGAAGAATAATAGAAATAGTAGACAAGAGCAACAATAATAGACACGATAAAATAAAACAATATTACCTGAGAAATGTAACTAAACTGCCAAACAGAGAAAAAATAAAAATAAACACATATAACAATCAAAACCAATAGAAATCAATATGCCCAGACCAAACTACAAGTCCACAAACTCGAAGTGCCCATTCGTCATCGCTCGTCTAACCATCGAAGTGTTGGCATTGAAAAGATCGACATCTATGGTGAGCTCATTAAACTTAATTGCCGCCCTACTAAGAAAAGCATTGCGTCTATAGTTGGTGTTGCAACCAGGAACGAGTAAGAGAGCAGGATTTCTCACAGTCCTTGTGGGTACCCGTAAAGTTATTTTGTTTAATAATTCGGGGCAATCCACAATCCCTCGTGCAACACCAACAAGATAAGTTATATCAGCAATATTACGACGGAGTTCTAGTGGTAATAGATGATGTCTTTTGCATCGTTTATCGTAACTCGTATCATAAACCTTAGTTTTGTACTGAATATACCTTAGAAAACGTTTTTGTATCGATTCGATTCGCGAAATGTAAACAGCGTATTTGGGATTCCATAATTGAGATGCGTACTCCAGGGTGCTGCGCACATAAGAACAGTACAAGATTTTAATAGGTTTTATTCTCTTGAAATCAGCACATGACCTCATAATAAATCCAAGTGCCCTGGATGCTCTATTGACAATGTCGTCAATGCATGCACAACGTATGCACATAAAGCTGCAAGTCATCGGCATAAAGGTGGTAATAAGAATGAAGTGAAGTGGTTATTACATTGATAAACACAGAAAAGAGCAAAGGGGAAAGAATTCCTCCTTGCGGAACGCCTGTCACCAAATCACACCAGGCAGACATAGTCTGATCGATACGAATACGTTGACGCCGACCATGGAGATAATTTTTAAACCAAAGCAAAGCTTCTGATGATATACTGAGACGAGATAATATAGCGATTAGCAAATCAGGATTTACTGTGTTAAAGGCATTGGAAAAATCAATTAGTACGAGAACGGTAACTTTGGTTTCATCCATGCCTACTCGGATATCTTCAGTTACCTTAAGCAAAGCTGAAGTTGTGCTATGACCGGGACGAAATCCAGATTGGAAATCATTAAGCAAATTATTTAAGTAATCCATTGGGCCGGTGGGCGTTTAAGTTTAGTAGCACGCAGTGGGGCATGTTTTTCATACAAATCGAGCACTTTATTATTAAACATAGACACCATCTCATCTATTTCTACTTTTTCAAGCAACTTATTCTCTGATTGTGTCACTATTAGTACCAAACAGGCCTACTTGTGTCGGTTTTCGGGAAATACTTTCTTTGTTGGACTCTTTTTATGAACCTGAAGTCAATGAAATCTTACAAGCGGGAAAGTTTCATAAACGCCATCAATTACAAAAAGAAAGCGTGCAGGAATATATTGCGGCTCTCGGCGTGCTGGGCGCTAAGTGCAACTACTCAGACTTAAAGCGCCAGCTGCGAGACCGACTGGTGTTGGGTGTACGTGATGATCGCTTGCGGCGTGATCTGTTAAAGTCTAAGGACGTCACATATGAAACTGCTGTACAGACATGCCTCAATTACCAAGCCAGCTTCTCTGATCTGTACCCTAACGACATGAAGTTGAACCAAACTCCTCTTCATACTGATGAACCTATGGAGATCGATAGAATCAAGGTAATGGGTTGTCGACACTGTGCAAGACAACACAAAGAAGGCGAGCGGTGTTTGTTTGCTAAATCCAAATGTTTTTATTGTAAACGTTTTGGACACATCACTGCTGCATGTCAGAAACGAGGATCCAAAGTGCATCAAGTAGAAGATGCTGCTGACGATATCTCACGAAGTTCTTCAAGCCCTGAGAAGATGTTGGGAATCTATAACTCTTTAGAAAGTCTTCAACCACCTATACTCACAACTGTTATAATTAATGATGTGAAACTATCTATGGATATTGATTCTGGTGCATCAAGAACTATTATTTCTGAAGAAACCTACCGCAAGCTGTGGCCTAGACCCCTTCCACTGCAACGAACTAACATTAGACTTGTCACGTGGACTAACCGTGTGTTAAAAGTTTTGGGACTGGCTGGTGTATGTGTTGTAATGGGTAAAAAGAAAGCACAGTGTGAACTAATTGTAGTAGCTGGTAAAGGTTCAAGTCTTCTTGGGAGGAACTGGTTTAAGGCTCTAGGACTTGATGTGTCAGGAAAGTGTTGGACGGGACTAAGGGTTGCTTGTCACCTGATATGACATTAGTAGAATATGAAGTTGACAGTATGATGTATTTGCAGCTCAACAGACTACGGACTTGAAGCAATATTGGTACATGTCATGGATGATCGGTCTGAAAGACCCGTGATGATGTCTTCAAGAACTTTACATTCCCATGAGAGGAAGTATGGGCAGATTTACAAAGCAGCTTTAGCGATTATATTCGGATTGACCAAGTTCCATCAATTCCTGGCGGGTCGGGAATTTTGTAATATAACAGACTATAATCCATTGGTAGATCTGTTCCAGCCTACTAATCAAATCCCTGACCAGATTTCCCCTCGCATGTTACGTTGGCCTCTGAAACTTGGATTCTATAAGTACAGTATTAAATATAGACCTGGGAAATCAACAGGCAATGCTAATGTTTCAAATCAGTGGACAGCTCCCAATACCTCTGAGAGTGAGGATGAAGGCTTAAGAGAAGTTCTTTTGTTGGGAAAACAACCGGATGGATGGGACGGTGATGCTAAGAGTATTGCTACTGAGACCAAGAAAGATGTTTTATTACAGAAGGTGTTATTTTACATTCTCAATGGATGGCCACGTACAAATACAGACCAGGCACTCAAGCCATTTTGGACACGCAGAAAGGCTCTTTCACATGCTTATTATGGTGCAACAGAGTCATTATACCAACATCCCTTCAACGTATGATACTGAAATTATTACATGCTTCACATGATGGAATTGTCCAAACAAAAACATATGCAAGAGGCTATGTGTCGTGGCCTGGGATTGATCAACAGATAGAAAGTCAATGTCAATCCGTTGAAAATAACCCACCAAAGGAACTGCAGACCCGGATCATGTCTGAGAAACCTTGGAGTAGAGTTTACATGGAATTCGCTGGTCCGTTTCAAGGAAAGACCTTCTTGGTACTTGTTGACAGTTATAGCAAATGGGTAGAAGCTGAGATTGTTTCTTCTATGTGTAGTGGAAATGTCATAACAATTCTTAGGAGGATTTTTGCATCTCAAGGCTTACCAGACACTCTAGTCTCTGACAATAGTAGGTCTTTCAGTTCAGATGAGTTTAATCATTTTCTAAAGAATTATAAAATCAAGCATCTGTATTCTTCACAATACCATCCATCTTCTAATGAACAAATAGGTGTGATTGAGGCTTTTAGGAACAAGTTGAGGAAAATGATAGATGATGATGAGCCCTGGAGTGAGAAACTATGGAAAGTGCTGTATTTTTTACGTGTGGCACCTAACAGATATACAGGGAAGACACCAGCGGAGATGCTGAATGGACGAAAATTTAGAATGTCAGTGTACCCAGAGTGTGTACCTAGTCGGGCACATCGGCAGCTGGAGCAGGCGACGTATAGGGGTCCTGCCAGACAGTTTGTAGTAGATCAGCCGGTTCTGGTGAGGATGTGCGGCCCCAGAGAGAAGTGGCAGAGAGGCATAATACATTCAGTGGAGGGCCCAAGCTCATACTGGGTGAGAACGGGAGATAGAGCATTCCATCGGCGACATGTCGATCAGCTTCTGGCGCAGACTACACAGGAACCTCTTGATCAACCAATAATTACGCCACCGAAGCTTGAGAATAAGCATCCACCTATTCTGGAAGAACTGATAGTAATACCACATGCTGGACATAATCAGTGTGTCTAATTTGTGATAACTATGTAACTTTTATTGTAGTTATATTTTGACCTGTTAATATGAGGGAAAGGTATATTATGTATTTGTGTGACTACCTACATGTTTTCATGTAATAAATTAGTTTGGATTCTAACATGTGTTTTGTTGTATCTTTTAGTTACCATAATAAAACTAAATAAATTTTACCTAAACTAAGTAATACAATACAGTTTGAAAAAGGCCTTGTTTTCTTCAAACCTGTGTAAGTGTCCTTGAAGTCAGTCATGATTTGTTCTGTGAGAGAGTTCCGAATGCGAGACACCTGGTCTCGGAGGTCGCTCACCTGCTTGATGTCCTGGTAACTCTCAAAATGCTGCAGGACCTACATAACATAAAATAAAAACTTCCATAGTTTTAAAAATGGTTTGATTCCTATTCAAATACACAATAATTTATTTGTGATATTCCTAAAGCCTGATATTCCAGAGACATAATAAGGTTACTGAAAGTAAATGGCCCGAGCAAGACTCCTATCAGTTCGTTTTTGGAACAAACTGCCAACAATGCTTTAGCAGAATCATACAGGAAGCCTACGGCAGGATAGTGAGTGTCTTGTTGTACGTGTGTACCTGTGTGGCGGCCTGCAGGGGCAGCAGGAGGTCCCGGTACTGTCGGGCGCCGACCCGGGAAGACAGGTCGCTGGCCGCCTCACACAGCAGGTGGCAGTGGGTTAGAGCAGTCATGGCCGCTGTCAGGTTCACCTTCGCTGCATCCAACTGAAACACAAGCCAAAAACTTATTTGGTGGAGTCGACATACTTAAGGAATCGTTTGAAAAGAACAATCAATCAGACAATGTGATTGTGATGAGTGAAGCTTCTTCACAGGTCCACCACCTTTATTCTAAGATGTTTCCTCAATGGCTCTTTCACTTAACCATTCCTTCAAGCTATCAAACGGGTTGCCTCACGGGTCCCTTGCAATAAAATTATTCTCAGTAAGTTTTTTTCTGGCAACATGGAATTCTAAATATTCATCATATCAGAATTACTACACACTCGTAGCACATTTGACTTCCATAAGCCTCTCTTTCATATTATGAATATAGTCCGCCCCTTGTGCAATAAAGTTTTAATAAATTAATTAAATAGTGTGTCACAAAAATGATTTATAATTTTGAAATTTAAATTAGTTTAACAATTTGTTTTATTTAAAATGTGTTTTTTAACAAATATATTAGATATTACTAATTATTACAATATTAGGAAAATAAAAAATACAAGTTTTAATAATATAAATCAAAAATTAACATAAACTTGCTTGCTCAAAGAGGTTTCAAACCTTTGAAAGCTTCCCAATGTTTGACACTGGAAGGAATAATTGAGTGGAGGAGCCATTGAGGAAATGTCTTAGAATCTCCATGAGACCATTGTGTGTCATCAGACGTTGTGTGACCTGCTTCATCTCTGCCGTGATCTCCCTGACGGCGCCGGCGCTGGTCTCGGCGCGCGAGTCGACGGTGGCGAGCTGTCCGGCCAGCCGCTGGGCCCGCCCCGCCGCCGCCGCCAGCGCCCGGCCGCCCGCCCGCCGCCGCTCCGCCGCCGCCCGCAGCTGCTCGGCGAGCTCCTCCTGCACGCGCGCCAGGCCGTACTCGCAGCGCGCCGCCACCGCAGAGATGTTGCTGAGAGACTGCTCGGTCGGAAACAGCTCGTTCATGTACGCCACCGTGTCGAACTCGGGCTCCTCGAAGCGCTCCCAGTTCGGCAGAGGCTCCTCTCCCGCGCCGGCCGCCGTCTCGGGGTACTGGAGCCTCTCCTTCCCCTCCTCCCCCAGAGCTTCGATCTCCTCCATTTCGAGATGTTATTTAATTTTCTGAGATAAAATACACATTTCCCGCTTTGTTTACACGACCACCGAAGCACGTCACTTGAAACTGACAATAATATTTTTAAAATAGTGGTTGGTACATTAAGCACAGAACTTCTTTTTAATGGTCTAAATATAATTTTTATTTAATAATTGGTAAGTAATTGACAATAAAACTAAAACCATACATTATTTTTTTTAACATTATATATTTTTTTTTAATTATAAAATATTCCAAACCTGCAAAAAAACCCAAAACATCTGTTTTTGACGTTTATGGTCTGTGACGTTTAGTAATTTGACGTTTCGCTTGTTGTTGCGTTGCGTGGATTCGTAGAATATTTTAGTTTGGGAGTGTTGTGCGGGTCTGTGGTGCAGGACTCCTACGCGCGCTGCGATAATGTGATAGCTTTAATTCGTGTTCAAATAAATCGTAAGGCTTAAGATGGCTCGACTGACGGAGGACATGGTGGTCGCGCGGTCCAAGCAGTCGGACCTGGCCGCAATCAAGAAGCTCAACTGCTGGTATGTTCTGCTTCACTGACGACACTGGCCTAACTCACTCATCGATATCAAACACAAACCTCGGCTGTAAACAAACAAAATTACATTCTTTTTAAGAAGAAGAGAATGTATTCTTTGTTGAACTTTCTCAACGAATGACATACAGTAGTGCCGTGACACAGTTATCTCTTTGTTACCATGGGTCTACGTTTTGTTACGTTTCTTGTGTATACTAACTTTGTGATCTTTATTTATTAAAACTTTCCTAACAGTTACAGCAGAATGCTAAAATTGAAAAAAACTAATATAAAAAATACTTTCCAAATAAAATTCGGTTCGAGACAAGATTAAATACTACCTGAACATAATGCTTGTCCTAACATGATTGTAGTATCATTTACAAATTGCATTCTATGTACTATGTTGTCACAAAAATACAAAACTAAATGTAACTTGTTGGATATCAAACTCAACAACCCTTTTTTCTTGTTTAGAATTATTTAAATTAAATATTTTAAACAGGTATCAAATTATATAGAAAAATGTATTAATGTATTGGCCTGTACCAATCCCCGAGTGTCTAAAAAGAAACATGCAATCTTAAAAGGCAAGCCTTGGTGTTTCCAAAATGACACACAGGCGCTGAAAAAGTTGATGTAATCTTGTAGGCAACCCCTATCTGATCATTACAAAATAATACTATTTTCCACAAATAGCCACCACATTTCTCTTTACAGATGTAAAAGTTTATCTATATTTTAAAACAAGCTTTAAAAACTATACAATTATAAAATATATCTGTATATTGAAGGAGTCACTACATAATAATAAAGTCTAAAATCCTGGGAGTGCTAAGACACTGTCTGTATGTGTGTGTGTGTGTATGTGTAAGTGTCAACATGATCAATTACAAACAGATAAAAAGATTGCTCTTACAAATATGTTTAGATTTAATAAACATACAATCTGAATTAACTATTTATATATAGTAGGAACCACTGCCAAGGATAACATCCACATAAGAAAATAACTTGGTTGAATATCTGTATGACCATAGTTAGATATGGTGAGTCAGAGTGACCTTGAGGGCCACACTCCTGGATACACTTGTCTTGTTTCTGAGGAAGAATACTGAGGTGTGTGTAGCTGGCAGTGTTGCAATGACACAGTGTGAGTTGGTACAGTGACTCAACTATAGGTGGAATATAACAACATGCAGGTCACCTTTGGACTATCCAATAGCTTTTTTTGTTATAATCTTTGTTTTTCCAACTGATCTTATTGATGTACTGCACCGGTTAAACCACTGTGCACTATAAAATTATATATTAATAGAATAACATATTATTCTAGAGTAAGAGCATACAAAACCAAATTAAACTTTTTCAACTTTCGCGAACACTCATACTTACTCGCGCGCACTCATACTTACTCGCGCGCACTCATACTTACTCGCGCGCACTCATACTTACTCGCGCGCACTCATACTTACTCGCGCGCACATACCACGACTTGTAGTCGACTATTGTAAATAAATTATATGTTTTTTGTTTTATTATAATCTTAATTTTATTTATTTATTTATTTAAAACTTTATTGCACGTTATACAAGGGGCGGACTTAATGCCGCTAGACATTATCTGACAGCCAACCTTAGGGACAATGGGGACCATTTCAAATGTAAGGTAGGTGCAAATATTTATAATAATAATAAATAAATCTATATATATGAAAATACAATGATACTACTAAATACATACTAATAACTATGATATATTAAATACTAATAATACATATACTACATATGATACCATTAAATAACTTATGAACCATTTAAATAATACGATGACACCATTTTTTTTAACATTTTTCGGTTGGATGCTTGTCGGATTTCTACCGGTAGTTCATTCCACAGATTTGCGGCGACAACAGCAAATGAGTTGGCCATAAATCCAGTATGGTGAGAGGGAATGGAGAGAATAGAGTTATGAGAAGAGCGAAGAGACTTATCATGGAATGAAGAGAGATAGGCAAATTTACTCTTGAGGTATTTCGGTGTCACAGGCTCGTTGAGTATAGAAAATAGTAAACAGAGAATTCGAAGATTCCTGCGACAGCGAATTGGTAGCCACTTTAATTTTGTTCGATACTCAGAGATGTGGTCATATTTGCGAAGGCCGAAGATAAACCTGATACAGGAGTTGAGTAACCTGTCCATCTTATTGAGCAACACCTCTGATATATCGACACTACACACGTCACCATAGTCGAGAAGGGGAAGGAGAAGGCTTTGGGCTAAGGTAATTTTAGCTTTTAACGGCAAAAAATGTTTGAATTTATTGAGAGAGTGCAGTGAAGCAAATAATTTACGACTCGTGTTGGAGACTTGAGTTGTCCAGCTAAGATTAGAATCTAGGTGTACACCCAGATTCTTTACATCGCGACTAAATGGAATTGGGATGTTGTCAAATCGAACAGGGTCAATATTTATTAAGTCAACCTTTCTTAAGAGTCTAGCACTCCCTATTATAATTGCTTGACATTTGTTCGGGTTGACAACGACCCCAAAACGTGATGACCAGGAGTGTATGTTACAAAGATCTGAGTTAAGCCAAGCTATTGCACTACTAAGTGTGGTGATGCCAGTCTGCACATAAAGCTGCAAATCATCAGCATACAGGTGGTAGTGACAGTGAAGGGACAAGGTGATAGCATTGATAAATACAGAAAACAGTAATGGAGAGAGGATGCCACCTTGCGGGACACCAGTAGCCAGGTCACACCACCCCGACAACATCTGATCAGCTTGAACCCTCTGCTGACGACCGTGGAGATAACTAGAGAACCATTCGAGGGCCGCAGGTGAGATCTTTAGACGAGACAAGATAGAGACAAGTAAATCAGGATCTACTGTGTTAAAAGCATTTGTGAAGTCGATCAGTACAAGGACTGTAACTTTGGAATCTTCCATGCCACATCGGATATCTTCAGTTACTTTAAGTAAAGCTGATGTTGTGCTATGACCGGGGCGAAAGCCAGACTGAAAGGGATTAAGGAGATCATTAGAATAAAGGAAATAGGATAGTTGTTGATGAACGACGGACTCAAGGACTTTAGACAAGAAAGGTAATATAGAAATGGGACGGAAGTGGGATGGCAGTGTAGGTGATGAAATCTTGGGCAGTGGGATAATAAAAGCTTTTCGCCATTGGGAAGGAAATTGGCCAGAGGTAAGGGATACATTAATTATATGTGTGATAATAGGTAGGAGAAGGTCAATAATTGTAACGATCATAACACGACTAATGGAGTCACATCCTGTTGATTTTGAAGTTATTGAATTAATCGTCTTAAAGACCACATCCTTAGACACCTCTGCAAAGACGAACGGCTCAACAATGTCAGGCATAGAAATCTCCGCAATCTCAGCAATGGTTTTGGATTTAGTGAGATTGTCCAGACCTGGAGCCGAGGAGTATTTATCAGAGTACCTAAATGATACCTCACTGATTTTTGTTTTAATTAACAATTTCAATTATAGATTTTAGAAAGTTACCTTATAAATATTAGTCAGCGTCGTCACGTGTCTTAAGTCCCTATGGTAAATCGCTTCAAGACCGGTTAAATTCTAAAAACTAATTCTAATAATGTATATCATTCATACAGCCATTTAATTGACGAATAGAAGTTTTTGTTGTCGTTCGTATACATGAACTGTGCAGAAAATGCGCAAATTGACTATAATAATGTTTTCGGTGACATTACGAGCGACGCGACTTGACGGGATGTTTGTCCCTTGATGTCGTAAGACCGCGATGGTCGGAACTGTGTCCACCCACAGCCGAGCCCACTCGCGTCCTTCTTGCAACGTGATCCGACTACCAACTTACTTACCTCATACTGTGGCGGTATAATTTATCTGTATCTTATCATAATAGGCATGAGCAGAAGAACAAAACATATTAATAAAAAACAGTATGAGAATGGTAGAAATGGAAAGGAAATAAACGTAACCAACAGGAAATACGACTATATTAAAGTCGATCAGATTTACGACGGTGAAATGGTGTGTGACCCTTTAAGAGTGGAAATGCTTTTGTACGATTTCCAGCGAAACTAGACCTATCGAAAAACGTTAATGTAGAAATTGTAGGTAACAAAAAAAATATAGAGCCGGATTGATGAGCACGTGCTTCGAAATGTCAATAGTGTCGAAAATGTTATTTTTTTTATATATTTCCATTGGGTTATATTTACACTGCATATAAACTGCAAAGCAAAGTCGATGTTGTAAAATCTGCATGAAGTTGACTGTCGAGAAGTACTTACTTTCAGATTTTAAAATATTCATTCAACCTTTGTGCCTATCCTCAGGGGCGCGGAGCTCGGAGACGTGAGTGTGCTGCGGAGGATGCCCAACGTGGAGGTGCTCGCCTTCAGGTAACCACACACTTGTACAAACAACGACAACTGCTCATTGCTAATCTAAATCGCAAATATTACAATTTCATAATACTCTTGCATTGCACCATCGTGATGTCTTCCAGGACATGCGAACTTTTCCTTTAAAGGTCTGATTTACGTCTGTCCGACTTTACTAAACTAATAGTTATCATTGGGAGACAAATCGATGCCCCAGGCCTTATAGACTACAAAAGAGTAACAAATTAACAATACCCTGTTACTCAAAACTAAAGAAGTAAACAGACAGTGAACCCCTTTGCTTGCGATCAGCTCGCTTTTAAATAAGCTAATTCATATTTTTCAATTTTTTTTATATGTTCATTATTACAAGTGGCAAGCTTGTCTCGGAGTTGGTTTATAGGTTAAGTGTGGTTTCAGTGTGAACAAGCTTACGACCTTACGAGACTTCGGGTGGTGTCAGCGACTCAGGGAGCTCTACGTGAGGAGGAACGAGGTGCGCGAGCTCAGCGAGGTGCGACATCTCCGGAGACTCGCGCACCTCGCCAGTCTGTGGCTCGACGAGAACCCCTGCACACAACACCCGCTGTGAGTACTCCGACACGAGACCTGAACTCCTGCGGGGTGCGACATCTCCGGAGACTCACGCACCTCGCCAGTCTGTGGCTCGACGAGAACCCCTGCACACAACACCCGCTGTGAGTACTCCGACACGAGACCTGAACTCCTGCGGGGTGCGACATCTCCGGAGACTCGCGCACCTCGCCAGTCTGTGGCTCGACGAGAACCCCTGCACACAACACCCGCTGTGAGTACTCCGACACGAGACCTGAACTCCTGCGGGGTGCGACATCTCCGGAGACTCGCGCACCTCGCCAGTCTGTGGCTCGACGAGAACCCCTGCACACAACACCCGCTGTGAGTACTCCGACACGAGACCTGAACTCCTGCGGGGTGCGACATCTCCGGAGACTCGCGCACCTCGCCAGTCTGTGGCTCGACGAGAACCCCTGCACACAACACCCGCTGTGAGTACTCCGACACGAGACCTGAACTCCTGCGGGGTGCGACATCTCCGGAGACTCGCGCACCTCGCCAGTCTGTGGCTCGACGAGAACCCCTGCACACAACACCCGCTGTGAGTACTCCGACACGAGACCTGAACTCCTGCGGGGTGCGACATCTCCGGAGACTCGCGCACCTCGCCAGTCTGTGGCTCGACGAGAACCCCTGCACACAACACCCGCTGTGAGTACTCCGACACGAGACCTGAACTCCTGCGGGGTGCGACATCTCCGGAGACTCGCGCACCTCGCCAGTCTGTGGCTCGAGACCCTGAGAACCAACTAGTGTCGATCAACTTCTTAGTGTTATGTAATGTTCCAGGTACCGGTACACAGTATTGCGGACTCTCCCACATCTCGAGAAACTTGATAACATCACAGTCGACCCGGACGAGGTAATTTATTTATTACTTTCAGAAAGTACGTAGGGGCTTTTGTTTATAAAAACTAAATATAATATTCACAGTAAAAAAAAGACAGAAAAAGTAAAAAGAACAAATCCTAAAGTTATACCGAATGTTGAAGAAGTAAGGTTAAATCAAATTCCTTAATGTCGAAGGGTTCTGAGCAAAATGTCTATATTGTCTTCATCAAACGTTTCATATAATAAAAGTTATTTTATAATAATTCCGTCCTAAGCGGTCAACGGGTGATCTTCTAGCATTCGTCTACCACGTCTGGGGTGAGGCAATGGATAAGTATGGCGAATCTCTGGCGGTCAGTCTGGACATCTCCAAAGCCTTCGATAGGGTATGGCACAAGGCACTACTATCCAAGTTGCCGGCATATGGTCTGCCCCCGCAGCTGGTGGGCTGGATAACCGGCTTCTTACATGAGCGCAGCATTCGGGTCCTTGTGGATGGGAATGCGTCTGGGCTCATGTCAGTGAATGCCGGTGTGCCGCAGGGCTCTGTATTGTCCCCAACACTGTTTCTTCTGCATATCAATGACATGTTGACCCTTGGAAACATTCATTGCTATGCAGATGACAGCACGGTTCATGGGCGATACCTTAGTCCACGAGCTGTGGGAGCCGCCAAAGTAGAGGAGTTGCGCCGTTCCCTGACGACGGAACTGGACGGCACCCTTCGCAAAATTTCTGCGTGGGGTGCCCAAAACCTAGTCCAGTTTAATGCCAGTAAGACTCAGGCATGCGCGTTGACGGTCAAGAAGTCTCCCTACTCTCCTATTCCTACTCTTCAGAACACCGTGCTGGAACTTCAACCCAGCTTTAACATACTCGGAGTCGAAATACGCTCAGATCTAAACCACAGAAACTACATTGAGAGCATTACCAAAACAGCGTCGAAAAAACTTGGGATACTGAACAAGGTGAAGCGGTTTTTCCCGCCTGCTCTAAGACTTATGCTGTATAAAGCTCAGATAAGGTCATGCGTGGAATACTGTTCTCACCTCTGGGATGGCTCCGCTAAGTATCTTACAGATGCTCTCAATGTCCTGCAGAGGCGGGCAATTCGGATAGTGGACGACACCACAGTCTCTAAAACTCTCGAATCACTGCAGCTTCGCCGTGACGTTGCCTCTCTGAGCGTGTTCTACAAGCTATACCACGGCGAGTGTTCTGAGGAGCTCCATAACCTTATCCCTTCTTCTCTATTCCGCAACCGAACTACACGCACAGGCCAAAATATGCATCCACATACCTTACCCACTATCCCTACGCGTACTCATAAATTTGGAGACTCTTACATCTGTCGCACGCTGAAGATGTGGAATGCTCTCCCAGCCAGTGTATTTCCCCACTCTTATAACCTGGAGTCCTTCAAGCGAAGTGTGAAAAAGCATCTTGTTAGGCCGGCATAGTGGTAGAGACTGATGTCGGTCATAGTGACCGGCGTCAGTTGCTCCCATTCTTGGACCTCGCGTACTGCTTACCATCAGGTGGGCGCGATGTCACATGTCGAGTCCAGTATAAAAAAAAAAAAAAAAAAATTCAAATCAAAATATCTTTATTGACGTAAACTTATTATAGACATTTGTGACACGTTATTACTTGAATGACTCCTGCTAATAGTAAGCAGTGAAGCTGTTAGCAGAAGACCAGCAGCTAAAAGATGATATTATTTTGGTAATAATTTTATTTAACTCGATGACGCAGCAAGTGTTTATCGTAGAGTGACTAAACTATAGTACCCGCCATTCTTTGTATTTTTTTAAATAATATGAAAAAGAGAAATTTTGAAGTGTTTGGGTGTGAAAAGCGCGGGACCTTGTGTCGGCAGGTGGGGGCCGCTCCCTCGACTATAATATGATGTGGTGACCTCTCCCCAAGTCCCCGCGACGCGATATAATCAATAACGGCCCAAACAATATCTATCAATATAGACAAATACCCGTACACGGATTCTACATTTAGGTACGAGCTCCGCAACTTATTTCACTTGGAATAATGGAAAAGTGCTTTATGATTTTTTAGGTAATCAACTAATAATTTACTCATAAATGCAATAATAAGTTTGTAATGGTCGGAGAATTTAGTTTTTCTTCCTAAAATATTTTTAATAACGACTACTCCTATGGTTTTGCTAACTGGTCAAAACCAAAGAGACATAGAATGTTGGGTTTCGTCATTACCAGACTAGAGTTAGGTACTAAACTAGTTAGGTACAAACTGAGTAATTATGATGATAACTTAACGCCCCCTTCAGGTGGCGGAGGCGCAGCGCCGCGGTCTCGACCTCCCCGACTCTGACGACGAGGGATACGCTCCACAGGTAATATACACAAGACACAACTGCCTAGGAACATACCCTGCTCAGTACTTATAGTAGGACACTAATATTATTAATAGTAATAATAAAGCTTTTTAATAAATCCCGATTCATTGACTCGTTTAAAAAAAGTTAGCAGAAGACCAGTAGCTTAGCAGATTCCAGTGACCTGTTAATGTTTAATCTGACTGAGAAAGAAATCTGCAACAAAAACTCAGCTATAGCAGATTTACAAAATAAAACGTTATATATAGTTGCCCAAATCCGATTACTGATGTCTTCACTCGTTTGATTCCGGATGCTGGAGCCCTTAAACTGTAATCCCTTAGTATTATGTTTAAAATTATTAATTGCATTTAATACGTTACATATGTGTTAATACGTTATACTCGTGTTTATATATTATATATGTCTGTTATAGACGCAGCAACCGGAAACGGAGTTACCCAAGGTAGTGTTTTTTGACCACAACTATTGTATAATGTCAAATTTGTAACTTTATATGTATTATTTTGTCAGGAGTCGTACATAGTATACCGCTCTCCTCCCTCTCCGCCCTCCGCGCCGCCCTCCCCCGAGCCCGGACCCGACCAGGTGAGGACACTTTCTTACAGAAGCTATGTCACACATAACATAACTAATTTAATAATCGCTTCACATAGAGAAGGAACGTGAACCCTTTGCTGACACTGTTCCGATAAGAAATCGAACTACATTGCATCTTGCGGCAACTCTAACAACGTACTAAAAACTCATTTTTTTGTTTTCCCTTTATCTACTGTCTCCGTGGTGGAGCAGTTAAGTCCGTGGTACTTAGTTAAGTCAGTTAACTCGGAGGTACCTGATTCGATTCCTGGTCGTGACACAAAAATATTTATAAATGTAAATGTCTTTATTTACATAATATTTAATTTATTTGTGATATTTCTCTCCTTTGGTATGCTGGAGACATCGACGAGCTTGCCACTTGTCATGATTGGCCGGCAGTAAAGTTGGCTCTCGTGTGCATGTTGTCAGGAGTTGTCCCTCACCATGTTCACCTGAAATACACTAATCTCCATTGTGTGTGTTTGCCAGAAATAATATCATTGCAGAAGATAGATTCCGATCTAAATAAACTTAATAAAATTGAGGGTGCGATATGAATTCCGTTAAACTTTACTTAAGAGGTTTTTACGATTTATTGTCTCTCTCGCTCGCACAATCCAATATTTATTTTTTATTTATTTATTTATTCTATGGTGCTAAGATTGCTCTAGTCCGAGTGCCTTTCAAAAATGTAGTCTTACTTTATTAACTTTCTAGGACATAAAACATTTAACAATTGACACTTTCATATACCTAATTTTAGAGAAAAATAGCAAAAATATTTATAACGACTTTCCTCTATTTTACTAAAATATGAATAATATATCTCCCAAAATGTCCGTAATTGTATTCCCTAGTAAGTTGCTAGACTACATTTAATAAAAGCACACTCAGAGTAAAAAGACCTTTAAAGGTATCGGGAGCGAGACGGAAGCAAAAGTGTGAATGAGATAGACTATCGCTGCTGCGTGAAGTCACAGGACACTCGCATTGCTCGAGGGATGAACTGAAAGCAAAAGTGTGAATGAGATAGACTATCGCTGCTGCGTGAAGTCACAGGACACTTGCATTGCTCGAGGGATGAACTGAAAGCAAAAGTGTGAATGAGATAGACTATCGCTGCTGCGTGAAGTCACAGGACACTTGCATTGCTCGAGGGATGAACTGAAAGCAAAAGTGTGAATGAGATAGACTATCGCTGCTGCGTGAAGTCACAGGACACTCGCATTGCTCGAGGGATGAACTGAAAGCAAAAGTGTGAATGAGATAGACTATCGCTGCTGCGTGAAGTCACAGGACACTTGCATTGCTCGAGGGATGAACTGAAAGCAAAAGTGTGAATGAGATAGACTATCGCTGCTGCGTGAAGTCACAGGACACTCGCATTGCTCGAGGGATGAACTGAAAGCAAAAGTGTGAATGAGATAGACTATCGCTGCTGCGTGAAGTCACAGGACACTTGCATTGCTCGAGGGATGAACTGAAAGCAAAAGTGTGAATGAGATAGACTATCGCTGCTGCGTGAAGTCACAGGACACTTGCATTGCTCGAGGGATGAACTGAAAGCAAAAGTGTGAATGAGATAGACTATCGCTGCTGCGTGAAGTCACAGGACGCTCGCTTTGCTCGAGGGATGAACTCATGATAATATTGAACAAAACTCGACCTGGAGGTACCGGAATTAGTATCGCCTCTACAAATAACACAAGTAGATATAATCATGTTAACCTAAATGCACAACAAACTTACACATTTACTTCAAACTGTAGCAAATACACGATTTGACAAACACGAGGTCTTGAGGCAAGTATTGTTTCCAAATGTCCAAGGGATAGATTAAGACCTCGTCTTAAGGCTTCGTCAAACAGCAGGCGTATTTATCGCTCATCTATTTTTTTTGAAATCTCAGAACTAACAGCTAAAGATGCAGCAATATCATGCTCCAATATTCCATGCCTCCCCGAACGTGAGAATGGAAGCTATTCAATTATAAAGTAGTAGTTCCGTCGCTTTTCTGTTTGCCGAAGTGTCTAGTATTGTGTAAATGTGTAAGTGTGATGACAGAGTCCGCAGTCTCCGGAGTGGGGGGACGAGCCGGGAGACTCCGACCAGGTGACTATACACTAACCACCGGACAAACTAACCGAAGTGACAGAAACAAACTACATACATGTTGCGGTTCGATTAGAATTCGATCAAAACTCTGAAAGATATCACACGTTTGACATCGTTCAAAAATACAACTAGATAAAGATTTATAATTCGAAAGTTATCCTTCCATTTCTATAATTAACAATGACTCTTTGAACTCTTTGTCACTACAACAGCCTGAAGCGAAATCAAACAGAAAGAAAATAACACATAATTTATGTTAAATATTCATTACAAAATAACACATAATTTATGTTAAATATTCATTACAAAATTTACCTTATTGTAAAAAAAAGCAATATAATTTGACGATAATGTTATATTATATCAAAATAAGGATTTTAATTTACGACATTCCATCCGATACAATATAATTGTTTCGGGTATTATTTTTAAACGTGTGCTGCGGCATTGGTCTATGTTTGCGCGGTACTGTCGGAACTAGAGCACACTCGGGTCGTTTTCGAAGCTGTCACCCTTAATCTAGGTGTATTATTGATCGAAGTTTATATCGATACTCGTCTGTCCGCAACCTTCTGCCATCTTTAGTTTCACAGTTCATGCCACCAGAACGAATAACAATAATACTTGAAATATAATAGTTGAGTCACTTTGGTTTCAAAAGTCTGTCTACAGTCTGTGGAAATATAATGAATTATGATAAGATAATTCATTATATTTTCACATCATATTTGTATGATGTTGTTAAACTATAATTTACAACAACTTTGCACTTCAGTCGAAAACAAAACCTTAGTGTTTTTGAACTGTTTCTGCTTGCACGATATGTCTGTAGGTAATCTGTCGCTTATTGTTTGTACTGAGTTATTATTAGTGATGCCGCACGATAGTATATTATCGATATTTTTCAGAATAAATCACAAAGATTAAGGTCGATAGTAGCATAGTATAAAGATTTCGATCCCGCCAAGTTTACTATTTACAATAGTATCTGTTGCGACTTCACATGGTAGCAGGCTCCCAAAACGCAATCTATATGTCACGTGTGGTTCTATGTCCTAATATAAATTTTTTAGTGATTTGAATGGAGATAAAGTGTTAGATAAACTTGGTGAGAATTTTAATTTGTGGAACAATATATTCGTACATAAAATACCCACAGTTCTATACTAAACTCTTTATTTAATTGGTTTGTACATAGTCACGCTTTTACTATGTTTTTATAAATTGTATAACTTAATATAATTGTATAACTTAATATAATTGTATAACTTTTTTTTGTGTCACCCGGGAGTGATCTGCCCCCTGTCATCCATAATTGTCTATGTCTGTCATAACAGGGGTCAGGACATTAAATCTAAATTTAAAGCGTCAAAAGACTTGTTAAATCGTGTCAATAAACAATTTTTATTATTATTATATCGCCGTGTTCGAATAAAAACCAACTTAAGTTGGCCATTTTTGGACAATAATATTACTTTTGATTTTGCGTTCTCGGCTAAAACCGTTCCTTTAATTGCTTTTATTTACTTTTGATTTTGCGTTCTCGGCTAAAACCGTTCCTTTAATTGCTTTTATTTATTTATTTATTAAGGAAAACTATTGGTTTAATTCACAAGTATAGATACAAAAATAGAAACAGAAAGTCACTAGTAGTGTTAGAATAATACATATTATGAACGAACGAGCGACCCACTATCTCCGAAACTAAGCCTTACAGTGCTTAATCGATTTTATCACTGGAAAAAGCAGAAGGTTTCAAACGACTGGTGTAAAAAAGTATTATTTACTAAAAAAAATACTAGTTCATTTTCGCTCTAACCCGGCGATATTTATTAATATTAAACGATTCAAATCGAAGTAGATGATCATCTCACATGTGGACTTGGATTGCTAAACGGTAAGTCCTGATTTCCATAAGAAAAGGTTGAACCGGGTGAATATGTCTGTTTTAAATATTATTTAATTTTCACAATTGATATTTCCAGCGCAGGCCCATGTGCAGGTCTATACAGTATTAATAGTATCGACAGTATCAATCGTGTACTATCGATTATGGCAAGTCACCAATATTAGTACACATTTTGTGCGATCAATATCCTATTCGGCATCACTAGTTATCATTATATTATCTAACCATTCATATTTTATATTTCTATACATTTTCTTTGTCTTTACTAATCTTGTTTTCCTTTTATTGTCTTGTCCCTTGCAATGCCTGTGGTTGCAGTGACGTCACATTCTCAAACGCTATACGAAATCTCCGGGTACATTTAAGATCCATTATCTGCATGATTTATCATTTTATCTTAAAGGGCGGCACGCGGTAGATTTTTGTTTATACGTAGTTTGAGGAACTTTGGTACCTCGTCGAACACTAATCCATTACGTCTTGCGAATGATTGTAAATGCTAACACTTACTGTTCAGACCGCTCAGTCTTCCACCAGCAGGAGTAGAATCATTTTAAATGACAACGTGTCACTCTGTAAGAGGTTTCTTCATGAATGAACAAGATATGCAAGACGGAATGGTTAAGTGTTCACCTCCCCCCGGTGGTAGTAATTACCCAGTCAAGTTGTATGTCCGCAGTGGTCTCCGCGCCGGCGCTCCCCGGAGAGATGTCCTCCACCAGTCATGACACGATCGCATTACGAGGTAACACACACACACACAGTGTCTAGAATCACTACATTACTCTTAATAACAACAATACTATGTAAACAAGATGTTATCACACTGTTCATGTTATACGAGTTTATGAAATAAAGTGCTGAACTATATAAAACGGATAAAACAAATTGTATCTTACACCTATGTTATAGAATACAATAAATATTTCAAATTGAGAGTAAACCACCGTCCCAGCGAGACTTGGGTGGCAGAGAGAGACTTGGGTGGCAGAGAGAGACTTGGGTGGCAGAGAGAGACTTGGGTGGCAGAGAGAGACTTGGGTGGCAGAGAGAGACTTGGGTGGCAGAGAGAGACTTGGGTGGCAGAGAGAGACTTGGGTGGCAGAGAGAGACTAAAGTGCTGAACTATATAAAATAGATAAAACAAATTGTATCTTACACCTATGTTATAGAATACAATAAATATTTCAAATTGAGAGTTAAACCACCGTCCCAGCGAGACTTGGGTGGCAGAGAGAGACTTGGGTGGCAGAGAGAGACTTGGGTGGCAGAGAGAGACTTGGGTGGCAGAGAGAGACTTGGGTGGCAGAGAGAGACTTGGGTGGCAGAGAGAGACTTGGGTGGCAGAGAGAGACTAAAGTGCTGAACTATATAAAACGGATAAAACAAATTGTATCTTTCACCTATGTTATAGAATACAATAAATATTTCAAATTGAGAGTAAACCACCGTCCCAGCGAGACTTGGGTGGCAGAGAGAGACTTGGGTGGCAGAGAGAGACTTGGGTGGCAGAGAGAGACTTGGGTGGCAGAGAGAGACTAAAGTGCTGAACTATATAAAACGGATAAAACAAATTGTATCTTACACCTATGTTATAGAATACAATAAATATTTCAAATTGAGAGTAAACCACCGTCCCAGCGAGACTTGGGTGGCAGAGAGAGACTTGGGTGGCAGAGAGAGACTTGGGTGGCAGAGAGAGACTTGGGTGGCAGAGAGAGACTAAAGTGCTGAACTATATAAAACGGATAAAACAAATTGTATCTTACACCTATGTTATAGAATACAATAAATATTTCAAATTGAGAGTAAACCACCGTCCCAGCGAGACTTGGGTGGCAGAGAGAGACTAAAGTGCTGAACTATATAAAACGGATAAAACAAATTGTATCTTACACCTATGTTATAGAATACAATAAATATTTCAAATTGAGAGTAAACCACCGTCCCAGCGAGACTTGGGTGGCAGAGAGAGACTTGGGTGGCAGAGAGAGACTAAAGTGCTGAACTATATAAAACGGATAAAACAAATTGTATCTTACACCTATGTTATAGAATACAATAAATATTTCAAATTGAGAGTAAACCACCGTCCCAGCGAGACTTGGGTGGCAGAGAGAGACTAAAGTGCTGAACTATATAAAACGGATAAAACAAATTGTATCTTACACCTATGTTATAGAATACAATAAATATTTCAAATTGAGAGTAAACCACCGTCCCAGCGAGACTTGGGTGGCAGAGAGAGACTAAAGTGCTGAACTATATAAAACGGATAAAACAAATTGTATCTTACACCTATGTTATAGAATACAATAAATATTTCAAATTGAGAGTAAACCACCGTCCCAGCGAGACTTGGGTGGCAGAGAGAGACTTGGGTGGCAGAGAGAGACTTGGGTGGCAGAGAGAGACTAAAGTGCTGAACTATATAAAACGGATAAAACAAATTGTATCTTACACCTATGTTATAGAATACAATAAATATTTCAAATTGAGAGTAAACCACCGTCCCAGCGAGACTTGGGTGGCAGAGAGAGACTTGGGTGGCAGAGAGAGACTTGGGTGGCAGAGAGAGACTAAAGTGCTGAACTATATAAAACGGATAAAACAAATTGTATCTTACACCTATGTTATAGAATACAATAAATATTTCAAATTGAGAGTAAACCACCGTCCCAGCGAGACTTGGGTGGCAGAGAGAGACTAAAGTGCTGAACTATATAAAACGGATAAAACAAATTGTATCTTACACCTATGTTATAGAATACAATAAATATTTCAAATTGAGAGTAAACCACCGTCCCAGCGAGACTTGGGTGGCAGAGAGAGACTTGGGTGGCAGAGAGAGACTTGGGTGGCAGAGAGAGACTTGGGTGGCAGAGAGAGACTAAAGTGCTGAACTATATAAAACGGATAAAACAAATTGTATCTTACACCTATGTTATAGAATACAATAAATATTTCAAATTGAGAGTAAACCACCGTCCCAGCGAGACTTGGGTGGCAGAGAGAGACTAAAGTGCTGAACTATATAAAACGGATAAAACAAATTGTATCTTACACCTATGTTATAGAATACAATAAATATTTCAAATTGAGAGTAAACCACCGTCCCAGCGAGACTTGGGTGGCAGAGAGAGACTTGGGTGGCAGAGAGAGACTTGGGTGGCAGAGAGAGACTAAAGTGCTGAACTATATAAAACGGATAAAACAAATTGTATCTTACACCTATGTTATAGAATACAATAAATATTTCAAATTGAGAGTAAACCACCGTCCCAGCGAGACTTGGGTGGCAGAGAGAGACTTGGGTGGCAGAGAGAGACTTGGGTGGCAGAGAGAGACTAAAGTGCTGAACTATATAAAACGGATAAAACAAATTGTATCTTACACCTATGTTATAGAATACAATAAATATTTCAAATTGAGAGTAAACCACCGTCCCAGCGAGACTTGGGTGGCAGAGAGAGACTAAAGTGCTGAACTATATAAAACGGATAAAACAAATTGTATCTTACACCTATGTTATAGAATACAATAAATATTTCAAATTGAGAGTAAACCACCGTCCCAGCGAGACTTGGGTGGCAGAGAGAGACTTGGGTGGCAGAGAGAGACTAAAGTGCTGAACTATATAAAACGGATAAAACAAATTGTATCTTACACCTATGTTATAGAATACAATAAATATTTCAAATTGAGAGTAAACCACCGTCCCAGCGAGACTTGGGTGGCAGAGAGAGACTAAAGTGCTGAACTATATAAAACGGATAAAACAAATTGTATCTTACACCTATGTTATAGAATACAATAAATATTTCAAATTGAGAGTAAACCACCGTCCCAGCGAGACTTGGGTGGCAGAGAGAGACTTGGGTGGCAGAGAGAGACTTGGGTGGCAGAGAGAGACTTGGGTGGCAGAGAGAGACTAAAGTGCTGAACTATATAAAACGGATAAAACAAATTGTATCTTACACCTATGTTATAGAATACAATAAATATTTCAAATTGAGAGTAAACCACCGTCCCAGCGAGACTTGGGTGGCAGAGAGAGACTTGGGTGGCAGAGAGAGACTTGGGTGGCAGAGAGAGACTTGGGTGGCAGAGAGAGACGCAAATATTGCGACGTAATAATTACATTTTCCTAACTTCTTTGCAAATTGTTATCACAACAAAACATGTAAAGTTGAACAAGCATTGTTTTTAAGGGATTTTTGCTATTAACTTTTTTTATATAGATACTTTAACAGAAATCCTTCGTATTTATTATTTAAATGCTAATTTATAACTTAATTCTACACATTCGATTAATTAATATTTAACTCACAGGAATGTTGTTTAGAAAATTTTGACACATTTTGATTTGATCAGAAATCGACAACCTATTTTGTTTTGGACAGCTGTTTGTTTACGTAAATTGTTTTGCTATCACGAATATACATACGTCAGTGCCGGTTCCAAATGGGAAAGATATGTGGTCAGGCAACCCATCACCGCCGCTTGTGTTAGCGTATTTCATATGAAGTAGTCGTGTCTGTAACTGTTCCAGCCGCGACCGTGCAGTGGTCACTCCTCGCGAGATGACCCTTCTCTCCGTCACAGCTACTCTGCGCAAAGTGTCAAGGTAAGGGTGACACTACTCAGAACGATATCCATATATGACTGTACGAATCGATACCGCTCTGACGCGTCACAACACATCACACTAGATAAATGTAAATCTGGCTTCCAAAGTCTGAGATGCCATTCATTTATTACGTAACAATGAATACATACCAGTATAACCAACTATTATTTACATATTATTGTTACCGCTGTACCTATATAAATAAGTAACGGACTTCTATACTTCGATCCCTATGTTCGACTTGTCTCTTTAAGCGTTTTTTGTTTTCATTTTGTTTCTCTTTAATAGTCGTTTGACTTGGCGTATGTCTATGGTTTTACACAAACTTTGCCTTATATGCCTTCAAGTCGTACATAGAAAATGATGCCAACGGTCTGGTGTTGCTATCGAGAAAACAATGTGATTGGTCGATGCGCCGCTACTTGGGGGCTTTTTAAATACTGTTGCAATTTTTTGTCAAGTTGATTTTATGATTTCAAACATTAAGCTCACAAGCTCGGTCTAGATAATTATTTACTGATGACCTTCCACGGGCTCTCGTTATAATACCTTAGTTAATATTGTATAATGTATAATATAATGTCATCTTAAAGATTTTGATCAGTCCAGGAGCTTAAAACACACTCGAAAAGTGGTTCTGCTACTGGAATAATGAGTTGTGTTATGTAATCAATGATTGGTTCCTTATGATGATGATAAAGCATTATAAAATATTCCTATTGAAATATGTTACCCACTGAAAATTCTAATGAAATTGCATTCTAGTCACAAAATAATGTTGTAAATATAAAAATTACTTTATAATGCTGTCAAAATGGCTTTCAATTCTTTAAAAAAAAAGTACAAATTTGTTTCCAGTGTTTGTTTACCCATTTCTATAACCAGGGCGGTGAGGTGGAGTGCACAATCGTCCGAAAACGAATCGTCTAAAATTTTATTATTTATTTTTATTTAAAACTTTATTGCACGTTATACAAGGGGCGGACTTAATGCCGCTAGACATTATCCGACAGCCAACCTTAGGGACAATGTGGACCATTTCAAATGTAAGGTAGGTGCAAATATTTATATATAATAATAATAAATAAATCTATATACATATAAATGCAATTATATTTCTAAAATACATACTAATAACAATGATATATTAAAATTTTGACATTCCTGATAGACGTAATCGATCTTAGACGCTTCGTTTTCGGACGATTGTGCATTCCGCCTCACCCCGCTGGAGTCCTTCAAACTAAGTGTGTGAAAAAGCATCTTAATAGGCCGGCATAGTGGTGGGTAACGGTAGGGACTGCTGTCGGTCGCCTGAGGTATCTCGGTATCCCCTACCTCCACCTTTTATAACGCCCTATTATCTATTTATCGATATTATGCCTCCGTGGTCTGGCGCCTGAAGGCCGTAGATTTAAGCGCGGAGGTGTTGGGTTCGATTTCTGGTCCAGAACACAACAATATATTTAATTAATTTGTGACATTTCTCTCCTGGTAAGCGTCAAGACTAAAGAAAGTTGGCTAAATGTGAACTAGCTACATACAGAAAGCGCGTTTTCTGATCTCCCCGCGGAGTACGGTACAGTACGTGCGGGGTACGTGCGGGGTACGGTGCGGGGTACGGTGCGGGATACGGTGATGCTACTTTTAATTTCGATAGGAATAATTTATCGATATAGTTTTCTATAAATCGATCTGAAGATTGGATATAGAGTCAAGTGTGCGCTGTCTCTTTTTACCAAATGTGAAATGAAGTAGAAGAGAATGAGATAGTGTATGTTCGCAGGAGTACGCGTCGAATAAGGAGTACACGAGCGCGGTGATGGCCGAGCGCACGGGGTTCACACGGAGGCCGGTCGCGAGGGTAACTATTCACGGACCAATCTAACTAAAAGGAGCTATTTAGATGTTCATAATTATAACAATACGTGCCTTATAGTAAACTAAACGTTTCGGAAAGTAACATATGAATGTTGATGTTCCAGAGTTCCAACCTGCTGTCCGCCGTGTTGTGTTTGGTGAAGGAGTTGGACTACCCGGCACTAGAGGTCGCCGAGATGGCTGTCAGGTTTGTGTCTGTCTGTCTGACTGTCTGTCTGTCTGACTGACTGTCTGTCTGTCTGACTGTCTGTCTGTCTGTCTGTCTGACTGACTGTCTGTCTGTCTGACTGACTGTCTGTCTGTCTGACTGTCTGTCTGTCTGTCTGACTGTCTGTCTGTCTGACTGACTGTCTGTCTGTCTGACTGCCTGTCTGTCTGTCTGACTGTCTGTCTGTCTGACTGACTGTCTGTCTGTCTGTCTGACTGACTGTCTGTCTGTCTGACTGTCTGTCTGTCTGTCTGACTGACTGTCTGTCTGTCTGACTGCCTGTCTGTCTGTCTGACTGCCTGTCTGTCTGTCTGACTGCCTGTCTGTCTGTCTGACTGCCTGTCTGTCTGTCTGACTGTCTGTCTGTCTGACTGACTGTCTGACTGTCTGTCTGTCTGACTGACTGTCTGTCTGTCTGACTGCCTGTCTGTCTGTCTGACTGTCTGTCTGTCTGACTGACTGTCTGTCTGTCTGACTGACTGTCTGTCTGTCTGACTGACTGTCTGTCTGACTGCCTGTCTGTCTGTCTGACTGTCTGCCTGACTGTCTGTCTGTCTGACTGTCTGTCTGTCTGTCTGACTGACTGTCTGTCTGTCTGACTGCCTGTCTGTCTGTCTGACTGACTGTCTGTCTGTCTGACTGTCTGTCTGTCTGACTGTCTGTCTGACTGACTGTCTGTCTGTCTGACTGTCTGTCTGTCTGACTGTCTGTCTGTCTGACTGACTGTCTGTCTGTCTGACTGCCTGTCTGTCTGTCTGTCTGACTGACTGACTGTCTGTCTGTCTGACTGCCTGTCTGTCTGTCTGTCTGTCTGACTAATCAACAGAGTAGTGTAAATGAGAGAAGACAAATTTCTAAGCATTCCATGGATTCACCGTGCGGGTGCCGGGTCCATCGTGTGTGGGTAAGAGATGAGAAGAATGGTGTCTCGGGCTTGCGACCGACAATTGGCTGGTTTAAGAAAAGGAGGCCTCCTTTTTTTCTATTGCGCGATAATACGCTCACCATCCACCATTCTACTTCTGTCCCTACCCAACCAAATACTGTATGATTCCGTTAATGCCGTCTTGGAAGCTCGTTCCATAAATGTATTGACGGCAGACCTGCTTAGGCCCAATTCTTTCAGTAAGTGATGCAAATATTTTGCTGGAACTCCTCTTGCACCAACTTCCACTGCGTAAAGCTGAGTCTTGAACCCGTTCCTGATCATTTCTTCTGTGAGATCATAATATTTATTCGACTTCATGTTGTGGTCTTTTGGAATATTTGATTCCCACGGAACGGTAAGTTCAATAAGGATAACTTTTTTCAAGTTCCGAGAAAACACTAAGATGTCTGGCCTATAGGCTGATACAGCTAGTTCATCTGGGATCCTATAATGGTGTTCAAATGTATCCATGAGAATTTTCCAGTCTGATGCGGCGCCAAGGATCGAGGTGGGCTTGCATTTAGTTTTCGTGCTTTGCCCTTCCTTTACAAATGTGGTCAAAGTTTTATTTGTAGTCAGTCCCTTTCTGGCTCTTGCAATAGAAAGACTTACTGCTTCACGGATAACACCTAGGACTTTGTCATGTCGGCGTGAGTAACAGCCCTTTTCTAGGAGAGTAACGCACCCTACAAGTGTGTGTCTAGCAGTTCCTATAGCAGCACCACACAATGTACAGTTCTTTTCCGTAGCTTTTCCCCACCTTACCAGATTACTCTGGTCCGGGAGGGACATTTGAAAAGCGTTAAGGTAGAACTTTAGCAACGCCGGAGACCAATCGTACATTAGTGTGCGCCACTTTAGGGCTGGAGGGATGCAAAAATCGCCCAAAGTTAGCCAGTCATTTTGAACTTCTAGAGTCATCGCGTGCACTCTGTATTCATGCTCTTCATCTTTCCTGAGGAAGGATTTTATAACCTCTTTGTCACTTTCTTTTTTCTTCCAGCCAATGCCTCTTTTGTCAGTCTGGGCACCTGTCATGAATTTCTTAAAGAATAGTAGTCTCGGTTCCATATCTGAGACCAGAGGGTCTCTTGGAAGGGATGAAATTGTATAATCCTGGGAGCTGGTTAGAATTTGATATTTGCTTATACGTAGATGTTTGTATAATTCAGATGGTCTTTTCAGATCCATTCCGAAGTTTCTCCGTCCTCTAAAGAATGTTGAGGAGTCAGCTAATCCAAGCCAAGACTTCAATGTTCTTATGACGTCCGCGTCCAGACTTGATAGTAGGCTTTTGTTGAAATCATATACTAGGAAAGGCCAAGTGAGGCGAGATGCTAAGTAGTTGTCATATATCCAAGCTTTTTTGACATTGCTTATAGGCTGTTGAGTAACCCTATTCATGTCGTCAGTGAATTGTTTTACAACTACTTCTAGGGATGGTGTTTTTCCCTGAAAATTTATCCTTCTGCCAAGAAATTTAAAGGGCATGGTTTCATTTACCGGAGCTATTCTCTGCCCTGCAATACTCAGTCCAGGATCATAAGACGTAAATGTAGTGTTTCGCCTAGCCAGACATAGGCTGAAGCATTTTGATGGTTTCGTTCTCATTCCCTTTGTCCATGAGCAGAAATCATCCACTATTTTCAGCAAACCCTGGCATTCTTGGGATTTCTTGTTAGCACCGCCAAGTCGTCTGCAAAAGCTAAGACGGATTCCGTATAGATGTTGTTTTGTTTGAATCTATATCCCCACTTCTTCTCACGAGATTTAAGTTTGTCGATTAGGATATTGATAATTATATTAAAAGCTACAGGTGATAGGCAGCAGCCTTGGAACAGGCCCACATTGTATTTTAGTGTGTCTGTGTAGCCGTCCTTGTTTGTTACGACAAATCTCAAGTTCTTGTAATAATTGGCAATTTTATCTCTGATTAGTGTTGGAAAGTTATACCATTTTAGCGCAGTTTGCAGCAATTCATGTTGCACCGACCCAAATGCGTTTTCCAAGTCGATCCAACAGACGCTTAGTTGCCGCTCCTGTTTCCTGGCATCCTTCAAACACTCAGCGAGTAAGGTGTTGTGTTCTAAGCAGCCAGAAACTCCCGGCAAAAAACCTTTCTGGTGCTGGCGTGAGAAGTACTCGTTCTTGATCATAAATCGGGACATTCTTGCTTGTACTATGGAGAAGAAGATTTTGGACATTGTATTCGTCAAAGCGATCGGTCTTGCATCTTTGGGATCATTTACCTCAGTTTTCTTTGGTATGAGAACGAAGACTGCCTCGCCAAATGCCTTTGGAACTTGATTAGTAGACCAGATTTTTCGATATATATTATATAAATGCTTACGGGTGTGAGGACATTTTTTATATACAATGTACGGAATGCCATCTGGGCCTGGTGCCGATTTGGAACTTTTTCTTTTGATTTGTTCCTCCATTTCTTCCATGCTTGGTGGTAGGCATCGGAAGTCCTCTAAAGGTCTGACGGGTCGAGGCGAGGGTGGGTCCAGATATTGTTCCTCTTTTTGTATTTCTGTGTATGTCTCTTTGTAATATTTATATATTTGATCTCTGGTCAGCGATAGTACACCACTTTTTTCGCTGAATATCTTTCTGGCATAGACGAAGGGGTTTTTGTCAAAGAGGACTTCGTGTCTGGCTCTATTGTATTGATTGGAGTGATCTTTAATTTGGAGCGATATTCCTTGGATCAATTTGAGAATTGACCTAAGTGCTCTAGCCACTTGATGGCACTGCTGTTTATCTCCAATGTTTTTGGCGCATCTAAAAGTCTCTTTCTTAGCTCCCTCTTCTTTCGCCTCAATTTCAGCTTAAAAGTGTTTTCCTTATTGGTGTGAGCATGAGTGGTCGTTGGTGGATAGTGCTCACTGAAGTAGTCATAGACAGTATTTTGGAAGGCACGAACTTGGCTATCAAGATCCTGTTTTGTACCAGGACAATCCAGCATGACAGCCAGATTTCCGTCGTGAACCTTCCAGGTGGTTTCTTTTATGGTCGGGATGCTTAGACGTGTCCTGATGGTCATGGACTCCTGGTTGAATTCACATGGAGGTGTACCATGGGATATGTGAGGGGAAACTCTATCCGCAGTACTAGTCGAAGGTCTTACCATCTGTGCTTCGATCCCTTCATGTGTTTTTAAGTGTTTCTTGAACCAGGCTTGTCTTCTGTATATTTTTCCGCACGTTGGGCATTTCAAGTCCATATTATCGCCAGGGTCGTTGTTGTTATCTACCAGTGGACAGTTCATCCTCCCCCCCTCTCGGACTGTCCCAGGGGTATTATTCTTTTTAGCGATATAATACGAGGGAATGGCTTGCTGGGCCTTAACCCTCGGCATTCTTTCTTGCTGTCAGCAGTCTCTCCCGCTGTCGGCTGTCTTTCAGCTAGTGTCCCCGTCTATCCGAGGTGTAATGTTTTTTGAAGACAAATTTCTAAGCATTCCATGGATTCACCGGGCGTTTCATTGTATATTTTCTACCGAACTTGTCTTTAACAATAAGGTAACTTACAATAAATATTGCGCAACAGCGAAGGTGACTCGGTTATAAGAACGCTTTCCTTAAAATCCAGAAAGGTCGCGGTTCGAACCCGGCATGTGAATGTGAGGTCCCATCTCGAGGCCGCCGGGTTCTGATGGCTGTAATCATGATGAATCAAATTTAAGCTTAACCATACTTGTAGTCATTGCACAACATATCAATACAAACTTATGCGTTCAATAATATTGTGCAATCATTAATATTGCGCAATAATGTTGTGAGTGTAAAGGGCTGCCTAACACGTGACTTACGTGTGTAAACAAGTGTAAAAAGTGGTCAGAAACCACACATTTTTTTTAAGAAGCGGATACAGCGATTTAGCCAATTTTAGTGCCGGCCATCAGGACAAGTGGTACCTAAACTCGTCGATGTCTCTAGGGTACCTCTATTCCTCGACCCGCTAGACGCACGTGTCCTCTGACCGCCTGCCCCCGACAGGTGCCGCATGGACGAGCTGGCGAGCAGCGAGGTGTAGCGGAGACGAACGAGTTATATAAATATTTTTATTTTTACAATTAATTATTAATAATTAAATCTACTTGCCCTAACTTTAGATAGACTTTTATTTACCCTCCTCCGTTACAAATATAGGTACGCACGAGCATCAGCTATATCCACACCAGTGCGCTTCTATTTTCCTCTGGCGCTTTCTCAGTAAACGCCTCCTCGACGACGATACGTACGCTGATCCGTCACTGGTCACAAAATATTACAAAATTATAAACATTAAAATGAGAATGCCCATTTTTCTTAGAGAAATGGGCCCAATAAAATGTTCTCGTGCCGATTGATTTTTTTTTAAATTTCATAGTTAATATATTGTGTTTTCATAATCTGTAATTAATTTTATTTATTTTATCCTAGAGTAATGATAATTGAAAAAAACTTTGTTTTGCGTTAATCATTAAATAGTTAAGATCCATCCGATATAATCAGGCAATTATTTGCATTTTTAAATCCTGTGATATATCTATAATAAAGTCCCTGATCATAATAAAGTACCTAATCGTATAAATAGCGCTCTGTTTTATTTTACTACTGTCATTATTCTAAGATTTTATTCCATAGACAAATTTTAACCAATTTTTTTAATGCTGGTGTAAAACAATGTTGATATTAAATTTAAAAAAAACAGATAATAATTAAGATTATTAAATTATATTTAGTTCACGCTGCAACAAAGTTGGGGCCTGGTTTTGGGCAATCTCTTAAAGAATTTACGACCAAGCTGCACGCGTCATGGTACACGCAATATAATTGATAGTTAAAAAGCAAGATAAACATGTAAGCGTGTGTGGTGTGGACATAGCTTATTTGATATACGTTTCGCTTAAACCAGGGGTAGCGGAATCTGTCACTTTTACTGGTTTTGGTCGAGGGAGAACCTACCCGTATACAATTTGTTACCAATACTTGCACGGAGAGTACAGCTTTAAGACATTCATGTATAGTAGCTGTGGCTTCACACTATTTAGTTCTTCCAATTTTAGAATTCGTTCATCGTTGTAAAAAAATATCGAATAATTAATCAAATAAAGAAATAGGTCCATAATGCTATTTGTTGAGTACGAGTGTCAAGTTGTTTCGCTCATATTAATATAATACGTAACGTTAAGTCGGGATCACCACTCAAGTCCTATGGCTGAAACTGGAACTATAACTGACAGCACAGTCGTCTTGTAGTTTTGCAGTAGTGAAAAAAATTTAGTTTTGCCTAAATAGATCAGACTTCTTGTATTTTTTTGTATTCAATATGTAGTTTAAGTCAGCCTAAGTATCTGAAGACACTTGTACAAATCAAGTCGATATTAAAATAATTAGGACCCCGCGGCCACGGCCTAACTTATTTTGTAAATAAAAAATGAATATAATAATAAATAAAAAAATAAAAATGACTTTTTTTACTGACAACTTCTTGTTTTATAAAAAAATTAAAGTCACTCCATTGGTATCATTTTAAAATGCTACACAAGCGCGACGGCTATCGGACTTGGGTGTTGCTCCCAACTCTACTATGGCTTACGATGGAAGTACACTTACTTTATTTGTTCTCTCAAGGAACAAATAAGTTTGACTTATCCACTAGGAGTTGAGTCGAGGGGTTCGAGAACACAATGTTGGTTTGTTAAATAACAGACTAAATATTATATCAAATATACTTTATTTATGAGAGTTGTGGACAGCAGACGAGAGCTCGACACAACGCGAACAGTTCCCGGAGCCAGCCGGGCCGGTACAGCGGGGGCGGCGTCTGGGGAACGGACGCTTCTATAGGAATACATTGGAGGGGGAATATAATTCATGGCAATCACCAGCGCCGCCGTCGCAGGCTGGGTTGTAACAAAACAAAGTATCTGTTATAACAATTCAAGTTAAACATGGCGCCGTTTGTACCAGCTGATGGATGACCGTCAAAATAAAATCCAAACATTATTTTGGTGCAACTCAGCCTAAGTAGATCTCATTACAATTCTTAGATGGAAATCGATAAGAAGAGAACACCGATACTGGAGATACAATCTCACACAAATGTTCTCGTTGTCCCGAAGGTCTGACGGGCAGAGGACCTGTAGTATTCTGTGCAATAATGTTTTAAATAAATTCATGTCAATAATAATATAAGGCAATATATCAATACAATATCGATACAGACGGCCGGTTGCAGAAATTTTTACATGTTTAACATACGCCTATGAGGCACGTCATTGACTGAAATAACCAAAGCGACAAGCTATCGTAACAACCGATCACGAGGAAACATTTTAAATCATTGTTTGCAACCGGCCGTTAAGTGCCAAACCCAATGTTGTAAATGAGGCACCAAGTTCGTTCTTGCATTTCAACTTTACTCCCGGTACAGCATGACAAAGTGGCAAGGTCGTCGATGTCTATAGCGTAGATACTTCCGCGTCCAAATCCACGGTCGCTGGACCACAGCAGCATTTAGTTTGTCAATAACGTCTGAAGTACAGGTTTTTCCTGAATGACAGGAGTTAGACGCTCGTCCCCGCCGGCATAGTGCACGAAATGGAAAATACCAAACATTTTGTGACAAGACGCGCGCGCCTCTACTAGATGTGTGCCGCGCATTACAAGATGGTGTCGGAGAGTTCTCACACACGACAACTTGCGCGTCAGTCTGCCTTGCAGGTGTAAGGCATAGCGTACAATTGCAAATTAAAGTTATGTGAATGGTATTTACATCTCTCGAGCGAGCCGTCAGTCGGCTGCAGATGTGCGTGTCACGTGTCTATATTAATTTGATGTATGACGAGTATGTGTTGTAGCAGTGTATTAGTCCTGCGTTTTTGCAATACCAAAAGCAATATCACTAATATATTAGCAAGACCAATAGGTAACTAATTTTGCTAAACGTGATCCAATTTTCCTTTTGATAGTCCATTTTTTTTTAAATTGTAATTTCGTAGTGTTTATCTTGTTTAAGGTTTAGAGCGAAAAATATCGAACTCTTAGAATACCTCCAACACTACCGATACTGTTTCGATATGGCACTGAAGATTTTTTATCGCTCTGACAAAGTTGATCGTGTTGATAAATGAAACACCATGTTAAGCTATATATATATATAGCTTTTGTAACAATATCTGTATACATTTTTGGATTCGTACATGTCGAACTATAACCATTTCAAATAAATCAGACTAGTAGTTCTCGAGATAGTAGTTTCCGGACAGAGATTAAAATTTTACAAGGTTCTATTACTAAGTACTATTAGAAATAAATCTATCTACATATATTTTCAGTCAGAGAGACCAAAACCAAGACCAAGGCGGAGACTTAGCCAGTCTTGTTTTGGGCAACACTAATTAGTGTGCATGAGAAAGTGACACGTTTGTCTGTTGTAGGCACCACATCTAGTAGAGGCGCGCGCGTCGTGTTACATACATATGTTTGGTGGAATATTTCCTCCAAAACTGTCTATTTTGTATGAGAAATAATGTGAACCTGATGTGTGCCGACTCCTTGCTCGACGTGGCTGGGAGTCTGCGCGGCTCGGTGGTGTCTCGGCGCAGAGACGGGCAGGTGCTCGCGGAGGGACTCCAGGCGCCGGAGGATGATCTTGTAGGTCCTGTACTCGTGCTCCTGGAGACGGAACTAGGGTTCGCCTACTTCTCTAACACTTACAAATATACGTCACTATAGTGCCTACCTTCTAGGAACGCAATTGGATATTATCTACAAGTATATCATCGCTTAAGTTCCAAAACCGTGTAACTAAAATGACATACATTCGATGAAAAATGTATAGACGCTCGTTTCAAAAACAAAGATTTGATTCAACGGCAACTCGTTATTACTTAAACAATAAAAGCAAAAACAAAAGGCTCGTTTTATTCACAATTAAGTATGTTATAGGTGGATCGAAAATAGCCTGAACTGTTTCGAGAAAATGGTACGATCTCATTTATACATGCCGGGGTACGAACCGCGATCTTTTTTTGGAATTTAGGAGCACGATAACAATACATATAATACAAGTTTAGTATGATGTGCGAACAAGTCGTTAGTTGTTACCTTTCCGTGGTCGTCAGTGGAGGTGGAGAGTTCTGTGCTGACGGACGCACCCTTGTGGCGCGGTCTCGGCTCCGGCTGCTCAGCTCTGGAACAGGAGAATAACAAATTAAAATCTCTATTTGCTATAAATGTGGTAACAATTATTTGGCAATAAAATTTTGTTCCATACATTTAGACATGTGACATGACTTACATTATATGGACAGACTTATGCACCAAAACGTTATTATGCAAAAAACACCTTTTTAAGACGAGCAGTACCTAAATATATAATGATTGCTTGGTTAACGTGGACATATTTGCTAAGTCAGTGTATGGGAAGCAGAGTCCGTGAGCTAATTAGTGTAGTATTCGATAGAACAGACTAAATGTGATTTTTACTTTCTTTTATGGTTCAGCTGTAATTTAATAAGTATGTATGTATTATCTTATTTTTAAAAGTATAGTTTGTTATATAAATTACCGCCTGACAGTCAATGAATGTACCCTCGGTCGGTATGCCAGTCAGTCAGTGGAGTTGTCCAGGCCCGGATGGCTAATGGGCCTGGGTTGGGATGGGGACATTCCCCCGTTTACCCCGAAAGGATCTCAGCGGGTAACCCGTTGGTAATTCATGCACTTTCGATGCTGGGCTCCGTTACTAGTGTATGCGCGCCACCTATCGGACAACAGTAGTACTATGTCAGAAACCTTCGCCGATGTTCACACAACATATTCCCAAAGTTTCATCGCGATCGATCAAGTAGTTTTGAAAGACATAGGGAACATACATACACACAGACTGTTCGTTACCATAATAAAATAAATAAATAAATTATACATGGAACTGAATCTTTTCGCGAGAGTTGCCATTATTTTCCCAATTAGGTACTATACTGTTGGTACTGACCGCCTGCGAGTGACGTCAGAGAGTCCGGAGTCCCGCGAGTATCTGTCCGGACCGCGCCGACGGAGAGCTCTGGAACACAAATCCAATCGGAACACCCATAAACAAGGGTTAAAAGTTGTGCAGTGCCTCGGGTTTGCTGATTCGAGGACTGGCAGTTTGACAGATGTGACTTGATCTGGTGATCTGATTGCAGACTGAAAGATCTGCGTCTATGCTGTGCCGCATGAGAACCAGTGCCAACAGGCTCCTAAACGTATTGGCACTGGATACAGCTGCATACAGTCAAGTAGACAGCCTCCAGTAGCGGATAGTTTAAAATGAATCATTAGTTATACTAAATATAGATTAAGTAAAATTGTTACTAAAAAGTTACGGATGTGAAGTCCGAAATAAAAGTTTATTATTATTATTCTAAACGTTTGTTACCTGTTATCGTTAATTTGTGAGATGACTAACACATTCCAGTGCTAACAAATAAATACTTGAGCCGCAGACGCTATTCCCACTGCTCTTCACTTGAAGAACTCCCGCTTATAGGAATGGGGAAACACACTGGTTGAAGACATTTTTAGCGTGCGACAAATGTAAGAGTATTTATATGTCCTCGTAGGAATAGTGGCTTACGGTATGAGATTGCACAGTTTGCCCTGTGCGTGTGGTTCAGTTGCGGAATAGTGGCTTACGGTATGAGATTGCACAGTTTGCCCTGTGCGTGTGGTTCAGTTGCGGAATAGTGGCTTACGGTATGAGATTGCACAGTTTGCCCTGTGCGTGTGGTTCAGTTGCGGAATAGTGGCTTACATTTGTTGACATTTTAGTTCATTCAATTTCATTCATTACAGCCCCTAGAACACAGCGTCCTAGACCTCCACTGCTGGAGATGGGCATATATCTGAAGAATTTGGCCTAAACTCGCCACGCTGGCCAGAGGCTTTGGCGAGGATCTGATGTCAATTTTTAATGACAATTAATTAACGATTCCACAAGTTGGTATAAGGTGAAACGGGACCGACGGATTAACGTGCTCTCCTCACACGGAAACGGTGGTGTTGTAAATCTATTAGTATAGATATTTAAGTATTGATCATGAAACAGCATTTATACGTAAGTATTCTAAATATAATGAGTGTATGGAATAAGTAGAAATCTTTAATAATATGTGTGGAAGGATAGGCTAGGCTTTAAGCTGTATATCGTGGACAAGTTACCGTTGTTTGTACAAGTGGTTATGTGGTATTGTCTCACCGTGTCGGTCTGGTCAGCAAGTCGAGGTCGAGCACGTCTCCGCCCGCGCCCCCCTCGCTGGAACATGAAGAACACGACGACACCGCCACCATCGAAACGCATCGAGCACTCCTCAACGCATCGAGCACTCCTCAACGCATCCGCCAGCACAACACACAACAAGATAGAACACAATACTCAAGGGACAGGTGTCATCGAGACTTGGACATTTAAAGCGTCGCACATACAATACCGACGCGGCGACGGCGGGAACCCTTATGCTTTCTTCAGCGGCCTCCATACGATACAATTTAACTGCGGTTTCGATTTAGCCAGCATATTAGTATTAGTGTTGTGACTTTCAAAATGCTGTAAGTCGTTTCGGCCGTCCTCTCGTACTTTCCTCAAAACTTTAACAATCGATAAGTTGCCAAGAACTTGAAGAAAGAGAGAAGATTTTTTTTTAAAAAAGCATACATAATTCGAGCGTTTCAATAACTATTACATAACATGTGTTAAAGTACAGTATCATCACAACCGTATCTACTCGTGGCTCTATGACCCATCATGACAAGTGCCAAGCTCGTCGACGTTTTTAGCGTAACAAAGTCGAGAAATATTAGAAATAAATGGTTGTGTCTCAAACTTACCTAACCTAACCTACCAACACCTCTGAACCAATGCAAACAATGCCAGGTTCATAACTTGAATAGCCGCAAACTGCTTCTAAGGACAGGCTATGAACATTCGTAAACACACCGCCGTCTCTGTGATCTGTGTCTGTCTGGATGACGCTTAAATCAGAGATCTAAATTGAAGATCTCGTTTAATTATTTCTAGATATGTATAGTGTAGGTAATATATAAAAATATATAAATTTTATTAGAAATACTAAATTTGAAAATACGGAAAATACTGAATGATATTTAGCTAAAGGAATCTTTCAGACATGTCTGACTGGTCACAAAACATGTAAAAAGAACAAAATTATATGACAGAATAATTATTCACTTCACCAGTGTCAGAAAGAGACAAAATTACACAAAATTCAAAGTGAAAATATAAAAAATAATACACAATATGTAATCAACATCTTTCTCACAACAATGCAGAGCTCAGAAGCTTTCTTTTGGACCGTTCTTATTATACTTTTGGAGGTATGTCCACGATTTGATTGTACATGGGTAGACTTGATTTACGATGGCTAATTCAAATCTCAGCAGTGCACATCGATAGACTAGCTGTTTGCAGTGAACGAGTTTAGTAAACTGGTCATCCTCCCTCCATGCGCTGTTCTCCTCCAAGCTGAGTGTCGTGACCCTCCCCACGGATCACTTCGTCCCTTCGGGTTTGTTGGCGGTGGCGTGAAGGGCTTGTTGTTGAAGGGATGTGAAGTGTGGTGCAGATATGGTCGGGTTCCTTCAATTTTGCTTGTGATTACCTGCTTTTTCAGATTGACAGCTTTTTCTTACTGGTCATCATAGTCTTCTATTTGGTAGATGTGGTAAATGACAGTATACTGTATATTTTAGCATTAGTTTCTACATTCTAAATGCCCTGATTCTTTGGATCCAGACAATCCTGGTCATCATGAAACCTTCAAATTGGTGACTGTCGAAATTTGAAACTAGGTCATACCCAAAATATTTATGAAAGAAGCGAGCCGCGTGTTCCCATCTAAGCAAGATTCATTATCATAAAATTAAAAAGCAATTGGAGCCTTTAGATGAGATTAGCACATTGGAATGCTGGCATCTTAAAAGGACAAATAAAACTTGGGTTCCAATGATAATATTGATTATTAATAGATTTATTTTAACCAAGCTTATGTTTGGTGATGGTGAGGACACACAGCACGGTCGATAGTTGAACTAGAACTGATGGATGCCGGCCTGTGCTGACGAGACGTAAATATATCACACAGCATACAGATGGACAATTAATGGAACCAATTGTGGATAAGATGGGTATTATTCCAGGTTTGTGTGTCTGCAGCGTGCGGCAGGAGGAAGGCGTGTCGCCCCCCGCGCTGTCCGGGAGGCTGCAAGCCCAACTACTGGTAGACTTGGCACCAGTTAGTATACACTCCTTTATCTCGTCTTTATTGACACTGCTGCTAGGCCCTAGATTGAAATTTTAAATTGAATATTTTATGTAACCGGTTCCTTTGCATTGATGGTTACAATACTACACTAGTTGGACTATGGTATACTTTCCGTTGATACATATAGTTTTTTCTAAAAATATGTGGACACCAGTCAAACCCACTGGCCACTTCAAGGTCGCTCAACGAGCTATGAAGAGAGATGCTTGGTGTTTCTCAAATCAAAATGCAATAAAGTTCTCTGATGGATATAATTTTAAACATTAATCATCAAAGTAAAATAATTAGCAAGTAGAAGTGTCAATGCGCCAGACACATCTGCCGCAAAGCCGACAAACGATGGAACGAGTTTCGGGAAAGAGACCACATACGGGAGGACGCGGAGTGGGACACCCCCCGACAGAGGACGGCTGACCAAAGGAGGCTGATGCTGATGTATTCCTGTTTCAGTGTGGTGGTGGAGTGTCGTGTGCGCGTGGCTGCTGCTGTGGTCTCTGGCGGGCGCGTGTCGGCGGAGAGTCATCTGTCGGCCGCCGCCGGGAGGGAGCGCGGGCTGCGGGGGACGGGGCATCGTCAGAGCGTCAGTATATTATTTTATTTATTTGGATTAACAAAATAGATTACATTTCCAACTACTACTGACGAACGTACCAACAACATCCAATGTGTCTTGTTTTTATTTTCAGAAAATAAACAATATGAAATAGCAGCTCTACCGAAACTACAGAACCGAACATTTGAAGTTTTAAACATGGAATAAACTTATTTTCTTGTAAACTGTTATTTTTAATTACTGTATAAACTACTCGGCAGAATGTGTGTAATGTTACGGGTTTCTTTTCCTTTCATATTAATATGGTCGTAAAGGATGTCTCTAAATACACGGAAGTACTAGACGTTACACACAAAAATATTTACCTTCGCCTATCCTGTTTTAAAACTATGAAACGTCAAAATAAAATGAAAACAAGCCAGCCGCGAGGGATGTTAAATTCCGTTATTTGAAGGAATTATGCGTGTTAGACTACCCGTCAGGAAATTTTATCATATAATTAAGGTGGTTTTATGTATTAGTTTGCTAGCGTCAGTGTTTTCTCTGTTCGAGTACTGGCGGTCGAGTAGTAAGAACTTTGTAGTGGACGGAGGCGACTATGACAGTATTTTGGAGTTACAAATACGTGCGGATGAGGCTAAGGTGGTGCCGGGGCTTGGCGAGGGCGGTGTGGCGGTGCTCCTGACCGGGGCCGACCTCCGCAGGGGACAGGAGTCCGAGAAGAAGAACGCCATGAACGTGTTCTTGAGTGACAAAATAAGTTTGAATCGGACTCTCAAAGGTTTGTTTATTTCATAGATTTTATTATTATTGATTAAAAGGCGAGCAGCGCATTGCTGATATGCCTATATCAAGCACTGGTGTAAAGGTTATTAAATTGTCAGTTATCACCATAGTACATTTCAATTGTCACTAGCCACTTGTCCAGTTTGTTTTTAAAAGTGTTAACATATTTGGTACGCGGCTTTTAAGTCTGGGTCTGAGAATACATGGCCAATGGCCATTCTTTGGTTAAACATAAATTATTATTATTATATTTATAATATTAGTCAGACTTACTTAAATACAGATTCTTATTATAATATATATGTTTAAAAATTGTGGACTTAATTCATTAATTTATTATTAGGTGTGCAAATAGATTCCAGTCAGTTGAAAATTTGGGTTCAGTTAATTTATACATGGACTAGACTGGAATCCAAGCAGCACACAACTTGCAAATAATAATAATTATTATACAAATTAGAAGATTAATTACACAAATTAAATTTATGAATTAAATTTACAAATAAAATATGAAACATAATCAAAATTCAATAATATCAAATAAATAATTCCTTACATAAATACAAATTTGAACAAAATATGCATGCACACACTTCCTCACCAAGCTGTCTGGCCAGCATGGCGAGTGTAGGCCAAATTCTCCAGTTCTGGAAGGCCTATCTCCAGCAGTAGAGGTCTAGGGGCTGTAATTAATGAAATACATGCACAACATAGATACTGGTAACATAACAATGATTTAACAAAAGATTAAAGACAATATGAGTCAAATAAGGCAGAGGAGATCTGTGGTAATGGACTTTTTATATGCTGCAAAACCACTGTCAAAAACATCAATATCAGGCCGCAAGCTAACCACTCTATTGTAGGTGCGACACATTCTCACCAACGGGTTAAAGAAAGATATGTTGTTAACATAGGTACATAGAGAGAATGTATTTGGGCATCTTGTTCTGTAACAAATATTAATGTGATTAACATCGATTAGATGACAGCAAATAATTTGAGGAAATAGAAGAGTGCAGGATTTTGTGTAAGCACAAAATCATATCTTATCCGACGGTTCTTAGAGATAACACCAAACTTGAATAACCAAGCAGAGACCTATGGAACAGCCGTACTAAAATGTCCTAAGGCACCGTCTCTGCAAACCCTTGATCCTGTTACAATGAACTACATAAAACAGAGCCCAGATAGGACAGCAATATTCTAATACACTGTGGATGAGGCTGTTAAAGAGAAGAATAGCTGTGTTAGGGTTTTTAAATTCCCTAGTTGACCTCAAGACAAATCCCAAAAGACGGTTTGATCTCTTTACGATGTAATCATAATGCTGGCGAAATGTCAGCCCCTCATCAAACAGTACACCCGGATCCTTAACAACAGCATTACAATCCAACACTTTACCATCTATTGACAGAGAGACAGTCTTCAGTTTACCTATTTGTACTAAAAACCTTCAAGTCATCAGCGTACAGCAAACAGGGACAAGATAGGTGCTCAGCGAGGTCATCGATAAAGACTAGGAACAAAAGGCCAGTTGTGAACTCTGTGGAACTCCAGACAGGACAGAAATTGGCTAAGAGTAATATCCTCTAAGAACCACCAGTTGGGTCCTGTTACTCAGGTATGATTCCATTCAACCCCAACAAAGCACCATGTATACCCAGGGATGCGAATTTGTCACATAGTAGTTGATGATTAACTCTGTCAAAAGCGTTACTAAAATCTGTATACAAAGAATCCACCTGACAGCGTTCACCAGCAGCACCACAGACATCTTTTGTATTCCAACAAGTTACTGAGTGTGGATTTCCCCTTTATGAATCCATGCTGGTTCTCAGACAAGTAGATTTTTAAATGATTGTAAAGTGGTGCAAACATCAAAGACTCAAAAAGCTTTGATATACATGAAAGTGGACTAATAGGTCTATAATTTTTGCATTATATATATATATAATTACTTTTGCTGTCTAATTCTTGAGTTTAATGCTTGTTTGTAGATTTCCGTCACCCGTGGTGTGGAGGGGTGGTGTATGAGCGGGAATTGCCGTCTGTGTCGGTGGTGGTGGTGTTCCACAATGAGCCCCTCTCGGCTCTCCTCAGGACTGTGTGGAGTGTCCTCAACTCTGTGAGGAGAGATTTGCCCTGGTACAAGGACACTCTGGGTGAGAATGAGTCCAAACATGTAATACAGACTAGAAGACAAATATCTAACCATTCCATGGATTCACTGTGTGGGTGCCGGGTCCATCTTGTGTGGGTAAACATGAGAAGAATGGTGCCTCGGGCTTGCAACCGACAGTAGGCTGGTTTAAAAATGAGACTTTCCTTTTTATTTTATTGTGCAATTGTATTCTTATTATCCACCATTACACTCCTCCCCTTGCCCAACCAAATACTGTATGATTCTGTTAATGCCATCAATAAAAATGTTTTTGTATAAGCTCACAATTATCATAAAAAGATACTATTCTTAGTATTCCATGGATTGACAGTGCGGGTGCCGGGTCCATCGTGTTTGGGTGAGAGAGGAGTGAGTCTCGAGCTTGCGACCGACTATAGGATGGTTTACAAAGGTTTCTCCTCTATTTATTCCACATTGGGATGCTCACCACTCACTACAGAACCATACTCCTGCTCCTCTCTCCCCAACCATACTCCTGCTCCTCTCTCCCCAACCAAATACTGTATGATAATAATATTTGTTTGTTTTGATTTTGTGGTCAACATTCAATTCCCACCAAACGTAAATTCAATAGAATTAACTTTTTTTAAGTTCTAAGAAGATATGAGTGCACAACCAAAAACCATACCATATTTCTATACATATATTATTTCCAATTAGAAACAATGAACCGGTGGACAGAGTGGCGAGTGTAGGCCAAATTCTCCAGATATATGTTTTGGAAGGCTTATATCCAACACAGTCGAGATCTAGGACGCTATGTCCTAGGGACTATAATAATAATCATAAACGGAATACAACACCCAAATGCTAATCCCTTCTGCTTGCTACAAATTCAAAATCTAAGGGACATAGATCTACAACTTGACAGTTTGTCAACGACTATATATCTCTCTTTCTCACCAACAGACTGGACAAGTTGTCAACGTTAGTCCAACGAGATACATAAATGTTTCTAGGTTATCCCGGTCAGGATAAAAACTCTACATATGTATTCCTGAAGGAGATCATCTTGGTGGACGACAACTCCACGCTGCCGGAGCTCAAGGACAAGCTCGGATACTACATCAAGACACGATTTCCTTCTCTAGTCAAAATCATACGTCTTCCAGACAGGTAAAGTGCAGTTTACAGGTTATTTTGGCAGGAAGAGAGGAGAAGAATAGTGTCTCAGGCTTACAATCAACATAGGCTCGAATAAAAACAGCACATTATATGTGGACACCTCAATTTCGTCATACAAATATTGTATGATTATCATTTTATAACGCAAAGTTAGAAATTTTGTATTTATTAGTTCATAAGCCCTCACAGTTAAATCGTTCCTTCATGCACTTGGATTGTTCCAGAAACATAAAATATGGTCTTACTGACAGATAAAGATTGCTTACTTAAAAAAACTACCGATTTATGAATATCAAAGTGCTAGAAAAAGCAGTAATTCTGACAAATTTCTTTTCTTTTCTGAATTTTTGACTTCTGTAACGCAAGCTTGATAGACCCAGCACTAAGGGGGGTTTGCCAAGTTTGTACTGTGTAATCGTTGGAGCAATATCATAGAATACTGAATTAGCAAAGGCATATCCTTTTAGTTGCTGAACCGGCTAAAACCCGCAACAAAATTCTGTTCCCTAAAGCATAAACATAGAAAGGAATTGAGATATTACGGTTAAAGAAACTGACTAGTTGTCCAGACTGGGCCTAACCCGAGCTCGCATGTCGGGGGCGCGTGTCTCCTCCGGCTCGCACCTCGTGTTCCTGGACGCGCACTGCGAGGTGCTGGCGGACTGGCTTCGTCCCCTGCTGGCTCGGGCCGCAGTCACCACCCCCCTCATAGACATGATAGACGAGAGAAACTTCCAATACTTGCACGGAGGATACAAACACTTTGAGGTACTATCTGGGCATGTAATTCGTTTTAGTTTCTAAATTTTCGTCCACAAAAAAGTCAAATATCTAGTTATTTCCTACACAAGAAAAGTTGGAGCGAATTTTTGTAGGTGTTAGGATTGAAGGAGCAGGTTTCATATATAAAGAAAGAATAAAATAAAATAATATTTTCAGCAGAAGTGAAGGAAACAACTAAACTTTTTTGTGATAACCCTCATAAATTCAGTCGGGAGTATTTTTGGGGCACGAGTTGAGTGATGTATTTAGTTTTTATATTGACATCATTTTCATTTAGTCTGCATTTCATAAATTTTATTATACCTTTTTTATTTCTTAAAAATATATACACATAAATATTGTAAGCCTTTGACCATGTCCATTGTCCATCGTAATATTGTATTTTGAAAAGATGTAAAGTTATGACATCAGAGACGCAAAAATACTATTATAATAATCGATACTGACATTTCAAACAGAAGCTAATGAGATTGCAAAAACGTATGGTGCGGTGTCCCACAAGGCAGCATTCTTTGACCACTGTTGTACTAATTAAACTTCCCATGATATTGTTTGAAATTTGTGTGTAATAAAATAACAATTGTACTGTTGTAATTCCTAAATATGTACGCTATGCAATGTTAAATAACTTTTTAGCAATCGTTACAACAATAATTTTGAAGTTATATCAATCATGTTTTCATTACAATTGTATCGTCTATCTCGCGTCATAGAGTGGGTTTGACCCGCGCTCGGCTGTCGGGAGCGCGCGCGGCTGGCGGCCAGGCGCTGGTGTTCCTGGACGCGCACTGCGAGGTGTGTCGGGATTGGTTGCGACCGCTCCTCTCCCGGCTCCGAAGTCGGAAGGGCGCCGTCTCCATGCCGATCATAGACGCCATAGACTCGTACACATTCCTCTACACAACACAAGATGCGGTCACTTTTCAGGTTCTAACTTAATCTGTCAAGCGTTAGCATAAGCACCGAGGCACTCACATTTAGAAAGGTTCCTCAAATATATGATTAATGGAAAGTCCTCTCGATCATTTGATAAGCCTTCCACAAACTGCAAGTTACTTAGTTTACGCAATATTGCTTTTTACACTACCTTTTCACCACCTTAAACTAACTCTAGCTCGTCGTGTACATTTGTAAATACTTTGTGTGTTTTAGGTGTTTCTGTGTTGTTTATTGAAAAATGATTTCTACATGGGCCACAAACATGACAATGTTACCAGCTTGTCGGTCATAAGCTGTAGACAGAAAGAACAATGCCGAGATATTATTTGATAAAATTATATCTTAAAACGAGACTTAAGGAAAACTTATTTCGAAAATCGGGTTATGTTACATAATATTAATATCATATCAAAAGTCCCTAAAAAAATATATTCTATTATTAGAAGCTCAACAGATAATTCTGAATATTCGCCGCATGGACCTGTCACAGTCGTTCAAAAAGCAAAATGTAGTGTTGCCAATGTATTAAATGAATGTAAATTTGCAGTACACACGTAAAATAATCAATGCTTTATTTTGTAATCGTTGCTTAGACGATTAAAAAGAAAGCTTTAATTTATAAAATAGTAGAAAATAAATAACTATAAAAAATATGATATTTCCCAACAACGAAAAACTGAAATTAAATGAATATTTAAATTAAGATATCTTTATTTGTTGACTTTCTATTAAAATCATATTTATAATGTAGTAATGTTCCGCAGTTGTTCCCGAGGCTTTTATATTTTTGATGTAAAGATATTGCAAATCTAGTTCAGGTAAATTGATGTATGGGCGCTCGCCATTGTTCTTTGTCAGTGTCAGCCGGTACCTGACGTTAGTTCGCCGTATTCTTGAAGTTTTATTGATCGAATCAGAATCATATGTGCCAGGTGTAGGCGCCTAGGGAGCTGGAGACTGTCGGGAAATGTATTGGGCGGAATTGTACACGTAGATGGGGCCTGATGTCTGCGCGGTCCGAAGGCGCCCGCGCGGCTCGCGGCTCCGCGCTGCTGTTCCTGGACGCGCACTGCGAGGCGGGTCGCGACTGGCTGCGGCCGCTGCTGTCTCGGCTGCGCGCCAAGGGAGACGCGGTGCTCACCCCGCTCATAGACGTGCTGCACGCAACAGACCTTAGCGTGGAGCCGGCACATCTACAGGCGCGTACAAACGCATGACGAACGTATGCTAACTAAACTAACAAAGCTACTTGACCTACTTATGCATGTTTCGCGTATTTCTCATGTTGTCGCTCACAAAGCGACGAGCAATATTAGCCAAGATCATCGATAGCTAACATAGATATACGCGCGGCGTAACCGTTGAGAAGAGGGCGCTAGTGTAGGGGAAGCGCGCACCCACTGGTTTGTGAGCATTCAAGGCAATTGGTCATACTTATATTACTCATGCAAAACTATTTATTTATTGGTTCAGATAATTTATACATGGACCAGACTGGAATCCAAACCAGCACACGCAACATGCTAATTATATATATTATACAAATGAAAAACAAATTAAATTGAAACAAAATCAAAATTAAATAATTCCTTACACAAATATAGTTTGGAACAAAATATACAAGCACAACATAGATACAGGTAATACATACATACATACATATCTTCACGCCAGGTCCCTTGCGGGGTAGGCAGAGAGAGAGACGACATACTCACTTCGTCGGCATTCATTAACCTCTTCATACATGCCCTTTTGTTACGAGGGCTTTTTAATTCGCCTTCAGTCAGTGTTTTATTTATTTGATCGTGACAGGTAATAACATTGATATAACGAAAGATTAAAATTAATATGAGTCAAATAAGACAGAAAAGAAGTGTGATAATGGACCTTTTACACTCTGCAAAAACATCAATATCAGGCCGCAAGCTGACCACATTACGGTAGGTACGACAGATTAACAATAATGGGTTAAAGAAGGATGTGTTGTTAATATGTACGAGTAAGTACAGAGAGAGAATGTGTTCGGACATCTTGGTCGGTAACAATTATTAATATTAATTGACGACAGCAAATAGAAGAGTGCAGAATTTTGTGTAGGCAAAAAAGTCATATCTTATGCGACTGTTCTTAAGGGAGAACGCCAAACTTGGAGCCGAGCGGAGGTAGTCCCTTAGGATACGACCATCTATAAGACAGCGACAAGGTAACATAAATTAACAAACAAAGTCATATCTTATGCGACGGTTCTTAAGGGAGAACGCCAAACTTGGAGCCGAGCGGAGTCCCTTAGGATACGACCATCTATAAGACAGCGACAAGGTAACATAAATTAACAAACCTGCCCTATTCTGTTACGTAGTCGCAAACGTTATATAATGGAATCCGTTAAGTATTCAAGTTGATATCATGCTATTCAAGTTGATATTTGCACGGCCGCTGCGAGCGCTTATAGAGTTGACAATTGAATAATATTGTATATGACGCAATCTCTGACGTCAATAACGAAATCCACTAATAACGTTTGCGGCGAAGTAAAGGAATAGGGAGGACCGGCGGCTCGACATCTGATAAGGATTGCCATCTTAGGGAGGACCGGCGGCTCGACATCTGATAAGGATCGCCATCTTAGGGAGGACCGGCGGCTCGACATCTGATAAGGATCGCCATCTTAGGGAGGACCGGCGGCTCGACATCTGATAAGGATCGCCATCTTAGGGAGGACCGGCGGCTCGACATCTGATAAGGATCGCCATCTTAGGGAGGATCGGCGGCTCGACATCTGATAAGGATCGCCATCTTAGGGAGGACCGGCGGCTCGACATTTGATAATGATCGCCATCTTAGGGAGGACCGGCGGCTCGACATTTGATAAGGATCGCCATCTTAGGGAGGACCGGCGGCTCGACATTTGATAAGGATCGCCATCTTAGGGAGGACCGGCGGCTCGACATTTGATAATGATCGCCATCTTAGGGAGGACCGGCGGCTCGACATTTGATAAGGATCGCCATCTTAGGGAGAACCGGCGGCTCGACATCTGATAAGGATCGCCATCTTAGCGATTTCGGTCAGTATTAATAAAATTGGCACTTTTTTTGGCAGTTAAAAATCTTATTTGGTCAATATATTTTGTTTTAAGGGACGGTAATATAATAACATGAGGAGGAGACAGCTCTATATTAACTTATCTTATGCTGTAATATGTGTATCATATCAATGTAAAATAATATTTATTTTTTTGCAATACCAGGAGCAAATGTCATGATTTAAGCCAGCTGTTGTCAAACGGTAAAACTGTATCATAAATATTCCTTATCTTTGCGGGCTGTCCAATTTCGTCGCTAATTAGTTTGCAAATGCGGTAACGCAAACTAAACCAAATATACGTAGACGCAATCAAAGACAAGTGTCGCCGTTTAAAAAGCAATATATGATTTCGACAATCATGAACAAATTTTGAAAAGTGACCACGTGATTGGTTTAGGTGGAAGGCCACCTTAAATCGCGATCGCGATCGCTATCCCATGCGGAGACTGCAGCTTCAATAAGCTCAACATTACATTGTCCCCCTTCAGCAATAAGTTTATCAAGATTAGGAAGCGATATAATTCTATATCCTGTATGTACTTCACCTATGACTAACACACTAATCATGCAATATATTTGTTTGTAGTTGTACTAACGTTGTGTATAATTTGGGATTTTGGTATCTAAATAATAGTTTAAGGTACTAACAATACTAATATAGTTTTATGGATACCAACATTGTGACTAACTGCTAATGAACTTACAATACTAATATAGTTTTATGGATACCAACATTGTGACTAACTGCTAATGAACTTACAATACTAATATAGTTTTATGGATACCAACATTGTGACTAACTGCTAATGAACTTACAAGTTTGAAATAAATGTTTTTATTGGTAACATATTCATGTAAAAATATGTGACTTATTATTGAAATTATTTTAAATGATTCCACTCCTACTAGTGGAAGATTAAGGAGCAAAATGGTTCTATGAGTAAGCTGTTAGCAGAAGACCAGCAGCTTAGCAGATTCCAGTGATCTGTTTAACTTGTATATGGTCTGTTGGATGTAATTTGCTCTCCACTGCGCAGTAATCCCTTCCACATTAAGGTCATAGCTCAACTTATATGCCGCTACTAATTTTATTTGGTTTTTTCTACATATTTGGCGAAGTTGATCTTTGTATCGACAAGGGTGCACGATAGCTTCAACCATATTGCATTATATATTCTCTCCTTTCACTTCAAATAAATAAATAAATTGGTCGTACAGGTAGGAGGGTTCACGTTCGCCGGTCACTTCACATGGATCGAGGTCCCGGAGAGAGAGAAGAAGAGGCGAGGATCTGACATTAGTCCCACTTGGTAAACTTCAATATTAAACCCATTTAGTATTTCCTTGAGAGAACTCATTTCGTTTTATTTATTTTTTAAAAAATCACAGCTTATTATATTAAACATATAAACAAAGTAGCAATAGTGGAACACAAGCCAAAGAGATTTTATATTATTTAGACAATACTATTAAAGCAGAAATAAGAGTAAAATATAATAATTAGATTTAAATTAATAGTGCAATTGAACTGCGGCTAAAGTAAATGAATAATAATAATAAATAAGTGAAAACCAATAATTATTTACTTAAAACAAATTGAATGAATGAGAGGCAGAAGCAACATTATACTATATATACGAGTATAGCAGTATTCGTATATCAGCAAGCGAAGTGAATTTGTAGTCAGATTTTGCTATTAGAGACGCGGCGGTCATAACTGTAGTGGTCACAACTGTAGTGGTCACAACTGTAGTGGTCACAACTGTAGTGGTCACTGTTCGCTGTTGCGCTACCGAGAAATGAGGGGGAAATAGGGACTAACTGGCCACGCATTTATTTATTGTTTTACTTCGTTTGGCATAATAAGCTTGCGTTAAAAAATAAATATATATCAGTCATCTTGTCATTTAGGAATGAAAAAAAACGTTGAAAATTAAATTTGAACGTAGAGAGTGACCCGATTTCCTCCATTTTAATGTAAATAGATTTAATAGTTCTTAAAACAAAACATTTACTGTTTATTATCTATTTAAAATTGACAACTTTTTGTTTTAAAAAATATATGAATAAACTAATAAATACAACAGAATTAAAACTACCCACTTTAAAACTACCCACTTTAAAACTACCCACTTTAAAACTACCCACTTTAAAAGTTTTTAATATTAGAAGTTACAACACAACACATTGACGATATCGATCTATGTATATGATTAATATATGTGTGTGGTGGAGGTCGCCCACGATGGCCGGCGGCCTGTTCGCGATCTCCCGCGCATACTTCTGGCAGCTCGGAGCCTACGACGAACAGATGGCCGGCTGGGGAGGGGAGAACCTCGAACTCAGCTTCCGGATCTGGCAGTGTGAGTATCACACACACATACATAACTCTTTGCGTCGCTTTGTGTAATAATTGAGACATACTAACCGATAGTCTGTGTTCCAGGTGGGGGGTCCCTGGAGACGGTTCCGTGTTCCCGAGTGGGTCACGTGTTCCGGGACTTCCACCCGTACGGACTGCCGGCCCACTCCGACACGCACGGTCAGTACCAGTACCTCACGTCTCTCGTAAAGCTGGGAACCTTTACCTATAAACGTGCCATATTTTTCTAAACAAATGTTTAATGAGATCACAGACATGCCATCAAATATTTTTGACTTCGTGTTTATTGGGAAAATAATAATAATAAATATTATCGCAACTCTTTATTTTCTAATAAAACAATAGGAAAATAATAATAATAAATATTATCGCAACTCTTTATTTTCTAATAAAACAATAGGAAAATAATAATAATAAATATTATCGCAACTCTTTATTTTCTAATAAAACAATAGGAAAATTTTGCAATGTTCAATTATATGCGTAACTTCTGTGTGACTTCTGTGTTTTCAGATTAGATGACAAATAACATTATGTTAAGAGTTGTTGCTCGTCATATAATATAGTGCGTTTGTTTAAGCTGTTCCGTTCCCGTAATGTTGGCCACCGTGTTCGTTAACATCGCCAAAAAATTAAGTTTCGTGTCAGTGTTTCGAGATTTTTCACTTTATTTTCATGTAATCTATTTAGAATCATGCCTAACTAACTAAGGAGACTAACAAGTCGTTACCGAAAGATGGTGTTACAAGTGAACCGCTTTTGTGATCGTCAAAAAGCTAACAAAGCGCCACAATAATTCCGTAGGAATGGGTCCGTATTCGCGTTGCCGCCATGACAGGTTTGTGAAATAGGGTTACCAGACTAGATACACTACCCTAAATTTTTAATTCACAGTTTCAAACTAAAACGGTTTCACTCGACATATATATAATATAATAAATATTTATAGTAGGTACATAAAAAAAATGCGCGGGCGCTAACCATTCTCCCCCCCCCTCCGCGAACAACCCGTCCGCCTACAGGTACCATTAATTTAATCGAATGTGTCGTCATCTAGCGCAATAATGATGACGTCACATTCGATAATTCTACAGCTCGTGCTCTACCCTCTGCGCTGTTCGCTTACATTTTATTTCCTAGAAAGTTGATAGATTGAATTTCTCACAAGTACACTCAGACTCGAAAAATCATTAAAATACATTATATTGTGAGCGAGCGAGACGGATGCAAAACTGGTAAACCCTCTTAGCTGTAATGATATTCAATACATCTTTGGTTTAGAGTTGTCCCCTCCCCCTCCCCCAGGTATAAACACAGCTCGTATGGCGGAGGTGTGGATGGACGAGTACAAGGAACTGTTCTACTTGCACCGACCTGACCTACGGGTGAGTACTTCATACCTATTGTAAATTATTACTCATGTTTTTTTATTTTAGTTCGAAACGCTTTGAGCAACAATGTCCTATTTCTAAGTCCCATCTACTTCGACCACGTAGGATAATTGTTGTAGACAATGCAGCTCTTCTGCATGTCTGGTCAGCTGTGATGGTCTCGTGTTTTAGAACAGCAGTAAGATAGGGGACGTGACGCATCGCCGCGTGCTCCGCCAGAAGCTGAAGCTGTGATGGTCTCGTGTTTCAGAACAGCAGTAAGATAGGGGACGTGATGCATCGCCGCGTGCTCCGCCAGAAGCTGAAGCTGTGATGGTCTCGTGTTTCAGAACAGCAGTAAGATAGGGGACGTGACGCATCGCCGCGTGCTCCGCCAGAAGCTGAAGCTGTGATGGTCTCGTGTTTCAGAACAGCAGTAAGATAGGGGACGTGACGCATCGCCGCGTGCTCCGCCAGAAGCTGAAGCTGTGATGGTCTCGTGTTTCAGAACAGCAGTAAGATAGGGGACGTGACGCATCGCCGCGTGCTCCGCCAGAAGCTGAAGCTGTGATGGTCTCGTGTTTCAGAACAGCAGTAAGATAGGGGACGTGACGCATCGCCGCGTGCTCCGCCAGAAGCTGAAGCTGTGATGGTCTCGTGTTTCAGAACAGCAGTAAGATAGGGGACGTGACGCATCGCCGCGTGCTCCGCCAGAAGCTGAAGCTGTGATGGTCTCGTGTTTCAGAACAGCAGTAAGATAGGGGACGTGACGCATCGCCGCGTGCTCCGCCAGAAGCTGAAGCTGTGATGGTCTCGTGTTTCAGAACAGCAGTAAGATAGGGGACGTGACGCATCGCCGCGTGCTCCGCCAGAAGCTGAAGCTGTGATGGTCTCGTGTTTCAGAACAGCAGTAAGATAGGGGACGTGACGCATCGCCGCGTGCTCCGCCAGAAGCTGAAGCTGTGATGGTCTCGTGTTTCAGAACAGCAGTAAGATAGGGGACGTGACGCATCGCCGCGTGCTCCGCCAGAAGCTGAAGCTGTGATGGTCTCGTGTTTCAGAACAGCAGTAAGATAGGGGACGTGACGCATCGCCGCGTGCTCCGCCAGAAGCTGAAGCTGTGATGGTCTCGTGTTTCAGAACAGCAGTAAGATAGGGGACGTGACGCATCGCCGCGTGCTCCGCCAGAAGCTGAAGCTGTGATGGTCTCGTGTTTCAGAACAGCAGTAAGATAGGGGACGTGACGCATCGCCGCGTGCTCCGCCAGAAGCTGCGGTGCCGGCCCTTCTCGTGGTACCTGCGCCACGTGTACCCCGACAAGTTCGTGCCCACCAGGGCCGCGGCCTACGGTCGGTCAGTACGGTTTAATGATATATATTTTTGGATCAAAAACTAGACCCCACAACCATCTAATGGTGTTTTTCGCTTTTCACTTCTACTCGCATATTAAGTTATACATAAGTTTGGATGAGGAGCTTGATCTGTGAATGCCGGCACTTCTGGTCATATACTTATTTTAAAACAATAGTTGTTTGCTAGTAAAAAGATTATTAACTATTTATTTAAATAATATTCTGCAGACTTCTGGAAGTGTGCGTTTAGTTTCCAGAACCCTGCGAGCGGTCTGTGCCTGGACTCCCTCCAGCGCGAGGGAGACGCTCCCCTGGGGAAGTTCCCCTGCCACCCCCGGCTCCTTCCCCCGCAGTACTGGTCTCTCTCCCGCCAGGGACAGCTCCGGGGAGAGGAGAGCTGCGCCCAGAGAGACACTCACAGGTGTGTCACGTCACGTTTAGTCACATCATCTCTTTTCATCACTGTTCTATTCTATATCTTCTCTTTAAAACCCTGCTGCCTGCTGGGAAATAATGAGTCGACATACTTCCAGACGTCTGGAGGAGGAAGGCAGTCGGGAAGAGGGACGAGTCATGTTGCTTCCCTGTCGAGAGAAGCTCCGAGCTCAGGTGAGTCTCAGATATTCACATATTAGTGATGGATGAAGTTTGAGCTGGTATCTGAATTAGTGTGTGTTCGTATGAAGTTCGAGCTGGTATCTGAATTAGTGTTTGTTCGAGCTGGTATCTGAATTAGTGTGTGTTCGAGCTGGTATCTGAATTAGTGTGTGTTTGGTATCTGAATTAGTGTGTGTTCGAGCTGGTATCTGAATTAGTGTGTGTTCGAGCTGGTATCTGAATTAGTGTGTGTTTGGTATCTGAATTAGTGTGTGTTCGAGCTGGTATCTGAATTAGTGTGTGTTTGGTATCTGAATTAGTGTGTGTTTGGTATCTGAATTAGTGTGTGTTTGGTATCTGAATTAGTGTGTGTTCGAGCTGGTATCTGAATTAGTGTGTGTTTGAGCTGGTATCTGAATTAGTGTGTGTTCGAGCTGGTATCTGAATTAGTGTGTGTTTGGTATCTGAATTAGTGTGTGTTCGAGTTGGTATCTGAATTAGTGTGTGTTTGGTATCTGAATTAGTGTGTGTTCGAGCTGGTATCTGAATTAGTGTGTGTTCGGTATCTGAATTAGTGTGTGTTTGGTATCTGAATTAGTGTGTGTTTGGTATCTGAATTAGTGTGTTTGGCAGTTAGTTGTTTTTGGACGCGAAAGTTAGTTTGTAAATTTACACTATGGAAAAAACTTTAAATTTTGTTATTGTAAGAATTACGGCTGCGGTATCGTTGAAAATGTTGCAGAAGTGTTTTAGTGAGTCACAAAGCATTAAGTATGTACAGAGGCGAACTTAAAGCCATTTCTTTTTCTAGCAGCTAATCGATAACGAGAAAAAGTTGAGGTAATAGAAAATGTTCGTGTTGGCATCAGCCAGGTAGCAGACGCTTTCAGCATCTCATATGGATCGACTTTACACATTTTGGTTAATGTTTTGTGTATGAAGCGTGTCAATGCTAGACTCGTACCAAAAGACCTGAATATTTTGCAAAAACGTAGTCGAGTAAAGGTCGTAAAAGAGATGCTTGACAACGTACCTGAGTGAATTTGAATGTACCCTAAATTCATCAAACGCATCATTACTGGTGACGAGACATGGGTTTACGAATATGACGTCAAAACTGCCCAAACAATCTAGCGAATGGCGCTCTAAAAAAAAACCACAATAAAGTCGGTCGAATATCAAGATGATTAGATGAATTACTGTGGTGTCGATCCGAAGGGTCAATAAGAACTACTTGACCGTTTTAAAATACGTCAAATGTTGTTTATTTGATCACATAATACATGAATTACATACAAATACAAAAATATGCATGCACTTGGTTTAAAGTCCCGACCAGCTGTACTGTTATATTGTACGAGTCTATCTCTGTTCAGGAACATATCACTTATCTTATTTAAAAAAAGTGGGAGATAAAGATAGCTAAGATGTTGTAACCCCCCAGCGATGGCGTCTCCTTCCCCCCGGCCTGCTGCAGCACCGGGAGTCCGGGCAGTGCCTGTCGGCTCGCGGGGAGGGCGCGCTGCTCCGCACGGAGCAGCGCAGATAGCTAAGATGTTGTAACCCCCCAGCGATGGCGTCTCCTTCCCCCCGGCCTGCTGCAGCACCGGGAGTCCGGGCAGTGCCTGTCGGCTCGCGGGGAGGGCGCGCTGCTCCGCACGGAGCCGTGCAGATAGCTAAGATGTTGTAACCCCCCAGCGATGGCGTCTCCTTCCCCCCGGCCTGCTGCAGCACCGGGAGTCCGGGCAGTGCCTGTCGGCTCGCGGGGAGGGCGCGCTGCTCTGCACGGAGCCGTGCAGATAGCTAAGATGTTGTAACCCCCCAGCGATGGCGTCTCCTTCCCCCCGGCCTGCTGCAGCACCGGGAGTCCGGGCAGTGCCTGTCGGCTCGCGGGGAGGGCGCGCTGCTCCGCACGGAGCCGTGCAGATAGCTAAGATGTTGTAACCCCCCAGCGATGGCGTCTCCTTCCCCCCGGCCTGCTGCAGCACCGGGAGTCCGGGCAGTGCCTGTCGGCTCGCGGGGAGGGCGCGCTGCTCTGCACGGCTCCGTGCAGATAGCTAAGATGTTGTAACCCCCCAGCGATGGCGTCTCCTTCCCCCCGGCCTGCTGCAGCACCGGGAGTCCGGGCAGTGCCTGTCGGCTCGCGGGGAGGGCGCGCTGCTCCGCACGGAGCCGTGCAGATAGCTAAGATGTTGTAACCCCCCAGCGATGGCGTCTCCTTCCCCCCGGCCTGCTGCAGCACCGGGAGTCCGGGCAGTGCCTGTCGGCTCGCGGGGAGGGCGCGCTGCTCTGCACGGAGCCGTGCAGATAGCTAAGATGTTGTAACCCCCCAGCGATGGCGTCTCCTTCCCCCCGGCCTGCTGCAGCACCGGGAGTCCGGGCAGTGCCTGTCGGCTCGCGGGGAGGGCGCGCTGCTCCGCACGGAGCCGTGCAGATAGCTAAGATGTTGTAACCCCCCAGCGATGGCGTCTCCTTCCCCCCGGCCTGCTGCAGCACCGGGAGTCCGGGCAGTGCCTGTCGGCTCGCGGGGAGGGCGCGCTGCTCCGCACGGAGCCGTGCAGATAGCTAAGATGTTGTAACCCCCCAGCGATGGCGTCTCCTTCCCCCCGGCCTGCTGCAGCACCGGGAGTCCGGGCAGTGCCTGTCGGCTCGCGGGGAGGGCGCGCTGCTCGGCACGGAGCCGTGCGCCCCCGCCGACCTGCTGCAGCTCTGGAGGATGGACTACTCGCAGGACCCGCGATACAGGATCAACAGTCAGTCTCACTCATACCGCTCACAATGCAAAGATACAGCAGTTATCATTTTTATTCATTTCATTTCCCTTCCCAAAGACAAAGATATTGTTTCATTTCTTGACTTGTAAAAGTGCAGAATACGTAACTTTTAGTTCCATGCCTACTTGCAAAATAAATAAATTTACGTTACCACTTCCAATTCCATGCTTCATTTTAACATCGAACGTCAGTTATTTTTGGTACAAATAATATTCAAAATTATTAAAATTAAAACACATTACAAACTGACTGAATGGAACAGTTCATACTAAAATGTTAGCGCCGCGGGTAATTTATAAACGGAACTTAATAATAATAAATCAATTATAATGCCAACATAAAAGTTAATTGTCTTTTCAGGTTCTCGTCCTCTGACCGAGCAGGAACTAGCGCTTCAGAAATTAAGAGATATAGATTACCCACAAACTTAACATGTCAACACTCGAATTACCGAAACAATCATTCTCAATCTTCAGCAAAAGACTGTATTCAAATTTATAAACTAAAACGTCCGGTCACCAGCAATCTGGAGATGCAAGTACCATATCGGATAGGTCACTTATATAAGGAAAGTATGCCACGGACTCGTACCCGTTCACAACTTAAGAATCCCTACCCCCAGGGCCCTCTCGCGAAACTGACAGTTTTCTATGGAGTAGGGTAAGAGTGGCACCCTTCGTACACCTTTTTTTCTATGGCTTATAAAAAATTAACTAACTGATATTATTGACTTATTTTAGTACTATGTTATCATGAATATTCTAGGCATTAATAAAACTTACAACAATTTCGAAAAAAATCAAACGTGCGCTATCAATGACGATTTTTCTGAAAAATGGGAATCGTGCGAATGTGCCCCATAGCAAGGGTACATTCGTACAGTGCCTAGGGTGCTTTCGTACATGGTAGGGACCTTTCGTACAATGAAATAAGAAACCTATTTACTTATTCAACACATATATTTATTAATCACTTTTATACATATTATGTAATATTAGCTCTTGTACTTATAATTATTCAATATTGACGTCAATTATAATTAAAGCAGTCTTTACTTGGTTAATTCTAGAAATACCTTTAGTTTTCAACATAAAAGTTAAAGAAAATTTACCATTTAATATAAAAAAATATTTAAAAAAATGCTTATTTTAAGATATTTTTATATTATTAATATCAATTGCACGAAAAAAGATTTATATTTATTAAAAAATATATATTAATTCTAACAAACAATGTACTTAGTTAAAGTCAGTATCATCCAAAACAAAATAATTTTACACAAAAGAAGCTTAAATAATAATCAACATTGGACCAAATAGTCTTATAAACTTTTCGTACCTATTAGGTACAGTTAGTTGAAATTTATATTTATAACCTATTTAGGTATATAAACCTGCAACAATAATCAAATTATTAAACTACTGAACATTATACCCAATAAAGTTTCTCTCAAAACAAAATATGTTTGCAGTCCTTGCAGTGCTTGCTGATTTGGGTGGAGGTAAAACTGCAACGACGTCCGACAAAAAGACTGTTCCTTCATCTATCACATTTGGAAAAACAAACTTCCAAGAACCTGGTTTCTTTCTTAAAAAAGAAACGTGATATTCCATTGGTCCATATTTCTTTAAAACTTTTCCGACATAATGAAGAACAGTTGACTTTTTTGCAAATTGTACTAATACGAAAGTTTCTTCATTAATGTTTTGGCTCAATACTGGTTCTTCTTTATTAGTTGCTTCTTCAAAATCCGATGCTTCGGTCGATAAAGGTGAAGAACTGCTCTCCCTTAAACTTATATTAATTTCATCTTCACTATCAGTTTCTAACTCTGCATCTTTTTTTTGTATCTTTGGTTTCGTTATTTTATCAGTCTTGACTATCATCTGCAATGCACGCTTCATTTCTTTAGCTTTATTTCTTCTTTCTTGCTCTTGTTTTTTCATTTCCTTTGCCTTTTGTATTTCTAGAAGCCTTTGCTTTTCTGGTGTGTCTGTGTAAATTCTAGATTTTCCTGGTAATTTTCCTTTCTTCGCCTTTGTACTTTGACTCTTATTTACTTTAGGATAGGGTCGAACTGCCTCTGGAGTTATTAGTCCAGGAGCAGATGATGATGGTGCATCAAAGTCTATTGATTGTAGCAGCAGGGATGGTGACGGTGGCGGTGAATTCAGTGGAGTTGATTGTTCAACAATTACGTAATTAATTACGTTTTCTTCACTAGGGTCTTCTTGTTGTTGCCTATTAATATTTATAGTAGCGTTAGAATTGGATTGGTAAACTTGAACCGGAGCAAAATCTTCGTCACTAAAAGCAAGTTTATTATATGGCCATATGCCCGTTTTTTCAAAAGCACTCATTATGTTTTTATTGGTGAAGGATTCAAAGTAGGCTATTTTAGCTAATTTTGGGATTTGGTAAATGTTCAAAGTCTTTCCTGGATTTGATACATGCCAGTCGTTAAATGCTACTTTCAATTTGGCCTTAAAAGGGCCAAATACCCCTACGTCTAATGGCTGGAGACGGTGCGTTGTATGCGGAGGAAATGAGATATAAACTATGCCGTTGTCACGGGCGTAATCTATAGCTTCTACCGTGACGTGACTCTCATGATTATCGACCAATAACAGAATAGGGTTTTCTTTTGTGCATGATGTCTTCTTTTGAATATGTTTTAGCACTTGTATGAAAATTTCCGAATTTATCCACCCACTTCTTGTGGCAACACCCAAGCTACCTTCAGGGGCACCTGCCATAAAATGGTCCTTAAAATGCACTCTTGGAAAAATAAAAAGTGGCGGAATAGTGTTACCGCTGGCCGATATTATACCCCCGAAAGTTACAAGTTCACCTCTTTCTCCTGAGACTAGTTGGCCGACTTGCTTGCGACATTTTTCGGCTAATACTTTCGGTGTGCTCATAACAGTAGAAATTCCTGATTCATCAAAATTATAAATTCTGTCACAAGTAAAATTATATCTGGTCAGTACAGCTTCTAAATTATTAAAAAAGTCATTGACAGCAGTCTTATTAAAACCATACGCACGGGCAGCGCTTGTATTCTCCGGCTTTCTTAGACTTAAGTTGACATTCCGGTGGCGATAACTTTTCGCCCAGTCCAAGCCAGCCATTCCATTATGATCCCAACTAGAAGGATACTCTAAATTATTTGCTTTTGCAAACTCATACGCTAATCGTCGAAGTTGTACAAGTGTAAGCCCGTAATTCATACGAGAACATTCTGCAATATAGTTATTTAGAAGTACTTCTTCTGACGTAGTGAATACCTGTTTAGACGTATATTTGGACGCAAAACTACGTAGGGGAGCTTCATTGGTAGTATTTTTTTTTATTTTTGCAAGTCGTGATTTCAGCGTAGAAGGCTTTATACCGTATTTGGCTGCCGATTTCCTTATAGATAACGTTTTATCTACGACTTCTTCTATAGCAGACTCCATCGCCACTTCATCTACATGTCCTGACCTCGAAGATTCCTTTTTCTTGTATACGCGCGGCATGGTCCTATAAATAAATTTAATATTATAATATTTGTTACAAAAAAAGTTTCATGGGGAGCATTCGTACATTATACGAATGCTCCCCACGTAAACTTGTACGAAAGTACCCCAACCCACGGTATCAGTAAATATTTTTTAAAATAAATGGTCAAGAATTTCTAAAAAACATCGTTAAAATATGAAACTAAAACTTTCATTCATCCATTAAATCAAACTTGTTATTCAATCAAAGCTATGATGCATCAGTAATATTGGTTTGAAATATTACTAAAAAATTACTTACCGAGTATAAAAACACGTCACGACATGCAACGGCGAAGTTCTCGGCTGGACTGTCGCGGCGTTCCGTATGTGGCGCGGGAGTTGTGAATGTAATCTACGCACACTACTACAACAGCGCTAACACATTTACAACCCTAGTTAAGAACGCTGTACGAAAGCTCCCTCTGTACGAAGGGTGGCACTTTCCCCCTACACGCAAGTCGAAAGCGCCAGAATTAAGCCCCTGGCTAGAATATTTGCCAATCTAAAAGACGATTATAGGGGACGCTTTAGAATCGAGACGCACGAATTAATTATAAATGATTGTGGTATTTGATAGATAATGAAGCCCTGATGCATGAACTAGTAGATTTATTTGAGGGAGACGCCCCGTTAAAAAAATATAACACTTTTAAGTTTTTAGGTTAAGTTGTAAAAAGAGGTATATAGTCTAACCTAACCTAACCTAGCAGTGTCGTAATTGACTTAAAGGATTTTTGGATATGACCTAATTTATTTGAATCTAACCTAACCTAGCAGTGTCAAGGATTTCTGGCTATAACTTGAGTCTAAACTAACCTTAGCAGTGACGAATCCGGCTTGAGAACTTGTATACTTAGCAAAAAAAAATAAAAAAAAAATATTGAAGACATAAGGACTTAAAACCATGACCATAAATAATAAAAAAAAAAAAATAAAGGACCTAAATCCAATGCAAAAATATTAATTAATAATACTTTTAATACAATAGAACAAATTATAAATTTTATGTTTAGTGTATAAAAGACAGTTAGTATGATGCCAAATAAATGTTAGTGTGTTAGTGTTAGTATATACCTCCATGTATGTTATAATATCATGTTGGTTTGCATCAATTCTTATTATGTTTACCACTTTTTACAACTTAACCTAAAAACTTAAAAGTGTTATATTTTTTTAACGGGGCGTCTCCCTCAAATAAATCTACTAGTTCATGCATCAGGGCTTCATTATCTATCAAATACAACAATCATTTATAATTAATTCGTGCGTCTCGATTCTAAAGCCAACCCCGATTATATAGTTCATCGTTAATATAGTACTGTTATTTTGTGGTCATAGTCTTGCGAAGAAGACAACCGACTTCTTCCAGTAGAACGGGATCACCGTAGATCATAAACTTGGCGCATAAACGGGGCGAGACGTGAGAAGCCGACCAAAGCTTATAACGAAAATTATTTTTATGAATATCCACATGTCCACTTCAGTTTGCTAATTTATTTGAAACATAAATATCGTTGTCCTACAAAAACGACATTGGTTTTGAAGGAAGACCTTTTTTGGTTATAAATAATTGATTTTACGTAAGCTTGTGCTTCATACATCTGAAGCCTTTAGAATTCCGTCCTATCTATATAATCTCGTGTTCTAATTAAGATATACTTACGACCAATAAACTACAAGACTGATTTACTTGTTTTATTTGAACCTAGGAGACCTATCATAAAACATTTATCTGTAAGTCGCTAAGGTGCGACTTGTTGCTTTAGGCACTTTTTTTCGCTTTGAAAGTGATTCGACTTGGCGTTTGTCTTTGGTTTTCATATAAAATTCAGTAAAAAAGCAAGCTTTGCTTTATATGCTTTCAAGTGTAAAATAGCAGCAATCGTAGGTATGCTAACTTTTGCTATGTTCGTCCCTCCTCCTCAATGCCGATAGCACCTTAGAAATTAGTAAAAATAAAAATCGCTCTGAGAAACACGGTGCGATCTAAAAACCTTAAAAATGTTTAAAGCAATATTGCATTATTTTGTATGGCAACTTTACAGTTAAATGTCACTACCATATTTTTGTTTGCCAAAATTGAAATTTCGCCGGGCTATAACTTTTTACAAATTTTGCGTAATTACAGTTAGAAACATAATTAAAGCAAAGTTACTGTATTTAGAAAGTGTATTAGAAATAATTATTTCATATTCATATGTGAGTAAGGTTGAAAATAGCGGTGATCATGTCCAATCCGAACTTGGATGCACTTCATCGTCTTTCGTTTTACAAGAAGAAAGATAACTGGAAGCTCACACGATCCTCCGAGAAACAGGAGGACGAGTCACTCACAGAGGAAACTTCGGCGATGCAGGTGGACGTCTCAGACGAACATAATGAAGATAAATGTACTAAAAAACAATGGTACCTACTTTCTTGTTAATTTTACCTCTTATGATGCAGTGCAGTGTGCTCACACCATGCACACGCTCTCACCATGCACACGCTCTCAAATCAGCTCTCATGGAACACTTAGCGTGGTTTAATGGTGATAGTGTCTTTGCATTCTGGACTCTTATCAGTTGAAAGAATTGTATTATAGTTACTATAATTATTTGGTTTGATTTCAGTATAGACTTGAGTGTGACATACAACATTGAGCAGGTGGAGGAGGAGGTGTTTCTTAGCAGCGGAACTGTAGACGGTTAGTACCAAATTTAACAGTATATATAATTTGTTCATTTTAAAACAAATTATTGCTGAAGTAAAATCCTGATAGTAGTAGTGAGGGTCAACATTTTTTTCTCTATTATTGTCTGCAGAAGGATCCTATGTCATTTTACAATCATTTAAGTACAGAATATTGCTACTTGGGTCCTATAGAGTGTTTAACTTTAACCTTTGGCCTGCAGTAGAATGGATTTATCCTATCCCCGTTGTCTACCGTGTGATGCATCCATACTCTAATTCTCTTTACATTTTTCATAATTTTGGTTATTATATACTACGAAATAGTGTATAAATTGGAATGAATCATTCAAATATAGATAATGTGTGGCTATGTCTAGACTGAAGTTTCTCCAGACTATAGGGATCTTTCGGAAGTCTGCAGAAAAGTGATCCTGGCCTTCCTGGAGGAGATCAGACAGTACTGCTTACATAGCGAAGGTCACTTGCAATGGTCTACTAAGGACTAAGAGCAGAGAAGCTATGGTTATCACAATCAATCACAATATTCAGTTGTTCAAAAATTAAGTTGTTTTATCAGTGTTCAGCAAACAAAGGTCACTCACACAAATTTTCATATAAATGGATATAAATTCGTGGGCACTTCCACCTCACTAAAGGTTTCACAAAGTTTATCCAGACTGATATAAATTTGTGGGCACTTCCACCTCACTAAAGGTTTCACAAAGTTTATCCAGACTGATATTAATATAATATAATTTCTAAGGGACATCTCCATCTTTGACCACCAGCTTCTAAAAGGATCAATAAAGAATTACGTTTTGTTAGTTGCAATGTGGTTGATCTTACTGTTTCTTGTAGTAGGTAAAAAGGGCGCCTAAACTTAGTTCTTGTGGTGACAAACCCTGGCACCGAGCTCCAGCACACCAACACCTGTATAGTGTCAGTCTATAGATGTTGATGGATGAAGCTCTAAGGAAACTATTATCAGTCATAAATGGTTATTTTTGATAGATTCTAAGTTAATACAATACTGATCTCTCTGGCCAGTGATGGGAGAGAAGACCAAATTATCCAGGAATATGTTCAGGATTCCTATCAGTAGTGGTCTAGAACTTTGTTGTCTATACCGCATTCATCAGGCTCTGGGACAAAATGTAAACAAAAACCAGTGGTTCCCAAACTTTAATAAACAAACAAAATGTACAGACATTGATTGGTCCAGGTTTTCTCATTTTTATAAGAAATAAGTCAAAAAAAAAACATCAGACAAACTTAAAACAAAAAAGAGTAGGTTCAATCATATTAGGTCTTTTGTTACCAACATAAATACTCGTAAAAGTCAATTTCAAAATAGCTTTATTAATAAAATTAAAATTCTAAACTTGTTTATACTATACACATAGTATTTGTTTTACTTTTAGTCTCAGGGCTCCATGAATGTTGTATAGGAGTGTGATGACTATATACAATTACTTTTAGTCTCAGGGCTCCATGAATGTTGTATAGGAGTGTGGTGACTATATACAATTACTTTTAGTCTCAGGGCTCCATGAATGTTGTATAGGAGTGTGATGACTATATACAATTACTTTTAGTCTCAGGGCTCCATGAATGTTGTATAGGAGTGTGGTGACTATATACAATTACTTTTAGTCTCAGGGCTCCATGAATGTTGTATAGGAGTGTGATGACTATATACAATTACTTTTAGTCTCAGGGCTCCATGAATGTTGTATAGGAGTGTGGTGACTATATACAATTACTTTTAGTCTCAGGGCTCCATGAATGTTGTATAGGAGTGTGATGACTATATACAATAACTTTTAGTCTCAGGGCTCCATGAATGTTGTATAGGAGTGTGGTGACTATATACAATTACTTTTAGTCTCAGGGCTCCATGAATGTTGTATAGGAGTGTGATGACTATATACAATGATGTAAGCTATTCTGTAGTATTTGTGTGCAGATGATATCTCTTCAGTAGGGTCGGAGAACACCTTCCTGTCTGAGGTGAGGTCCATGCCGCACTCCTCCACAACCAGTCTGCACCACAGCGGTATGTATCTGTTCTATTTAACTATTTGTTAAATTTTAAGATTAGCCGCTGCTTGAACATTTTGAAATATTACCATTTTTATGAGTTAAGTAAATATTATAAAAAAAATTTAATTTTATTTCCTCAATGTCATTCGCAATCTCTGGCATTTTGGTATATATTTGGTTCTGTGGGAATCACATATACCAAAAGACCACAATGTGAAGTCGAATCAATATTATGATCTCACAGAACAAATGATCAGAGACGGGTTCAAGACTCAGCTTTACGCAGTGAAAGTTGGTGCGAGAGGAGTTCCAGCAAAATCTTTGCATCACTTACTGAAAGAATTGGGTCTAAGCAGGCCTGCAGGAGATACATTTATAGAAAGAGCTTCCAAGACAGTGTTAACAGAATCATACAGCATCTGGTTGGGTAGGGAGAGAAGTATAATGGTGGATGGTGAGCGTCTTGTTGTGCAATAAAATAAAAAAAGGGAGGCCTCCTTTTTTAAACCAGCCTATTGTCAAATGGGTTCTATAGTGGAGACACTCCACCAGACGGAGGGTGAAGGTTGCTGTTTGGGGATTGTCTTCCTCCAACAGTGGATAATTAAGGAAGGATTGACTCCATTCTAAATAATGTTTAATTGTCCTTTGAATAAGTGTGCTGAGATTTAGTATCTGTTCCAGAGATGGGGCGGGAGTCTCCCTTGTCGTGTATGTTTCACAAACACTTTGACCCCACGGACTGTCCCAACTTCATGTTGTTCGGTCGCGGCCGGGGAAAGGGACGCGGGTACTACGGAGCATAAACAACGTTCTCACAGCCACTCGACAGTAGTTGTGACACAAACAACAACAACTACAATAGAGATTTAACTGAATTTCCATGTACACTGCATGTTATAACAAGTTTGACTACAAGTATTTATTTATTTATTTATTTATTTAAAACTTTTTGCACTATGTACAAAGGCGGACCTAATGCCGCTAGACATTCTTACTCGGTCAACCTTAGGGACATTACGAACATTGTATGTGGAAGGTTCGCGCAAATTATAGAACATAATATAGGGGAGAAATTAAAATACTACTAAAACTAAACTACTTACTAGTAAATAATATTAATATACTAAACATTAATATACTTATAATACTTAATATATACATAAATACAATATATACATACTTACAGTTGTTGGGATCTATTTAAGAAGTGTGTGAAAACCATCTTTTTAAACAATGTTCTATTTGGCACCTGTCGGATATCTAAGGGTAGGTTGTTCCACAGATTTGCGGCAACAACTGCGAAGGAGTCGGACATAAAACTAGTGTGATGAGAGGGAATAGCAAGGGTAGAGTTATGCGATGATCGCAACGACCTGTCATGAAGAGAAAAGAGAAAAGCAAATTTGCTCTTGAGGTATTTCGGTGTCGCAGGCTCATACAGTATAGAGAAAAGCAGACAAAGAATTCGTAGGTTTCTACGACAACGAATTGGCAGCCACTTCAACTTAGCTCGATACTCAGAGATGTGATCGTATTTGCGTAAACAGAAGATAAAGCGTATGCACGAGTTAAGCAAGCGATCCATTTTATTAAGCAACACCTCTGAGAGATCGACGCTACATACGTCACCATAGTCGAGAAGAGGAAGGAGAAGGCTTTGGGCAAGGGTTATTTTAGCTTTTAATGGCAAAAAGTTCTTAAATTTATTGAGAGAGTGCAGAGAAGCAAAAAGTTTACGACTTGTATTGGTAACCTGAGTAGTCCAGCTCAGATTGGAATCCAGATGTACACCCAGATTCTTTACTTCGCTGCAGTATGCAATCGGAACGTTGTCAAACCGAACAGGGTCAATATTGTCAAGGTCAACCTTGCATAACAAACGCGAACTACCAATTATGATTGATTGACACTTGTTCGGGTTGACAACGACCCCGAAGCGTGTGGACCATGAGTAGATGTTACGAAGATCTGAGTTTAGCCAAGCTATTGCACTGCTTAGTGTGCTGATATCCGTCTGCACATAGAGCTGCAAGTCATCGGCATACAGGTGGTAGGAACAATGAAGAGAGGAAGTGATGGCGTTAATAAATATAGAAAATAGTAATGGGGAAAGTATACCACCTTGTGGGACGCCTGTAACCAAATCACACCACTCCGACGACACCTGATCAACTCGTACCTGTTGCTGACGACCATGGAGATATTGAGAGAACCATTGCAGGGCCTCCGAGGAGATTTTTAGACGAGACAACATAGCGATTAGCAAATCAGGATCCACTGTGTTAAAGGCATTTGTGAAATCAATAAGTACTAGAACTGTTACTTTTGTTTCATCCATGCCACATCTGATGTCTTCAGTTACTTTAAGTAAAGCTGAAGCTGTGCTATGACCGGGGCGGAAACCAGACTGGAAAGGGTTTAATAGATCATTAACATTAAGGAAGTTGGACAACTGTTTATGCACAACAGACTCAAGGACCTTAGATAAAAATGGTAAAATTGAAATAGGGCGAAAATGGGTAGGTAGTGTAGGTGAAGAGATTTTGGGAAGAGGAATAATAAAGGCCTTGCGCCATTGGGATGGGAATTGACTGGAGTTGAGAGAGAAGTTAATGATGTGGGAAATAATAGGTAGGAGAAGGTCAATAATAGTAACGATCATAACACGACTAATAGAATCACATCCTATAGATTTAGAAGTAATAGAATTTATCGTCTTAAAAACCATATCCTCAGAAACCTCTGTCAAAGAAAAAGGTTCAACATCTTCAAGCGCAGGAAAATTTGCTATTTCGACCAGCGTGCTTCTTTTTGTGTCATTATTTAAAACCGGAGCGGACGAGAAAAAAGCGTTAAGCTGATCAGGCGTCACGGAACTAGCGCTAACCTGGTCACGAGACCGACCTAGTCCTAAAGAGTTTATAAATTGCCAGATTTGAGAGGAGGATTTGTCTTTAATATTGTTATGAAAGTAGTGACGTTTGGCAATTCTACACACCTGATTGCAACGGTTCCTTGCAACTTTATACGCAGCATAGCTATCATCACATCGTTTTCGCCTATATTTACGGTATGCACGATCTCGTTTCCTCATAGACATTCTTACGTCCTCGGTAATCCAGGGCGCAGGTTTCCGCTTCAAAGTAGTAGGCCGAAGTGGAGCATGAGTGTCATACAATTTTAGCAGCTCTTGATTAAAGATATCAACCATGACTGCAATGTTCGTGGCTGTGAGTAAGGCACTCCAATCAATTCCAGCCGCGTCATTACGCAGCTTTTCGACATCGATATGACAGTAATGGCGCATCATTACCGTAGGTGGGCGATACCTCGGCGGCCTTACCTTGTACGATGCAAAAACGAGATCGTGGTGGGAGAATGGAGCAGGAATCTGACCGTGGCTGGCAACAAGATCAGGACGTGATGTGAAAATAAGGTCAAGAAGCGTATCAGATGTAGCGAGATGATGGGTGGGTCCAGACGGCAGGAAAGATAAATTTACAGAAGAAATAATATTAAGAAGTTTAGACGCTCTTGATTTGCCAGGCACACGATCATCAAGAAGACATGTGTTGAAATCGCCCATGATGACGTGATGAGTGTAAAGTGGTACTGCTTCCTCAAGAATACCTTCGACAGTCGAAAAATAGTTGATGGAAGGGGGACAATAAACAACTCCGACCAATATTCGAGACCGTGAGAAATTTACTTCAATTAGCAAATATTCCGCCGATCCCGCATACAGGCCGGGTGAGCGACAAATGATTTTATACGGCAAATCAGCCCGCAGGTAGATAGCAACGCCACCACCGTTGCGGCCAGTACGGTCGTTACGAATCAAGACATACCCCGGAAGAGAGTAAGATGTGGAAGGAAGAGAAGGCTTAAGCCAAGATTCAGAAATAAGTATGGCGTCAACTACGTTGGGAGAAGAGAAGTTGTTGAGGATATCAGCGTAATGCGCCGGCACACTTTGTGCATTAATGTGGCAAATGTTTAAGTACTTGCTATTAGGCAAGAACTCGTTATTGAGCAAAACGTCCAAAGTATCCACTGCGTCATGAAAAGAATCCGTAGACACACTGCTAGTAATAGAATAAAAAGAGTCATCTTCACTGAAATTGTTCATCCAAATAAATAAAAACAATAAAGCTGTAAGTATAGTATTTATAAATAAATAAATAGACTAAATATATATGTATATGTTTATATATTAATTTAGATATATATATATATTTAACAAAACTGAATTAATACTGCCTGTCCTGCCGGTTGAAAAGTTTACAATGCATCTAAATTTACAAACAAAACAAAAAACAAAAATAAAACTTAAAAATAATATATAGGTATTTATATTGATCACCACACTGCCAGAGAGTACTGTCCACGATCGGCCGCGACTCCAACCCACTTGAGTACACCGCATCTAAGAGTTTATACATTAGCTATTTGGTCATTGGTTTATACCAAAAACATAAATCAAAACAAGTAGAAAAAGAAATAAAAATAAAAAAATTAAAAAAAAATTGTGGACGTTAAACTATTTTGACGTACTATGCCTGACGTTTCATTAAAACCATTTTAATGTCAGCCTTCATCAGTCATTCATTACGTTCGTTTAATCATTCGCTGTCGTTCATCAGTCGTCTGTGCGTCTGTGCTATGGAAGTAAAAACAAGAATTTTGTTTATTTTAATTCAAATAATCAAACTATGTGCGTTAATCTATAAAGACGTAATATGTGTTGTTAATTAGACCCAATACATTCTACCTGTAAGATAAAGGAATTAAAGACGGAACACAACACGATAATAACAAACCTGGAAGTGTAGCAATCAATATTGGTGACATCAGGAAAATAGGATAGTGTATGCGGGATAGACAGTGGCCGAATATTGTGCAATCACAAAACCTTGGATGAGAAATATAGATAAACTTTTTAGTTGTGTGATCTTACTATACTTTGTGACCAATATATTATTTTGATATAATTTTGATTTGATTTACATGTTACAAAACCTCCAACATACACCAACCCAAAAACAACAGCAGCCTCATCACCATTTCTTAAATAAAATAAGAATGATAAAATAATAATGAAATAAAATGTTTATTTTTGGCCCAGTTGACTGAGTCGAAAAGAGTTTATAAAATGGTACTGGGTCCGCTGCTTACCTGATCCATCCGGAGTCAACTGCAGCAACAAAACTATTATTGTATCTTTATAGAAAACTACAAAACTATGTTGACTTACTAAATACAATTTAGTACATTGAAAAACAGTATTAAATGTCACTGCATTCAACTCCGGATAAACAGAAACAACATCTTCATTAAATGATGCAAAACTAATTTTAATAAAATGGTGAAAGTAAAAGAGAATAATAACGGTTGTTGCTTTAGATACGCTACTTTCTTGCCACTCTTCTAGGCCTCTCTTTTTGCATGTGGTGTTCATTGAGTGATGAGGCTGGAGGAGCCGGCAATAACATTAGGGCTGCTTCTAGGTCGGCATGGAGAAAAATCTTGCGCCTGGATCCGTTAGGGAGCTTGATCATTATGTAGCCATCTTGAGTCCAGCAGTCCCGCACGCCGAAATGCTTTCTTGTCTCTATGAATAGTAGCTGCCTACTCCTTATCAGGAATTCAGAGCAGCTGTATGGAGAACCCTTAAATTTGGTTTTATTTCTCCATACCTGCTGCCGCAGCCTTGTATCATAAAACCGAACGAGAATGGTCCTGGTAACACCAGCCTGACTACTGCTACCAAGACGATAGCAGGCACTAAAGCATCCGGGGTTGGCTTCCGGGATGTTAAGCTTGTCCTTCAACACATTAGCCAATGTCTGGGCCACATTCTCACCCTGAATTTCAGGAACACCTTTCAGCAATAGACAATCTGCCCGGCTTCTGGTCTCCAGCTGCTCCACAGTTGACTGCAACTGCCCAATCTGTTGTCTTAACAGTGACAGCATTTCTACAGTAAAGGTTTTAAATTCACTGTAGTCCCGTGCCAAAGCTTCGATTTTTGTAGTTTGGGGATTTTCCTTCACTGCTGTCAGCTCCAGCTCAAACTCGGCCATCCTTTTGGCCAGTTTTTGCTCAAGCAGTTGCTGCGACTGTTGGATATCACCAGCTGCTGCCATTGTTTAGTTGCCACAAGTGGATGCTTTGAAATTTTGAACAAAACAATTGTAGTCCGGCAGGATAAGTGGCGATGACTAAATATATATTAATTCATGCACCTGGTACACTAAACTAAGTATATTTAACAATTAATTTACAATTATAACACTTATTAATAAATAATTAAGAAATTCGCGAAATTTTAGTTGTTGTCTTGCACACCTACCCACAATTTTTTTTTGTAAGTATATATAAGGTAGTGTGAAGGTATGCTGCGCTACATGTGATAACTCATCTTTAGTATGAAGGTATGCTGCGCTACATGTGATAACTTTTAATCTGAGATTTACTCAAAATATTGTTGCTTAGCAAACAATACATCTAATTCAATTCGACAGGAAGTGAATCACTATCTTTTTAAAAATCTGTACAAGTTTCCAAAATCTGTTAATGCAATGGGGTGTATCAGGCAAAGCTTTTTTATAGATGTCGCTAGCGGCACTGGTACCTTATTTACACCTATGTCGGATCATTCTTTAAATTTTTTTGTAGTTTTTATTTTTATAACAGAAATACGAATTTTAATTTAACGTTACCTTCCTTAAAAGACGAATTAGGAAAGCGAACACCGTCTTTAAAAAGAAAAAAAGGTTTAATTAATAGAACGGCAATTTTGAGATCACCATATCTTTGATTTCGCTTGGAAATCTATATTTCGTCATGATCGTAGAACAGTGACGGATCTGCTATATTTAAAATTTTCATGGCGGCCATTCAACTGTCATTTCGACTGTTTTTTTGTCACTTTTTAAGTCTCATAATAAGTGCAAACCTTCTAGATTTCATTTTGGAACCCTTTCTAATATTTGCACTATAAATTACAGACCACAAACAATATAAAACTATATATAAATATATATGCAAAATTATGGGTATTTTTTTAAATCCGACACTGTTCTACGATCACGACGATTTGTACACTTAAAAGCTGCTGACTTCGGTAATATATCCAGAAAATAATAAATTTCGTAATAAAAATACAAGTTTCTATGCAACTGACAGTTCTATTAGGTACCGTCTATCATGCGCCATCTATCGTGATAAAAAGTTAGTGATACACCCCATTCAGAATATCTTAAAAAATGATGGCAGATGGTGTCCTAGCCCTTTCAGCACGAACGATACCAAGCGTGCGTTAATGCAAAAAAAATGTAGCCGTGTCGCCAAATTGTGAAACGACCACGATACGAGTAATTCGTGCACTCATCTATCTACTTAGTAATTCGTGCTCTCATCTATCTACTTAGTAATTCGTGCACTCATCTATCTACTTAGTAATTCGTGCACTCATCTATCTACTTAGTAATTCGTGCACTCATCTATCTACTTAGTAATTCGTGCACTCATCTATCTACTTAGTAATTCGTGCACTCATCTATCTACTTAGTAATTCGTGCACTCATCTATCTACTTAGTAATTCGTGCACTCATCTATCTACTTAGTAATTCGTGCACTCATCTATCTACTTAGTAATTCGTGCACTCATCTATCTACTTAGTAATTCGTGCTCTCATCTATCTACTTAGTAATTCGTGCACTCATCTATCTATTTCGTAATTCGTGCTCTCATCTATCTACTTAGTAATTCGTGCACTCATCTATCTACTTAGTAATTCGTGCACTCATCTATCTACTTAGTAATTCGTGCTCTCATCTATCTACTTAGTAATTCGTGCACTCATCTATCTACTTAGTAATTCGTGCACTCATCTATCTACTTAGTAATTCGTGCACTCATCTATCTACTTAGTAATTCGTGCACTCATCTATCTACTTAGTAATTCGTGCACTCATCTATCTACTTAGTAATTCGTGCACTCATCTATCTACTTAGTAATTCGTGCACTCATCTATCTACTTAGTAATTCGTGCACTCATCTATCTACTTAGTAATTCGTGCACTCATCTATCTACTTAGTAATTCGTGCACTCATCTATCTACTTAGTAATTCGTGCACTCATCTATCTACTTAGTAATTCGTGCACTCATCTATCTACTTAGTAATTCGTGCACTCATCTATCTACTTAGTAATTCGTGCACTCATCTATCTACTTAGTAATTCGTGCACTCATCTATCTACTTAGTAATTCGTGCACTCATCTATCTACTTAGTAATTCGTGCACTCATCTATCTACTTAGTAATTCGTGCACTCATCTATCTACTTAGTAATTCGTGCACTCATCTATCTACTTAGTAATTCGTGCACTCATCTATCTACTTAGTAATTCGTGCACTCATCTATCTACTTAGTAATTCGTGCACTCATCTATCTACTTAGTAATTCGTGCACTCATCTATCTACTTAGTAATTCGTGCACTCATCTATCTACTTAGTAATTCGTGCACTCATCTATCTACTTAGTAATTATCTCTATTAAATTATAACGACTAGTAAAGAAAAAAACATACACAACTGGGTTTTATTACCATTGTATTACCCAATGCGCTAGAATGTTAGAAAACCATAGCGCACGAATATGCTTATATGGTTTTGTGGAATTCGCGTTGGGAGGATTTTTTTTACTATTTTGATGAGATATTTCAAACCTCACGGACCTTAAAGTTATTAATTAAAATTATTATTATTATTAATTAAACCTTTTAATATCCAAAATATCTTTTGTCGTGCTGAAAGGGCTAGGAACGTTTTCCTGTAACTTTAGCAGTTAAGGTGCCTGTCGTCACTGACCCGTCTCAAGAGCCCACCTGTATTTGTATTACTATTACCTAATATTTTCTATTAGTTTTGATAGCACCTGCCTTATCTCGTCGTAACTGCTTTAGTTGTCCCAAAGGTTTGACCAGTATAGAATGTCTTTGTACTTTGTGCAATAAAGTTTATAATAAATAAATAAATTACCTTCGGCACATCATTAGGATTTTTTAAATTCAGTTATAAAAATAGTTTTTTAACTTCCATGTGGAATGGGTCGAACTGTCTTGAGAGGTATTACTTGCTAAGCGACTTCACGAGATTTACCGAAGATATATCGTACGTTGTTCCAAAGGACATCAATATCGATGACTCAGTGGAGTTGTGTTTCCCAAACTACAATCTCACACAATTGTAAGAAGGCTGAATATAATAATAGTATATTATATTGGAAAATGAACTTTAGGAAGCAAATTTTCTATTTAGATTGTAGTTTTTTGAACCAAACTTGTGTTTAGTTTAGGAGGGTTGTTTCGCATCCCTTTCGCTCGCGCACTCCAACATTTTAATCATATTTAAAATATGTTTGTTGTTTTAAAAATATAGTATACAGACTCCCTAGGAATTCAATTTACGAATGGTGGGGAGGGGGGGAGGTACCAGCTCCTTCAGATCTCACTACTTTTTTTTATACGAAGATTTTATTAAAGTTACTAAAAATATTTTAGACATGATTTAGTTCTAAAAGAAATGATTATTTATAGAATTATAACGCATCGAAACTCGGCATAAATCTACTGACTTCATTAACTTAAACAGCTGTCAGCACGATGATCTGACCTTCAGACTGAGACGGGTTCTAAGACGTTACCTCAACGGTTCTAAGACGTTATCTCAACGGTTCTAAGACGTTACCTCAACGGTTCTAAGACGTTACCTCAACGGTTCTAAGACGTTACCTCAACGGTTCTAAGACGTTACCTCAACGGTTCTAAGACGTTACCTCAACGGTTCTAAGACGTTACCTCAACGGTTCTAAGACGTTACCTCAACGGTTCTAAGACGTTACCTTAACGGATTTTATTTACATTGTTAATAAATGTGTTTTTAACTAAAATAAGTAATTTACCTTTTTTTTAATAAGTAAATAAAATAAAAGTTTAAATAACATAAACACGCTTCGAGGCGATTGTACCCATGTACCGCGATTTTGAAGGTACGTCCCGATGTACCGCGATTTTGAAGGTACGTCCCGATGTACCGCGAGTTTGAAGGTACGTCCCGATGTACCGCGAGTTTGAAGGTACGTCCCGATGTACCGCGAGTTTGAAGGTACGTCCCGATGTACCGCGAGTTTGAAGGTACGTCCCGATGTACCGCGAGTTTGAAGGTACGTCCCGATGTACCGCGAGTTTGTCAGTTATGACCCGGTAGTGTCTGCCGAGTGGGGATCGGGATCTCGGCTCTTCCTTCTCCATGCAAACTGAAAAAGTCGTTTTTTTCATCATGCATAAGGGGAGGTGCCAGCGCTATGGTCAATGTATGTTGTCTGTGTACTGTGCCGTTTACTAACACCTCAATGTGCTGTGTGGTGACAAATCACACTAACCGAACCGTTTTAGTGTTTGACTTATCGCATCCAGATAAAATCTAAAATCTTGTCATTACATAAAACCATGTTTTTAGTTATATTTTTATTTATTAATTAGGTTTAGTTTATTTTTAATTTTATTATTTAGGTAGCTTTTAATTTATATTTAATGTATGTTAATTTACTTAACCATTTATTCTTTTTAAAATTAATCTGGGATGGTCAAAAACCACGTTTATATAGAAGCGAATTCACATTTAGCCAACTTTACTGCCGGCCAATGATGACAAGTGGCAAGCTCGTCGATGTCTCCAGCGGACCAAAGGAGAGGAATATCACAGTTAAATTAAATATATTTATTTACATTAATAAATATTTTTGTGTTCCGACCAGGAATCGAACCCGGTATCTCCGAGCCTAAATCCACGGACTGCACCACTAGACCACGGAGGCAGTTACCTGATGTTGGCACAGATGCCTTAGTGTGGATTGCCATTACTAGTATTACTAGTTCTCAAAAAAAGAAGGAGCCGTTGAGGAAACGTCTAAGAATACAAAATGTTAGTCGTTTTTTGCGCCTACCTTATTTCTAAGCGTTATAATTCTGTACTTATTGCTAATATTAAATTTTCTTAAACTAAGAAATTTATATTATATCGGCTGTGTTCACACAAGCAAAGCGCGCCTTTTTTTTTTTACAAAATTTTGCTTTACAATGAATGAAAAAGCCACTCGCATTTAAAGCAAAATTTAGTTTTAAATAAAGCACCAAGTCGAACATGGCACCTGTAAGATCTGCGGCCGCCAGTCATTATACAGACATGGCCGCCAGTAGTATGTCGCTTCACGATGATTAAACTATTCTAAAAATGAAACTGTTTAGCCTTTAACGTAAGACAATTCTCGCAGACTTTATAATATTATATTGGTTACTGTACTTGTAGCCATTTGCGTCTGATTTGAATTAGTATAAAACAGTTGTTTTTTTAATTATTGTGAATAGTGTTGTCATTAAAGATGTTGATTTTATTAAAAGTTATTCGATGTTGTTTTTGTTGTTGGTAACCCCATTAGTGACCTAAAGAATATCTAATATTAATAATGTTGGAGCCAGTTTTATCGCTCTGAGAAACAGATTTAAGTTATTGACAGAATATCTTTGTTGTAAATGTTTTAACGTCCAGTTCTGTTGTTTGCCTTTACATAACGCTCTCCAGACGGAACAACTAACTTCGTGTATCTATAGTGATAAGTGTGTATAAAGATGTATAATTGTAAACTACTTAACCGAATTCCCGTAGGAATGTAAGGTGTTAAAATAAATAAAAATCTAAAACAAATTCTGCATAACCAAGTTTAAATTTCAAAACTGATCTCGAACATTAATTACATGAATCCGATTTCACCAGATACATTTAAATTACGTTTACTAAATTTATGACCAGACGTATAAAAAGACGGCAAGAGCCAATAACGGTATCAGAATCAAAGTTGGGTCACATATGGACTTAGACAAAGTGCAGTGCCGGATATGGTCGTCGATTACTTCTACAATGTCCGCATTCTGTTTATAGACATTAGTAGCGTCGAATGCAAACATTTTTAGCTTGAACTGTCAATGTAAAAAAAATAACCAAAATTGTTTCATTAATCGAAGTTAATGGAGCTGGGAAAATGACACAGCTTTAATAAAACGGTTGTGCTGGTTTGTGTTAGCCATGTGATGTTAGCGCGGTTCGTAACCGGAACGCGCTTGTTTCGATTTTTGATAGTGTCAGCTCTTAGATTGTGCTGCACTATTCAAAATTATTAATTTATTATAAAATACTATAATTAAGCAATTTTAAATCGGTTTAGGATGAAAAATATTATTTTTGAGCGCATTCTTAAAACAAATTTAATTTAAATAAAACGGAGAGATCTTCGCGCCATTTTGCGTGGACACGTCAAGAGCAAGTTTTTGTTTTGTAAATTAATTTACTGTGGATATTATTGGTCAAAAGTGGTGTTGCTTTGTTTAATAATGTCCTACAATGTGAATAATTATGGAAAACGATAAATTGGATTTTAAATATGGGGCACAAGTTGCAGTTTATTTTTTGCGGTTTTCCCGCGCTGTGGACTCCCATATTTTACGCGTGTTTGAGCAGTGGATGGTTCCGCGAGTGACTCCAAGAAAAGCATCAAATTCTGCAGCATCTGGAATTTGATGATGACCTCATTAACTCATGAAAAAGAAAGATATATTACGTCAGACTTGGCTGTATGGGCTAGACCCTTTGCGTTCCCTATCATCTCATTCATCATCCATCGGAAGAGAACCAAAAAAAAAAATTAAATAAAACGTGTCATTATCGCAGCGCCCCCGCGCCCCCCGCGCCCCCGCGCCCTCGACTATTGCCGGGAATTGATGACGTTCGAACCGGACGGTGTGAAACCAATAAAAAACCGATATTTTGTTTAAAATTTTATTTATAAATAAAAAATAATAAAATATTAAAAATAATGTATTTACAAAATAATATAATTTCTTTTATCATTATTCATATCTAAATTAGTACCTAAACACAACAACGATTGGCGCAGAGATAACTTGGGTCCAACAACTTTACAATTGATGAAGCTAAATACATATTCTATATCCAATATTATAAACATATAAATATTCTAAAACCAATTCTTGAATTATACAGAGAGGGTGGAAACTTTAGTGATCCCACTTACTTTTATACAAAGAGGTGGAAACTTTAGTGATCCCACTTACTTTTATACAAAGAGGTGGAAACTTTAGTGATCCCACTTACTTTTATACAAAGAGGTGGAAACTTTAGTGATCCCACTTACTTTTATACAAAGAGGTGGAAACTTTAGTGATCCCACTTACTTTTATACAAAGAGGTGGAAACTTTAGTGATCCCACTTACTTTTGTACAAAGAGGGTGGAAACTTTAGTGATCCCACTTACTTTTATACAAAGAGGTGGAAACTTTAGTGATCCCACTTACTTTTATACAAAGAGGTGGAAACTTTAGTGATCCCACTTACTTTTATACAAAGAGGTGGAAACTTTAGTGATCCCACTTACTTTTATACAAAGAGGTGGAAACTTTAGTGATCCCACTTACTTTTATACAAAGAGGTGGAAACTTTAGTGATCCCACTTACTTTTATACAAAGAGGTGGAAACTTTAGTGATCCCACTTACTTTTGTACAAAGAGGGTGGAAACTTTAGTGATCCCACTTACTTTTGTACAAAGAGGGTGGAAACTTTAGTGATCCCACTTACTTTTATACAAAGATGTGGAAACTTTAGTGATCCCACTTACTTTTATACAAAGAGGTGGAAACTTTAGTGATCCCACTTACTTTTGTACAAAGAGGGTGGAAACTTTAGTGATCCCACTTACTTTTATACAAAGAGGTGGAAACTTTAGTGATCCCACTTACTTTTATACAAAGAGGTGGAAACTTTAGTGATCCCACTTACTTTTATACAAAGAGGTGGAAACTTTAGTGATCCCACTTACTTTTGTACAAAGAGGGTGGAAACTTTAGTGATCCCACTTACTTTTATACAAAGAGGTGGAAACTTTAGTGATCCCACTTACTTTTATACAAAGAGGTGGAAACTTTAGTGATCCCACTTACTTTTATACAAAGAGGTGGAAACTTTAGTGATCCCACTTACTTTTGTACAAAGAGGGTGGAAACTTTAGTGATCCCACTTACTTTTATACAAAGAGGTGGAAACTTTAGTGATCCCACTTACTTTTATACAAAGAGGTGGAAACTTTAGTGATCCCACTTACTTTTATACAAAGAGGTGGAAACTTTAGTGATCCCACTTACTTTTATACAAAGAGGTGGAAACTTTAGTGATCCCACTTACTTTTATACAAAGAGGTGGAAACTTTAGTGATCCCACTTACTTTTATACAAAGAGGTGGAAACTTTAGTGATCCCACTTACTTTTGTACAAAGAGGGTGGAAACTTTAGTGATCCCACTTACTTTTATACAAAGAGGTGGAAACTTTAGTGATCCCACTTACTTTTATACAAAGAGGTGGAAACTTTAGTGATCCCACTTACTTTTATACAAAGAGGTGGAAACTTTAGTGATCCCACTTACTTTTATACAAAGAGGTGGAAACTTTAGTGATCCCACTTACTTTTATACAAAGAGGTGGAAACTTTAGTGATCCCACTTACTTTTATACAAAGAGGTGGAAACTTTAGTGATCCCACTTACTTTTGTACAAAGAGGGTGGAAACTTTAGTGATCCCACTTACTTTTGTACAAAGAGGGTGGAAACTTTAGTGATCCCACTTACTTTTATACAAAGATGTGGAAACTTTAGTGATCCCACTTACTTTTATACAAAGAGGTGGAAACTTTAGTGATCCCACTTACTTTTGTACAAAGAGGGTGGAAACTTTAGTGATCCCACTTACTTTTATACAAAGAGGTGGAAACTTTAGTGATCCCACTTACTTTTATACAAAGAGGTGGAAACTTTAGTGATCCCACTTACTTTTATACAAAGAGGTGGAAACTTTAGTGATCCCACTTACTTTTGTACAAAGAGGGTGGAAACTTTAGTGATCCCACTTACTTTTATACAAAGAGGTGGAAACTTTAGTGATCCCACTTACTTTTATACAAAGAGGTGGAAACTTTAGTGATCCCACTTACTTTTATACAAAGAGGTGGAAACTTTAGTGATCCCACTTACTTTTATACAAAGAGGGTGGAAACTTTAGTGATCCCACTTACTTTTATACAAAGAGGTGGAAACTTTAGTGATCCCACTTACTTTTATACAAAGAGGTGGAAACTTTAGTGATCCCACTTACTTTTATACAAAGAGGTGGAAACTTTAGTGATCCCACTTACTTTTATACAAAGAGGTGGAAACTTTAGTGATCCCACTTACTTTTATACAAAGAGGTGGAAACTTTAGTGATCCCACTTACTTTTATACAAAGAGGTGGAAACTTTAGTGATCCCACTTACTTTTGTACAAAGAGGGTGGAAACTTTAGTGATCCCACTTACTTTTGTACAAAGAGGGTGGAAACTTTAGTGATCCCACTTACTTTTATACAAAGATGTGGAAACTTTAGTGATCCCACTTACTTTTATACAAAGAGGTGGAAACTTTAGTGATCCCACTTACTTTTGTACAAAGAGGGTGGAAACTTTAGTGATCCCACTTACTTTTATACAAAGAGGTGGAAACTTTAGTGATCCCACTTACTTTTATACAAAGAGGTGGAAACTTTAGTGATCCCACTTACTTTTATACAAAGAGGTGGAAACTTTAGTGATCCCACTTACTTTTGTACAAAGAGGGTGGAAACTTTAGTGATCCCACTTACTTTTATACAAAGAGGTGGAAACTTTAGTGATCCCACTTACTTTTGTACAAAGAGGGTGGAAACTTTAGTGATCCCACTTACTTTTATACAAAGAGGGTGGAAATCCCCTCCATCTACAAGTATATCTATAACTTTGAATGATAATAAAAACTGTTTTCTCGGAACCAAAGTAACTTTAAAATTGGAGTTAATGCAATTTGTATAAACTAATATCGGTTCAATTTTACTAAACTCCGTATAGGTAACTATACCATCTTACAATTAGACACTGCACATCTCCTGCGTTACTCCACACAGGTAACACAGGAGATACACACTTTAAATGGACTTAAGTATAATGGAACACATTTCTAACGCCATTTAGAAAAATTTCTTCGCTTGAGCTTCCTTCCTATCTCTGAAAATAAAATTACAGAAAAACTTAGTGAAGAATACAGTTTCCGAAAGGATCATTATAATAATCAACGTTTAGCGCAACGTGATTGGTTATTTGCTTCACTCTATTTTAGCCAATCACGAGCGTAAGTTTATTTAATCGTTTTTTCAGTTTCAATACTTTATTCTTGTAAATTAAAAACATTATAAGAGTTCAATAAAAATGCAAATTATTTGTCATAATATCTAATTTGGATTCGACTGGAGCCAAAAGGGAAAGAATTTAGTTATCCCAATACTAGATTTATTTTATCGAACCACTATAGATTTGTTTTATCAAACCACTATAGATTTGTTTTATCGAACCACTATAGATTTGTTTTATCAAACCTTTTAATCTACATATGATGGAGCTGATGCTCGCACTATAAATTTATTTATTTCCAGCTGCTACTCATCATCAGGTAGATGGTGGTCTGGTTGTAAGAAGGTTGAGGTTCGAACCCCGGCATGTACAATAAGAAATACTCTTTTTATTACATACCTATGTCATAGATTTACAACATTACCATTCCGGAAAGCACATTAAGCCGTTGGTTCTGGTTCTACTAAATACTGACCGTTGCACTTCAATTAATAAATTGTCATTAAAATTGACACCGCGGTTAGTCGAATTGTTGATGAGATACTGACCTGTAGAACGCGTAGAGGAGTGTGACAGCGAGATGGGCAGAGAGTCCCAGCAGCAATCCTGTGACTCCGATACAACTGATGGTCGGACACGAGGTCTGGGCCCCCGGAGTGGGAACTCTGGAACACAATATTATTGTTTGGTCTCCTTCTGTAGGTGTTCCAAAAAATCCCATATTAAAAAGATCAAATTGGTTTTAAAAAAAATGGTGTTATTATTTTTTATGTCATTCATGTTTTTGAAATGGAACGTGTTTTACACTTCCGTAGCGTGCAGATTGTCATAGATTAATTAATTCGGAGATGATTCCTAGCTTTGATTTCCATACTGTTTGTATTCTTGCCCATCTTGTTAACTACTTATATTATTATTATATTGAATGATAAAATAATTAGCTTATGATTTAATTTATGATTTTGGTTAGATGATGGAAACTCGTGGCGCGATTGCAGCCTATATATCGCCAGTGCAACTTGGTGATCTGTCAGGTCAGTTGATTATATTTCTAATTGTGTTTTTATTTGAATAATTACTAAACGGAATTTTTTATCGCATCATGCCTCGCTATCGCAGTAATGGCGGCTAATTCGTCAATCGAGTAACAAGTATTCTTAGAATATTAAAAATGTTTAATTGTAGTTTCGTTACCTCTGTCCGAGTGTAGCTACAGTTTGTCTGAGGTGGTTGACTCCTTCCTTCACCTCCATCAACAGTTGTTGTTGCCCACCCCCACCCCCCATAGCATCAGTCTTACGAGACACATCCAGAATGAAACCCCTGAAATTAACAAAAATATACTATTTGGCAGGAAAACAATTTATCCAGATTATAAATAGCTTGGGGATTTATTGCCTGGAAAGATTTGAGTGGGTATGATGATGGACAGCACCTGTGTGGCTCCCTCCCTGGAGGGGGATATCCTATCCTCTCTCCCCCACACACGATGGACCTAGTACTATGAACCCAAGGAATGCCAAGAAATTTATTGTCTCCAGCTTGTCACAATATCATTATTGGAGACTACTGTATAGATCTTGTATGAAGGCCCGGAGTCTGTCACATTGTTGTAGAGATACTTACTTGAGTTCTGCGATGGTGTTGATCATGACCTGGTTGTTGGAGAGCATCGCGTCCCAGTCGTGACGGCCAATGGGGAGGGACGCCAACTACGGTAACAATTATTACATAAATCCAACGTTATTCACATCTAAAATACTATAAAATTAAAAACTAAATAAAATCCTATGTTAAAGTTATTTTAATTTCAGAAATTATAAATATATGTAGTTCATACATATTTAACTATATTAATATTTAATTACCTGAGCTGGAGCCTGTCCGGGCTGTATGGGTTGTCCTTGAGCATGACTGTAGACGGCGGTCAGCATGGACAATGAATTCATTTGCTTTCCGATCACCTGAAACATACAATTATAATATATTTATTTATCATTCATCAGTCCCCAGAACAGTGTCCTCGACCTCCACTGTTGGAGATGGGCCTTCGAGGAACAATTTGGCCTACACTGGCCAGAGGGCCAGACGGGCTGGCGAGGGTCTGATGTCGATTTTAATGACAATTTATTAACAATTCCACAAGTTGGTATTTAGTGGAACCGAGACCGGCGGCATTTTGATAACATTTGTACATTATATGATGGTAGACTTTGTTGAGAACATATTTTGAAAACATCATTGTTACACAAAATCAAGTTAATTTCATTTTCAAGTCAATTCAAACAACCGCCGACACTAGACGTGCCACGTTACTTTAAAGTTTCAGTACAAGGGTTGCTCTGAAAGTTTATAGAACTGGCCACTTGTAAACAATATATATAATAGAAGACGTGTCGGTTGTGTCACCGACAAACTACATAATCACCAAGTGATTTTAGTTTGATGAATATTCTTAAAAGTTGATCATCTACCACCCCTCCACATTGAGCTAACTGAAGACAAATTTCTAAGCATTCCATGGATTCACCGTGCGGGTGCCGGGTCCATCGTGTGTGGGTAAGAGATGAGAAGAATGGTGTCTCGGGCTTGCGACCGACAATATTCCCAAAGGGTTTCTCCGTACCTCGTCCACCTTCTTGTTGAGGTCCCGGAGCACGTCATATATCTGAGACTGTCCCTGGAAGATCTGCCGGAACTCTCTCTGACCATCTGACTCGAACCAGTCCTCTTCCTGGTTCTCCCGGACCTGGAAATTACAATAACATACATATGTATTTATGGAAAACTATTGATCAATACAAACCACTCATTTTTCTGTAGGTAGAGCAGTCGGGACTTTTTATTTTAATATTGTATATCTAGGATATTGTATATCTTGGATATTGTATATCTTGGATATTGTATATCTAGGATATTCTATATCTTGGATATTGTATATCTTGGATATTGTATATCTAGGACATTGTATATCTTGGATATTTCCCCATCGTGTTCATTTTATAAATCATAACAAATTAAAAAGTATCTGAAATAGGTAAATTGTATACCTCATCGGGATGTTCCTTCCTGTAATCCTGTTTTTGTTGTTCCAACTTCTTCTGGTATTCCTGGTATTCTGCACTCAACTTCTGTTGTTCGTCATTACTGATCGGACTTCCTGGAAACACAACTTTGCTTACACGTCACACATCCCGAAACCAACACTTCTCAAGATAGGCCTTTCAGAACATTATATCTTATCATATTTGGAGTGAATCTAAACCAATTATTTTTTTCTAATTTAAAAACATTAGTCACCGTGAGTGACGTCACCTAATAATACGAAGCCATGTTCGACTGGAAAGCAAAGCGCGCAAATTGAATGAAAACGCTACTCGAACGACATTCAAAGCATTAAAAAGTAAAATAAAGCGCCAAGTCGAACATTCGTGACGTCATCCGGCAGTCATTTGCAACTGCAGCATTTCCGAGCGACAATATTTAGAAGTAGATTCTAATGCAATTTAGACCACATAAAATCAAGTACTTTTTTAGAAATCCGTAAGTAATATAAACAATTACAATAACATTTTGAAAGAAATTCAAGTAGTCTATTGTAGGGGTTACCTTGTGGTGCGGGCTGCCTGGTGTCGTGCAGGGAGGTGGTGAGGAGATGGATCACGTCGTGGTCGTCTGCCAGTCCCCCCGTGGCCGCGCTCACTCCCAACTTCCCCCCCCGAGGGAGACTCACTCCCTCCGCTCGGAAACACAACTCGTAATCCGCTTCATTGTTTGTCATACCTCAAAAATAAACAATATAAAAAAATCATTAAAGCTCCTAAAATTTGAATCTTCTTAGTGTTTTCTTGGAACTTAAAAAAAGTTATTCATAATGAATTTACCGTTCTGTGGAAATCAAATATCCCAAAAGACCACAACATGAAGTTGACAAATATTATGATCTCATAAAAGAAATTATCAGGAACGCAGTGGAAGTGCGAGGAGTAACAGCAAAATATTTGCACCACTTACTGAAAGAATTAAGTCTAAGCAGGTCTGCATTTATCGTGTGTGAGTAAGAGATGAGAAGAATTTTTTTGGGCTTGCAAGCTCCTTCCATAAATATATCTCTGTCAGATCTGCTTAGGCCCAATTTTTTCAGTAAGTGGTGTAAAGATTTTCCTGGAACTCCTCTTATTGCACTACAATCATGCTTACCATCCACCATTCTGCTCTTCTCTTTAAATCTATGATCTTCTTTTTAAATTCTCTTAAAGAATAATAAAATAATCTTAAAGATTCTTTTTAAATATATGTAAGAAAAGTGTATTCCTTATTGGTACATGCTGGAGTTTGAACTAACCTATTTAGGATTTTATAGCGTTCTTATAACCGAGCCACCTCCGCTCAGAATATTTATATCCTATTTCAAGGATATAAATTGAAGCCAATAATAATAATTGCTACTTGTCATGATGGGCGGGCAGTAAACTTGATCTTTATAAAAAGTGTGATTAGTGATCACCCCGAGTTGTGATAATAGTTATTAGATTTTTGTTACATACCATTATGGAAGTAGACAGTGAGAGTGTTCATAAGATACTCGATCTTGGCTCGAGTGGGGAAAGGTTTGTTTCTGAAGTCCCGCAAGCAACCAGATAGCAGCTGAGTGGAGCCATCACTGAAATATCAATACATAGTTGTCATCCCACTTCTGATGTGCATGGATTAACCCACAGCCCCTACACCTCCACTGCTGGAGGTGGACCTTCCAAAACAGTCTACATTGGGCCAATGTAAATTTTTGATATAATATATATATATACATACTCGTATGTATTAGTGGAACCGGGACCTCTGGCTTAACATACTCTCTTCCTCATGGGAATGTGATGTAGTAAATCTATGACAAATGTACACAAGAAAAGTGTATTTTTCATTGGTATATTGGAAAGTTCTCTTCTGTGGTATTCCAGAACACAGCATGTGTCAGGACTTGAGACACAAACAAATGATGAATGTTGCTGTGTAGTCCTGACCTCTCCCTCACTGCATCTCAAAGTCTGGAAATGAGACTTACCTCTTGTGATCGAAGTGCTTGGTGCCATCGTTAAGGACAGCCATAATGTATGGGTTGTTGTGTTTATTATCATTGTCGAAGGAGTCAAACATGATTCCGAGACCATTCCAGCGATCTGAGGATCCGAACACGTCGCCCGCGTAGTCTCCACGCTCACTGGTGTACCAGAAGGCCTGAAGAAATATGTTTATTTTTTAGACTATTTTTAATGGCTAGCCTCACCTCATGAGACTAGGCCAGCAGTGAAGGTGGTTATGATGAGGACTCACCAGACCATCGGCTCCAATCCTGCCTCGACCGGAGACCTTAAACATGATATCTACCTCCCACCACTCAAAGGGGATGGGTTGTTTGGTCCAGATGGCACCTTTCTGGCTCCGGAGGGAGGGAGCCAGTCTCACACTGTCTCCTGATGCTATCGCATCTGTAAATATACAACAATAGTCAATCATGGTTTTATTATTCTATTTTCATTGTATATTTCTTACCAAGCGTAAATAGCAGGGGAATTCTGGCAGTACCAAATAAGTGCAAAATTTAATGTTTAAGTTTATTCTTAGCCTTATTATTATTCAGACTGGCTAAATACATGGAGCATTAAAGCAAAAGAAACTAAATCAGTTCGAGTTACGTTAACTTAAAGGTATCCAAATCCCCCCCATCAGGTATATCTAGGTAAGCATAAACTTGGACTGCAACTACACAAACGTAAACACCAAATCCGAAATATCAATGGAAAACAAACTTCTTCTATAGAAAAGAAATACAGAAATACATTCTAAAACCGACTCCAATTATGGGGTACGTCTGCATAATCAAATGTGCAAATACTACAAACTATTTAATCAAAAACTATTCAAATGATTGCAAATGCATCCTGGTATGTTACAAATAATATAATTCACCATGACCTTGGCATCCCAACAGACAAAGAACAAATTGATCTATTTTTTCATACATACATACATATCTTCACGCCAGATCCCTTACGGGGTAGGCAGAGACAATTGAGCGCCACTTGACACGATCACGACATACCTCTTTTGCTTCATCGACATTCATCAACCTCTTCATACATGCCCTTTTGTTACGAAGGCTTTTTAATTCTCCTTCAGCTAGTGTTTTATTTATTTGATCGTGATACGTGTGTCTTGGTCTGCCAGGGCCTCTTTTACCCACAACTTTCGCATTATATACCTGGTTCGTCAATCTTTCTTCGCTCATCCTTTCAACATGCCCGAACCATCGTAGCATGCTTTTCCTTATTTTTGTCCCTATGCTTTCCTTCATACCAACCCTTTTCCGTATTTCGACGTTACGTATGCGGTCCGCCAAAGTGACGCCACATATCCGCCGCAACGACCGCATTTCTACTGCATTAACCCTACTCTCATGCGTATTCTGACATATCCACGTTTCGCTTCCATACATCAGTGTTGGTACCAACATGGCATTGTGTATGGCGAGCCGAGCTTTGTCACTGACATTTCGACTGCCTATCAGTGACCCCAGGGCACCGTTAACACTATTTCCCGCGTTCACTCTTCTTTCAACGTCCCTATCGTACTTCCCATCCGCAGTGAAAACACTGCCCAGATATATAATTTCATTTACTTGTTCTAGAGTTTCATCATCAATCTTTATCGTCACGGTTGTCATCCTTCTTCTTTCAAACACTAGTACCTTGGTTTTTCTCGCATTCAAACTATTTTTTCATCTATTTTTTCATTTTACTTATCTAAGTTTGTGGGGCTGCTAGATCAATGTAAATCCTATTGCTTGTCAAATTATATTGTGAGTACCTACGTTGTGACTTTGAAGGTACATCTGACATTGCTGGATATATACATCAGTCTGACATCTATATAATATATACAACTGACCTTACATCAAGCAATTCATGGCCTCTAGAGACAAATGATGCATTCAACATTTATTAAAATATCTTTCACAGAATAAAACAGTTTTACTTAACATATGTAGCACATATTGCATGCGACATCATCTCTAATGTACAAATGTGACGCCGTGATTATCTGATGGTAAGCGATACGCCAGTTCCATCTCTTATGGCTTATCAAGATCACAGATTATATAGTATCAAGATGCTTTTTCACATGTAATAATGAGGGGGACGTTTTGGAGATATATTATAGAATTGGTCCTAAGCAGGTCTGCCATCAATACATTTATGAAAAGAGCTTCCAAGATGCAACTAACCGATGCATACAGTATTTGGTTGGGGGAGGGAAAGGAGTCAAATTTATTTATTTATTAAAATAGTGGATGGTGAGCATATTGTTGCACAATAAAATAAAAAAGAAGGCCTCCTTCGATTGTGCGAGCGAGAGGGATGCAATATGTCGACTGTTCACTGAATAAATAAATAGCATTAAACTAATCATAATTAATTCTCTTAGGATTAATATTTTTAATTTAAAAACACAATCTAAATTGTTTTGTGTGAGACAAAGTAACTTTCCTTCAATTGAAAACAATAATAATTTAATTGACATTGATTGGTTTCAAAGTGTATCTGAATAACCTTGCATGTTTATTGGAGAGTTTATATGAATTACATATCTCAAGCAGGTATCTTTAAGGTCGTAAATATGGATTATCAATGTTGCTCCACAAGTTTTTTATTATTTAAAAACTTTACATCAAATTTATACTTAATCTTTTATCTTAGGTTAGACTAATTGTTATTCTATTGTTATAGAGACAAACAACTTTTCCTAAGAAACCATATGTTGGAAATGGCAAATAACTTCATACAAACTATTAATTTTAATGTAGCCAATTGGTTTGGAGAATCCAAAAAAAATACATTTACAACATATGGTTTTTTAGGATAAGTTGTTTGTTGTTCTGCCTCCGTGGTCTAGCGGTTAAGTCCGCGGATTTAGACTAGGAGGTACCAGGTTCGATTCCTGGTTGGGACACAAAAAACATCTTTATTAATGTAAATAAATACATTTAATTTATTTGTGATATTTCTCGAGTTTGGTACGCTGGAGACATCGACGAGCTTGCCACTTGTCATGATTGGCCTATAGTAAAGTTGGCTAAATGTGAATCCGCTTATTTACTATATATATTTTGACCACCGCGAAAGGGAAACGGTTGTGATGATACTTTACTTTACTTTTGTTTGTTTTTAACTTCTTAGATTAAGATTTTCTGATATTTTAATATTATTTATTATCCTTAGGAGCTGAGCCTATAGGAACACTCAAATTCATCAATATTTTTTTTTATCTTATTTTTAATATTAAATCAATATAAAAGCTGTAGAAACTCTCTATTCCAAGAGCAAAAAAGTTTTAAAAAGATATAACACCGCGTTGTCTCCTCCGGTGACAAGACGGCTGACTCTATCTTCGCCCAAAGAATCAGTATTGCAATTCAGCTAGCATTCTTGTCACCATTCCACGCTGATGTGACTTATATCAGTAGTATTAATATTAATTATATTTTATAATTTGTAATTTTTTTATGAAAAAATTTAAATATAAGTATTTAAAAAAAAACATAAAAAAATGACATAGCTGGCTGCTGTTAGCAAGAAACAGTCCACTGTTCTAATGCTAATAAGGGCATAGTGCCTGAGAATAATAAACTTAATTCTAATAATGGATAGCAAATGTAAAGAGGCTTTGTCATAATCTAAATAGATAATAATAATGTGGTTAAATGATTTTAAATTATTATTAGGTACATTATAATGAATATAAATTGTAAATTTTATTCAAAGTTAATTATAGTACATTAAATATAAATTAAAAGCTACCTAAATAATAAAATTAAAAATAAACTAAACTATAAATAAAAAATGTCCTCTATAGACGTCGCATCCGAGATAGTCCCAAGGAGACTGGCAACATTTCCCCTTTGTATAGCGAGGCTAATACGTTGGCAGAAATAATTGCCAGCCTTCCTGTCTCCAGACCTTTCTGTCAGCCGCTTTGACAACTCCTTGGCCAAACGCCTCGCTGACGGTTCCCCATGGGCCCATTGTCTCGACCCCAAACGGCGCAAATTCGTAACCGATACCAAGGTTAGCGTATTTGCGCAATTTGAGGTTCTCCGCAGAAAAAGCCGCACTTCCCGCGCCTGACGAGGTCGCCTGGATGTGAGATGGAGCTAATGTATCTACACACGTCGCATCCCACACCAGAGACCTGCCAAGTTTCCACGGCCCAACAGTCACTCCTTCGGGTCTCTTGCCATCGCTCCGCACAATCCCAGAGGGTTCTAATATTGCGGGTACCCCAGCAGTGAGAAGAGCCCTTCGGATGATGTCGTTGAGAGCCGCGTGACGAGGAATTTTAATTTAAATTTGTAATAACCTGTTGTTTAATGTGAACAAGTACTTAATTCATAATTACTTATTGTGCAAGTAATTTATTAATGAATATAGACCACCACCATGGTCTAGTGGTTAAATCTATTGATTTAGATGTGGAGGTACCGGGTTTGATTCCCAGTCATGACACAATAGTGTAATATTCCTCGAGTTTGGTACAGACTTCAACGAGCTTACTATTTGTCATGATGGGACGATTTTTGCACTATATTAGTAATACAGATATTATTTTGGAAATACTAAAAAACCATATGCTTCAATCAGAAAAGTAAATAATTACATATTTTTTAAATATAAAGGTTGTATAAATAAAATTAGGTTACAATTGAATTAATAAACAGTCTCAGTGGGATTACAAGTTGTTACAAACATTATAATAATAGAAAGGACCATTTTTATGGTTCAGCACTTTACAAAAAAATCTGCCATCGTGGAACCAAAAACACGATCTTATGTGTTGCTATCTCATTCACTCTTCATATAAACCTATCTGGCCGTCTCGCTCGACAAACGTCAAACAGCTCTGACGTGTCGTTGCCAAAATTACGAACAAACAATAGGTTTTTATTCGATTTAACAATTATTTATAAAATAAATAACATCTGATTCGTTGTTAACCTTTAGATAATGAAACGTTAAAGGTAATACATTCATCTAACTAGCTGGTAATCCAGAAATAACACGTAAATATAATACTCACTTCCACCATACTCCCAGAACGGTACGGTTCCATCTTTCTGCGCTAAATAAGGAGGTTTAAAAGAATACTTATATTCAAAGCGTCTATGAACAGTCTGAGAACTAGTATTCACTAATATACACAGTAGAATTGCACAGAAAAATTGATTTATATCCAAAAACGACATTTTTAGTCGGCAGTCCGCATTCGCGCACGTCAAAATTTGTTGATCGAGTTTACCATGAAGTTGCTACGATTTGCAAATGAACGTGGAAGTTGTGTTGCAATATGAAAAAAAAAACATTAAACATTGACGACCTTATGCTGAAGCTAATGGGGTGTATCACTAACTTTTTATCACGGTAGATGGCGCATGATAGATGGTACCTAATATAACTGTCAGTTGCGTAGAAAACTTGCATTTTTTTACGAAATTTATTATTTTCTGGATATTATGCCGAAGTGAGCAGCTTTTAAATGTACAAATCGAGATTTCTAAGCGAAATCAAAGATATGGTGATCTCAAAATTGCCGTTCTACTAATAAAACCTTTTTTCTTTTTAAAAAGGGTGTGCGCTTTCTTAATTCGTTTTTTAAGGTAGGTAAAATTAATTTAAAATACATTATTCTGTTATAAAAATTTAAACTACAAAAACATTTAAATAATGATGCAATATAGGTGCAAAATAAGGTACCATTGCCGCTAGCGACATCTACAAAAAGCTTTGCCTGATACACCCCATTTAAAAAAATAGATAGGAAATTTTAAGAGTTTTTAATAGATGGCGCTGAATACATTTTTGATATATTTTATTTAATATTTTAGTTACCTAGTTATTAATGTTTGTCGTCCAATGGGGTGTATTAGGCAAAGCTTTTTGTAGATGTCGCTAGCGGCAATGGTACATTGTATTACACCTATATCGTATCATTTTAAAATGTTTTTGTAGTTTTTATATTTTTATAACAGAAAAATGTATTTAAAATTAACGTTACCTATCTTAAAAGACAAAGAAAGAAAGCGCACACCGTCTTTAAAAAGAAAAACGGTTTTTATTAATAGAACGGCAATTTTGAGATCACCATATCTTTGATTTCGCTTAGAAATCTCGATTTGTACACCTAAAAGCTGCTCACTTCGGCATAATATCCAGAAAATAATAAATTTCGAAATAAAAATACAAGTTTTCTATGCAACTGACAGTTATATTAGGTACCATCTATCATGCGCCATCTATCGTGATAAAAAGTAAGTAATACACCCCATTATTTTCACAATGAATGTAGGTATGTATGTAACTATGTTTATTTGCCTTATTTATCATTGGCGGATAAGGATTATTGGTGCATTGCACAGACACTATTAATATGTTGACAGGAGGTCTGGGTATTCGTATTATGTTCCTTGGTGTATTTTGTGATGTCAACAAACCGGACCTGATTGTGTCTGTGTATAATTAATTATAAAGGTTATCATTGCAAATACGATAAAGATTAGGTAACTGGCCTTGACCTCAGACAATACGGCATTATATAGGAACCACTAAAAAAATAAAGTAAATTTTACTGGTTTTAGATCAAGCGTTAAATCGTGTTCCATTTATAAGCCACGATAACATGTTGAGCATAAAACTGTCAAATTCATACATTTTTTGCAACGACTGATATTAGTATTTTGAACCAGTTGACGTCTGACCTTAAAAGAATCGCTATATGTGTTACCTACTCAGCTCTGACCTCACTCAAATAAAAAACGAATAGGTATTTTACAAATATTTATTTTCAAATTGTTATATTTTTGTTTACGGCGTCTACCTACTTTTTATTCTTCTCTGTCTTGTCGAAATAGAACGAGTTTTGCATTTCCGTAGCAGGCAGGTCGGCATATTGTTAGTAAAACAAACAATTAAAAGTGCACGTCGCACACAAGTATTATTTTTTTATATAAAAAATAAAACGAGTAATATATCGACCGTATTCCTTCCGGGGTGGTCAGAAACCGGATTCACATTGCCGGCCAATTATGACAAGTGGCAAGCTCGTCGATGTCTCCAGCGTACCAAAGGAGAGAATTAACACATTTTTTTTTTATGCATAGTTTAGTTTATAGTTATTTAGTTTTATATAATTTTATTAAAGTATTTTGTAATTATTATTTTATATTTGTAAATATATTTTTATGAATAAATTATTAATTACCCAAAAAAAGTTAATTAAGTTAAAATTTATTTGCCATAATTCTCTAGTTTGGTCACGCTAGAGACATCGATGAGCTTGCCACTTGTCATGATTGGCCTATAGTAAAGTTGTCTAAATGTGAATCCGCTATAAAAGCGTGGTTTCTGACCACCCCGGAAGGGATACGGTCGATACATCACTTGTTTTATTTTTTTCATATACTCGTAATTGTTAGATAAGCTACACTTTCGTTGAGGTAAATAGTGCACAAAATTAATATAATGAACCAACTGGTTCCCATTTAGTTAGTTCCAATCGATTCTGGGTTTTGGTTCCATACATTTTGAACCTTCTTTGTGTATTTGAAGTCCTCTGGCTGGATGTTACGAAACGGAAATGTTTAAAAAAACACGCTTGTGTTATAAAAAGAAACCTGTAATACAATAGTATTGAGTTTTTGTATGCAAATCGTAATCGTAGGTGTGTGTAGGCTGGTATCACCAATGAGCTAAGAATCAAAGATTAACTAACCTCCGATATTGAAATTAGTTGGGGTTAATGTGTCATAGAAATACGAGAGATAAACTTTGAATGATGACCACTCATTGTAACTTAATGTCACGAGTTATAATTCCTATGAACTATGTTGTAATTTTATGCAGATTATATAACGCATTTAAATTCTATCGATAAAGACCACGTAATATAATGTAGTTGGGGAAACAACAGAAAAAAAGGTATTTTACAAAGTAGATAATAATTGTTTTAAGAAAGCCATCTCGGCATAAAAAGTAAAGTATCATCACGACCGTTTACCTTTCGGGACGATCAGAAACTTCGCCTATAATTAAGCAGATTCACATTTAGCCAACTTTACTGCCGGCCAATCATGACAAGTGGCAAGCTCGTCGATGTCTCCAGCGTACCGAACTCGAGAAATATGACAAATAAATTAAATATTGATTAAATGTAATTCTCTTTTAGGCTGGGTTGTACCAAAACGAAGTCTCTGTAATAAATAAATAACGTTAACTAATTTCAGTAATTAAGCACTGCCTTTAGGAAAATAAGTTCTGGGTTCCAGTTTCCCTATATTTGGCACAATAAAACTATACATAAGTCAATAATATAGTATAGCATCTTTATTAACCATTGTTTTACTGTAACCAGCCTCTCGACAAGTGTGTGCCGCAGTGGCAAAACTAGTAACGAAGAAAACTGGTTCCTACATTTGGCGGGTTTGTTAACTTTATTTATTGGAATTACAAGTACCTTTTGGTGCAACTCACCATAACACTTTTGACAGGTACATTAAGTCTTTCTCAGTCGTAGATAGAATTAATTAGATATATTTTAGCAAGGTATTTCTCGTAGACACTCGTATACAAGTTTAGTGTGTAGGTACCTATAAAACCCATGACCTCGTGCATGTTTATGTGAAAGCCGGTTCAGTGAGGCGCTGACCGTCGAGACATGGACAGCCTTTACTTTGTTTGTGTCCTCATCGGAGCTGCTGTGAGTTACTTTACTTACTAACGGCACAAGTAATGAGTGCTCGTATTTTTATTTTGTATCTCATCGTTAGTTGATTTAGTTATGACAAAAACGTGTCCAAGAATTAATATCTAAAAATGAGACATTTTTAAGTATGAGTATATCTACATAGTGGCCGAGATTCCACGTAAAAATATGTATTTAAGTGAACAGATGCCAATAAGGAAGGATTTAGTTTAGTTAAATGTAATGTGGCCTTAAAGTTTGACGTGGTGAATTACTGGCCCTTGTCTCATACCTATAAAGGTGGTTTATGCTAGATTACGTAGGTACCTAATAAGTTTTATAAAAGATGATTTACTTAAATACTAACACTAAATAAAATTACTTCCATACCTACTACATGAATAAATTTAATAACTATAAACTAAACCTAATAAAAACAAAAACTATTATTAAAAAATGTTCTCAAGAAACGTCCCATCAGAGATAGTCCCAAGGAGACTGAAGGCTCCTGCACTCAATTATTCCACGAGCTATCAAAGCTTATCAAACGGAGTGACCCCGACCCGTCCCTCCGCTCGAGGAATAGAACTAAACTCAAGTGTCCTTGAAGCGTGTTTATGTTATTATCAACGTATAATTATCTATATTATTAAAACTTGTATTTATTACTAATAATTAGTTAATATATTGAAATCACATAAAGAAACATTTTAAAAAAAATATTTAAAAAAATATATTAAAAAAGCAATTAAAAGTCAAAGGTGAAGTTTAATATTTTATATAATTTTGCGATATACAAAACGTTTTAGTTGTTTCGTGGCGCATCATTATTAACTTGTTTTAGCTAAGCATGAATTAAGATATTGAGATTTAAAGCTGAAAGTTATGTTTGTAGGTGGCAAGTCCAGGTGTGGCTCCGCTGGTGAAGCTGAGAGATGGTCACCTGATGCCCCGTTTGGGGCTCGGTACCTGGCTCGGAGTCAGCAATGTAAGTATTTATTGGAGATGGGAACTTCTCGACGTCAAAACAACTTGATAAAGAGTAAATAAAATTATATTAAATAAAAATACATGAACAAGATCCGATTGTCAGAAACACACTCGCGATCTTCAATACGCCGGATACTTGAGCATTACCAAGAACCTTATTTGCTAACAGTATAGCTACTATCCTTAAGACAAACATTGAAGGACAAAGTCAAACAACATTACCATAAAGTGTTAACGAAACGGGAATAACATATGTAGTTGTAGTATTACATCTAATAACGTCCTTCACCGATTGGTAATCTAAATGAAATTATATAAAAAGTGAATTTCTACTAAGTATTTGGCTGGATAGGTTCCGGAGACAGGGAAGTGTTTGGCTTGAGTAAAAGGCTCCAGAACCTAGATGTTGGTGCACCCGAGATATGGAATAGTTAACGTTATTGGATCTTATGAAAGACGAGGGTTTTAATCATCACGACGACCTTAGAAACCACAAAAGTCCCATAATGACAAGTAGCAAGCTCTTCAGTATCTCCAGCTACTCTAGGCATCGCTAGAGACCTTATTATTGTTATTTTATTTAAAATTGCACAAAATATACAAATGCGTGTCATCAAGGAATGTCGTTTGACATACGTATTAAATCTGAGAACAGCTGAAAAATATTTTCCTTTGTGGATTCTAGTGGACGTCATGCACATACGAAAGAAAAAAGGTTTTTTCTGTTTCTATCAATACTGGTTGTCCAAATTTTGTGGGTTACATGGAGACTTTTGATCCTTACAAGAAGCAGAATCGAATGAAATAAAAAAAAACATTTGTAAAAAATTATAATTTTGAGACAAAAAATATTGGAAAAACTAAAATACAAAGCCTCTATCGAAATAGCTATTAGAAGTTGTTTTAAAAAAGAAGAGTACTATAAATAAAAAAATAAAAAAAAATACTATAACCCGGAACTGAACGGCAGACCGGTTCCAGATATAGTCTTCTCGTTTATGGGCTCCTGGTACTTCAAAATTAATCCCATACAAAAATCTCGAGAAAATTGCCAATTTTTTGATAAAATCCCGTGTTATTTTAATATTGGAAAAACTAAAATACAAAGCCTCTATCGAAATAGCTATTAGAAGTTGTTTTAAAAAAGAGAGTACTATATAAATATCTAACCTTTTAAATTATTGAGAAATGTTACAGAAGTATTTAATATTTTTTCTGTTTTTTTTTCTATACTTTTGATTCTACGGTCGTAATTCACGAAGAAACCTTGCCTTATTTTGTAAAAGTATATATGTCATCATCATCATCATCATCATTACAGCCCCTAGAACAAGCGTCCTAGACCTCCACTGCTGGAGATGGGCCTTCCAGAACATTTATCTGGAGAATTTGGCCTACACTCGCCACGCTGGCCAAGACGGCTTGGCGAGGATATGATGTCAATTTATAATGACAATTTATTAACGATTCCACAAGTTGGTATTAGTGGAACCGGGACCGACGGCTTAACGTGCTCTCCGAGGCACGGGAACGGTGGTGTTGTAAATCTATGACAAATGTACGTAAGAAAAGTGAATTTCTCATTGGTACATGTCGGGTGGGTTTGAACCGACCTTTGTAGGATTTAAGGTACGCGTTCTTACAACCGAGCCACCACCGCGCCCATAAGTATATATGTATATACATATATTTATTTTAACATTTATTGACTGATGTTAGTCACTAATATACATTAAATATAAATTAAATGATAAAATTAAAAATAAACTAAACTTGTAGTAAATCGTATATTGCCGCCAAGAGTTGCGCGGGGTCGACTTCCGGCGCGGTACATCGTCGACTTGTAGATTTACTGCGCATGCGTGATGTCGCTCTCGCTCTCACCGCCGTAGGCAATGTGAGACGCCAAGAGTAGCCTATTTGAGACACACCACGGCTACATCGCCGACGACAGCACGCGCGCGCGCCATTCGTAACGTTTAATATTATTTTTGTTTATTTGTTGTAATTGTGATGTTGTGAAACTCATTAAAATAGTTTGGTATTGAACTTTATCGTCTATAATTCATCCCTGAGCAAGCTCTACCATAAATTGGCGTCCCAACGTGTTAATGGGGTTTCAAGGACGCTTACAATAAAACGGCGTCCCAAAGTGTTAAGTGTAATTTTAAGGACGTTTACAATAAATAAATTGGTGTACAACGTGTGAGTGTTTGTTTCAAGGACGCTCACAACATTTTCGCGCTTTTTAACTTTTGGTTTTGTGGTTTTTTTCGACTCCGTGCATAATGGCGTCTACTCGGGAGTTCGCGCCATAAAACCGAAAAACGTCGTGTGCAAAAATAAACTCGTACCTAACTGTTCAGTGATTAACATTAAAATGCCTAATACTAGGAGCACAATTCGTGACGACGACGGGGGTGACCACCTTCCAAACTTTCCCCCCGTTCATCAAGACCGTTACGCAGATGTCGCCTCATCACCGGGTGATAGAACATACACACAGGAGCATGTTGCCTCACTCATGGCTTCCCTGCAGAATTCGCAGACCAGCGCCCTCAAGGAGTTGATGGAGACGCTGATGAGCCAGCGGGAGAGGCCATCACCCCGGTCCTCGACATTTTTAGATCCTGGTCAAGGTACCCTGGCTCGCTGCAAAGCAACATTCAGCGGCCGCTCGACCGAATCGGTCGAAGCTTTCATCGACGCAGTGGAGAGCTACTGCGACTGCGTCGCTGTATCAGACGCAAATATCATTCGCGGTCTAGCAATGCTAGTTACAGATGAAGCAGCCACGTGGTGGCAAGGTCTAAAGCACACCTTCTCTTCCTGGCACCAGGTCAAGGATAACCTAATAAGTGCCTTTGGTGATCGACGACCGCCTCATCGCGTTTACCTCGATATCTTCTCCTCACCCCAGGGTGCAGAAAACACGGACGTATTTTTGGCCCGTTTTCGTGCCATGATGGCAAAAATTCCCCGGGATGATGTATCCGACAGGGCGCAATTAGACATGGCTTATGCCCTTCTCAATATAAGAATCAAGAAACGACTACGCAGAGAAGAGTTCATCACGTTCACAGAATTACTTCGTCGAGCTCGTAACATCGAGGACTCGATCGGTGAAGGCGACAAGGTCACTTTGCCGGAACGTGCGCGTCGCGACCAGTTGACGGTAACTCAAGGTCGCGCTTCCACCGTCGCGCAGCCTCGACCGGCGCCTCCGCCGCCGGCCTCTGCGCTCGCACGCCCGATTACCACCACGCTACGGGACTCCGACACCGCGGCTAGGCCGCCAGCGATGCCGTCGCATCAGCGAGACTTCAGCAAGAAGCAGCGTCCCGTGTGCTCGTACTGCAAGAGTTATGGACATCTCAGAGACCAGTGTCGTAAGTTAGCAAATCGAATTGAATCCCGTGTTTTTACTAACTCTCCTGCGTACGTGTGTGATAGTGATAACTATAAAGAAAGTTTTTACAGTGTTTTGCCTGCTCAAAAGGACATTGACCTTAATTTAAATCAAAGTTTTTTGTCAAATTATAATTTGAACGATAGTAATAAATGTAAATATATACCTTGTGTTAGTAATAAGATAGTTTGTAGTACAGATACATGCAACATGCCTAACAAAACTGTGTGCTTAAGGCAGTGCTTTCCTCATAAGGACGCATGTTTACGTGATAATATCGATCTTTCTTTTAACACAAAATGTGTAGAGAATGTTAATGCACGTTGCATGAATCATTTTTCTTCTTTATCACATAGGTGCTTAGGTACTAATAATAAGTATTACGAGAATTTATATTTTAACGATTATAATTTACGTAATTTAAACTCTTACGATAACTTTGCAAATTATAGTAACCACAATTTTCTGAAAATTGAGCAAAATGAAACTTTTTCAAAATGTAGTAGCTGCAATTTTCCGAAAATTGAGAATAAGTATATAAATGATAAAAATGTATTAAATAACTTGTGTATTTGTAGTGGAGACGATGTACCGCGCGTTAGTCATCATGTTAAGCCCGTCATACACATCGACTTACGTCCAATTTTTAAAATTGAGATTTTAGGTGTTAACGGTACCGCGCTTATTGACACGGCAGCTAGGCATTGCATTGCTGGTCATACTCTATATGCTCTCCTTCTACGTAAAGGCCACCCCCTTACTCCGTCAACAAGAGATATCAAACTCGCCGACGGCATCGTCCGGGAGATGGCGGTCCTTACTACTGACTTAAAAGTCAAGCTGATACACAGGGTAATATCTATTCCTTTCTTAATTTTTCCTGATTCTACAAACAATGAAACATTATTGGGCATCGATTTCATTACTAAAGCTGGTGTTGTTATTGATTTTAATAAGAAATCATGGTTCTTTGGTAATGATAATTATATCACATACCAGTTATATTTTGAACGTGCCTCGTGTTCTGCTGTTTGCGCTACTACAGACGTTCTTCGAGACGACGAGGGCGCGCATTTAAGTCCAGCTCAGCGCCAAGCACTAGCTGCAACCCTCGTTAGGCATGACCGCAGTTTTAAAGCAAGGGGAGGCCCCACACCCTATGCTGAGCATAGGATTGAAACAGGTGAGCACTCTCCTATATCGGTACCTCCTTATCGTCTAAACCCCTCGAAGAAACAGCTGATGAAAAACGAAATTGATAAAATGTTACAAGATGGCGTGATCGAAGAATGCGAATCTGCTTGGAGCTCTCCTGCTCTGCTGGTGCCCAAGGCCAAGGGTGGTATTCGCTTTTGTGTAGACTACAGGCGTCTTAACTCGATCACGAAGTCAGATTCCTATCCGATGCCTCGCATCGATGATCTGCTCCAAGGTACCAAGAAGAACTGTTATATGAGTTCTCTGGACCTTCGTTCTTCTTATTGGCAGGTAGGTGTCAAAGATGAGGATAGGGATAAAACCGCCATCGTTTGTCCTTTGGGAACCTACCGCTTTAAAAGAATGCCGTTCGGATTAAAGAACGCGCCGGCGACCTTTCAACGCCTAATCGACCGTCTCCGTTCATGCTCCGCTTTACAAAATGTAACTATACTTGCTTATCTAGATGATCTCCTGATTATATCTGAGGGATTTCAGCAGCACCTGCAAGACCTAGAAGCAGTATTCTCGCGGCTGGACGAGTACAATCTCCACATAAATAGGGAGAAATGTGTTTTTGCCAGGGACAATGTAAGGTACCTTGGCCACGTCATAACTCAAGACGGTATTTCCACTGACCCTGAAAAGGTAAGTGCTGTGGTAGAAATGAAAGAGCCGAGTAATTTAAAACATCTCAGAACTTTCTTACAAACGTGCTCATGGTTCAGAAAGTTTATACCAAACTTTTCCAAAATTGCCGAGCCATTGACACGTTTGACTAAGAAAAGCCAAGTCTGGATTTGGACATCTGAGCAAAGAAATGCTTTTACGGAGCTAAAACATTTATTAACAACGGCTCCAGTACTGGTTCAGGCTGATTTTGGCCTACCCTTTATTCTGCGTACAGACGCAAGCAACTACGCCCTTGGCGCAGTTTTATTACAGGGGGAGGGCAATCAGGAAAGGCCAATCGAATATGCCAGTCGTCTCCTCAACGCAGCAGAGCGGAACTATTCCACCACAGAGAGGGAAGCTCTTGCTGTGGTGTGGGCGGTTGAGCGGTTTCGACCCTACCTAGACGGCCAGCCAGTTGTTATCGGCAGTGACCATCAACCCCTCCGCTGGTTGCTATCATTAAAATCACCAGCAGGCAGGTTAGTTCGTTGGGCTCTCAAACTTCAAGAGTTTGACATTCAGTTCCAATACACACCCGGGAAGGCAAATGTTGTAGCAGATACGCTCAGCAGACCTATATGTTCGAGTGACGACCGCGGCTCCTGCGGCGTTTGCTCAGTCATCTGCGACCTGCCAAGAAAATCACCTACTCAGGTACGTCAGGATCAAATCTCTGACCCGGAAGTGGCCAAAATCATAAAAGAACTTGAATGTCCTGATGAACTCGCTGCTCAAAGATGGTTAGAGCGCGGTTACGTTATGGACCAGGGAGTCATATTCAGGTATAACCCAGATTCTGAAAGTGAATCTCCTCAACTAGTTATACCTGCTGCTCTAGTACCAGAAATTTTAAAGGAACTCCATGACTCTCCTACAGCAGGTCATCCAGGAGTTGATAGAACATACCAAAAGGTTAGTCAGCTATATTATTTCACGGGGATGCGGAGGATAGTCGCTGACTATGTAAAAGCCTGCATCCACTGCCAACGCTACAAGGCCACAAACGCTAAGCCACCAGGTCTTCTCCAAACACCGGTGATGAATCAGCGAAATGAGGTGCTAGCTATAGACCTCTTCGGTCCATTACCAGAGGGAGACCAGGGGGAGCGTTGGATTTTCCTTGTCGAAGACACTGCTACCAGGTGGATAGAGCTATACGCGCTTAAAGAAGCGACTGCAGAAGCTTGTGCCCATATTCTCATTGAGGAACATTTTATGCGTTACGGTTTACCCCGCAGGATTGTATCGGACAATGGGGTACAGTTTGTGTCGGCAGTTATGCGGCAGTGTATGTCCATTTTAAAGGTAAAGCAAAATTTTGTTCCTCTTTACCACCCACAAGCTAACCCTGCGGAGCGAAAGAACCGCGATGTCAAAGCTTTACTCGCACAACTCGTGGAAGAAGATCACACCTCATGGCCAAAGATGCTTTCGGTGATTCGTTTCGCATTAAATAGTGCAAAATGTCGCACAACAGGTATGTCACCAGCTTACTTAACTTTCGCCAGAGAGATGAGATCTCCCACAGAGGTCACACATGACCTTCGTGCCATACAATTAAAAGAAAATTTTGTACCACAAATAACTCCTTACCTTGGGAAGTTTTTAAAATCCTTGTCAGCTGTTCGCGAGCGCGTGGAGCTCCAGCAGGATAAGAACAAGGAGTACGCAGATATTTCACGCCGTCCGGCAGTATCATTTCAGGTAAATGATTTAGTACTCCTTAAATCCCACGTTCTCAGCAAAAGTTCTAAGGAACTAACCTCTAAGTTTGTGCCACGACGCGATGGTCCTTATCGTGTGGCTAAAAAGGTCAGTCCCACAACTTACGAGATTTCAGACATCGAACAGCCTGGCAATCTTCTCGGTAAGTATCACGTACAAGATCTTACACCCTATATCGGTAGCCATGATACCCCACCTAGACCCGTCATACCCAAGAGAAATCGCGGCCGCCCTACCCGCACTGTTGGAGCTAAGGGGCAGGACCTAGTCCAGGAGCGAGGGCGTTCTCCTGAACTAGAGGGGGAGTATGTAGTAAATCGTATATTGCCGCCAAGAGTTGCGCGGGGTCGACTTCCGGCGCGGTACATCGTCGACTTGTAGATTTACTGCGCATGCGTGATGTCGCTCTCGCTCTCACCGCCGTAGGCAATGTGAGACGCCAAGAGTAGCCTATTTGAGACACACCACGGCTACATCGCCGACGACAGCACGCGCGCGCGCCATTCGTAACGTTTAATATTATTTTTGTTTATTTGTTGTAATTGTGATGTTGTGAAACTCATTAAAATAGTTTGGTATTGAACTTTATCGTCTATAATTCATCCCTGAGCAAGCTCTACCATAAACTATAAATAATAAATGTCCTCTAGAGACGTCCCATCCGAGATAGTCCCAAGGAGACTGGCAATATTTCCCCTCTGTATAGCGAGGTTAATAAATTGGCAGAAATAATTTCCCGCCTTTTTGTCTCCAGTCCTTTTTTTATTTGTGTAAGCCCTTGTTCTTCAGGGTACTCGAGTGGAGCCCGATGGCAAGGAGGTGGCTCGAGCTGTGGCGTGGGCCATCGACGCGGGGTACCGGCACATCGATACCGCTCACATCTACGACACGGAAACTCAGGTCGGCCGAGCTATAGCCGAAAAGATCAAAGATGGAACTGTCGTCAGGGAGGAGCTCTTCGTCACTACCAAGGTACCAAATGTTCACTCCACAGTAGAATTAAAACATATTAATACTACTCGCTCACATCTACTAAGGAAACTCAGAACTCGTATAGCCGACAACTTCAAATATGGAACCAATTAGACCCAATTCTTTCAGTAAGTGGTGCAAATCTTTTGCTGGAATTCCTCTTGCACTAACTGGGTACAGCTAAATCTTGAACCCGTTCCTGTTCTATTCTTCTGTGAGATCATAATATTTGTTCAACTTCATGTTGTGGTATTTTGGAATATTTGATTCCCACGGAACGATATTTCAATAAGAATAAGTTCCGAGAAAAACGTAATGGCAAAGAAAATAGCGTAACTCGACGAGAAAAGTCGACATTTCAGCTTAATTTGTTCCAACTATATCCAGACATCGCTTGTCTAAAAAGGTACCACTCACTATCACATAGATGCCTAATATAGATTACCTGCAGTGAATTTCTGGATCACACAAATATTGCTCAAGGCACTCACTTGTATTCTTTTAGTAAAGTTTATTAAGTTATTTTAAATGATACTACTCCTGCTAGTGGAAGACTAAGCAGCAAAGTGGTCCAAAGAGTAAGCTGTTAGCAGAAGACCAGCAGCTTAACAGCTTTCTGTGACCTGTTAATGTTTAATCTGACTGATAAAAGAATCAGATTTAAATACATAACCTTTTAAATCCAGCTATTAAGAATACCTATGAGATTACAATGGTACAGCAATACCCCACCAGGCAAGTCAGAATTAAGATAGACTACTTGCCTGCGCGCAACCCGAAAGCCGGCAAAACCCAAAACCTCTGGGTAAATCAAAAATAAATGTTTTAGCTATGGAACGATAAGCACGCGCGCTCTGACGTGCTGCCAGCTCTCAGGCACTCGCTGGAGAAACTCAACCTGGACTATGTGGACCTGTACCTTATTCACTGGCCCATAGCACAATATGTAAGTGAAATCTAAAAGTATTTATATTTCAAATGAATCAATTTCAGTAAGGCGTCAAGGCCAAGGATTTGTCAAACCGGCTGACGGGAAGGTCTGGAGACAGGAGGGCTGGCAATTATTTCTGCCAACGTTCTGTTACCAGTCTCTTTGGGACTATCTCCGATGGGACGTCTCTAGAGGATATTTTTTATTTATAGTTAACTTTATTTTTAATTTCATTATTATTTACATCGAATAATTTTTTTACAATAGTAATTAATCAATGAATAACGAATATATTTCGCAATAGAACCATTTGGTGTTTAAAATCAAAACTTGTTAATGAAAAGCTGGGGGAAAATATGGTAGAGGTTTCTGGTCTAAATAATATTTAAAACAAAAAAATATGTAGCAGTGCAATGTGGGAATGCAGCCCCCAGACCTCCACTGCTGGAGATGGGCCTTCCAGAACATATATCTGGAGAATTTGGCCTACACTCGCCACGCTGGCCAGACGGCTTGGCAAGGATCTGATGTCAATTTTTAATGACACGTTTTCACAAGTGGGTTAGTGTAAAGGTGACCGACGAGTTAACGAGGCACGGGAACGGTGGTGTTGTAAATCTATGACAAATGTACATAAGAAAAGTGTAGTATTTATTTTTGGTACATGCCGGGGAGTGGGGGGAGGGGGGGGGGAGGTTTGAAACGTCCTTTGTAGGATATCAAGCAGTGTTCTTACAACCGAGCCACCACCGCGCCTTGCCACCGTGGGGGGAGGAATGCAGCCTACTTGCTACTTTTAATTATGATAATTGTGGTGGTAGATATTTTAAAGAAATTGTTATAAATATTTTATGATTACAGAAAAAAAGTATTTGTTAATAAGTTTTTAACATTGTTTCTTGTACTTAAACTATTGTAACTTTGGGGTCCATTGTGCATCGATTATATGTGACTTTGAGACTTACAAATTAGTAGAAATGCTATTATTAAAAAGAAAAGTATTATCGCGACCCAAGTGTTCAACTCGTCGATGTCTCTAGCGTACCAAACTCAAGAAATACCACAAACAAATGATTGTGTTTAGAGGATACCGGTACATCTACGATCTCAATTCTGTTACCAATGATTACTTTTATTGAAAATCCGCTGACCGTTAAGGTGTCCTTTGGATTATGACAAAGATTAAAGAACCTTTTTTTTTCTTATTTTAATCATAATGCCTATTGTAAGATTCCGACAGCTTACAAACTTACAACCCACGGCACCGCCCCGCTCATCTTTAGCCCGCTATCTACAAACTATCTACATCTACAAAAATCTTTGCGTAATACACCCCATTTGGGAAGTTTACTTTCATTATCATGTATGCAAATTCGTAAAAAGGTGACCGGTACAAAGGCTGAAAGCATTTACCAAATTGACTCTATTAAGCTTATTTGACCAAACCACGGCACTCGAGGGGGCTCGCATTGAAATAAACTTAATAAATGTGAATACATTTTCAGAGTAACGGCACATACTACGACACGGACTACCTGGAGACTTGGCGAGGAATGCTGGAGGCGAGAGATCTTGGTCTGGCGAAGTCTGTGGGGGTCTCCAACTTCAACCTGCAGCAGCTGGACAGACTCGCAGAGAGTGGGGAAGTGCCTGCTGTGCTGCAAGTCGAGGTCTCACCTTCTTTATACAATTATTATATTATTTTGTAGGTTCTCTTTTAGTTTCTAGCCAACAGCAGCTCCGTTCTGTCACTATTCTTTATTACTATTAGGTAATTAATTAATACACATTTTTATTTCATACTTGCATGACATATTACCTTTCAAAGTCAAAGTCAAAATCAAAATGTCTTTATTGACGTAAACCTATTACAGGCATTTGTGACACGTCATTATTTAAATTATTTAGAATGATTCTACTCCTGTTAGTGGAAGACTAAGCAGCGAAGTGGTCCAAGGAGTAAGCTGTTAGCAGAAAACTAACAGCTCAGCACCTTGCACCCACCTGATGGTAAGTGGCGCGCATGGACCATGAATGTCACCAACTGGATTCTGACACTTATGACTGACATCAGTCCCTAACACTATGCCGGCTTACTAGGACAGCAATTCAAGCCTGACCCCGAAACGTGTGGATACACTTTACTGGGTTTATCGGCACGAACGGTGGATACTTCCCCGCTCCGGCAGACTGGGGAAATTACCACTATCAGTCCGCCTCCATCTATTTGTTGTTGAAAGTTTGTACCATTTTCAATGATGTCAAATGCCATTGTTTAGTTTCAGAGAGAACTAATATTATAAGCTTGCGGTAATACTTATATAAAAAAAACACCACTTGACTTACTTTTTTTTAATTTCTAAGGTATTTGCAATATAAAACAGGGTGCTTTGACGACACCTACGTTGAGCGCTGTAAAAGACATCATATACTCCCGCTTAAATCCAGACGTAGAATCGCTGATGTGATGTATATGATGAACCTGCTTAATGGCTCGATTGATTGTCCCGAGTTGCTTAGTAAGATTGGTTTGCAGACACCCCATCCACCTCAGAGACAGCTTGGGCCGTTACTAAACATACCTACAGTGCACAGTAACTACAGACAAAATACTTTTATTATTAGAACTAGTTGTTGTATCAATGAGATGATTGGTGATGACAATATTGACATTGATATTTTTGCTATGAAGCCTTCAACAGTAAGGCGTCTACTTTCTTCTCAGTTCTTTAACCCTCCGGCTTCTGTATATTTTTATGATGTGTTCTTTTTGTTTCTTGTGTTGTTTCTATTGTTGTCAGTGTATTAATGTATTTAGTAGCTATAGGCGAAAACTTTTAATTGGCTCATTTTTTATTATATCTATTCATTTATATTGTTATCTAGCTGTAAGTTTTCCTGTAAAAAAAAAAAAAAATCACAATCAACTTTTAACTTTCCTTTTATAATTGTGATCTCGTTTTGTTTGTCTCTAGATCAACCTAAACCTTCAGCAGCCTTCCCTGCTGGAGTACTGCCGAGGTCACGACATCGCGGTGACCGGGTACACCCCGTTCGGGTCTCTGTTCCCTAGCAAGGCGCAGAAGAACGCGCCCCCCCCGAGGGTGGACCACCCCACCTTGGTCGCCATGTCTCAGAAGTACAAGAAAACTGTACCGCAAATCAATCTCAAGTATCTGGTAAGTTCAAAATGAAAAGTTGGCTAAATGTGAATCCGTATCTTTAAAAGCCTGGTTTCTGACCACCCCGAAACGGATAGTCGTGATGATACATTACTTTTTACCTAAAATATTCTTAGTTTTGGAATGATGATGAATAAACTATACAGGTATAGATACGTATATATATATATATATATATATATAGGGAGAGAAAAAGATGCGCGCGGGAATACTATTAGGATGTCTCTATCAAAAAAATTGTTAACTTGTAAAGTTACGTATAATCAGTTACAAAGTTACTAATATAATTTAGCACGTTATCGTCTAGCGGGGAACCCACGTAGTGACTGTCAGAGGGTTACAAGGAGACTGACATACATTCCAGGGCTTGTGACTGTCCCCACCGTTAGGTCAAATTTGTCATAAACCAGTTCAGTCGAAAGTTTCAACCAATATAATAGTAATGATAAATTGTTTATTATGAGGCAACAGATGGCCCATAGATAAATACCTTACAACTAAAATACATATAAAAATATCATTAACTTAAGAATAATAGAATTAATTAATCTAAAGCTTCCGTACCTTCATCTTGTTGTGGTCATAGAAGTACCCATCAGGTACTGTGACCACCTTCTGAGGAGTACTAGAAGTTTCAGTGCAGAGGGAGTAGGTGCTGCGCGGGGCCCAGGAACATCGTTGGTGCTGCGTGAAGCAAATACCACAAATGTATTTGCGGTACACAACACCGAGCGGCCAGAATTTCAGGAATATTTTGAGGTGCTCTGGACCGCACACGAATCCTAAAGGCCCTTGAATCCGGTGTCATCCCAATGGGAAGGTAACTCGTCGGAAGCAGCGACAAAGACGATCTCCCCTCGGTCCCGGATGTGGTCGAGAACATCTTGGGATGACATGTCCTTCCGCAGCCGCGATACATAGACATAGGATGTCGGTATCGCAGCTTTTAGAGCGCACTGTTCGGGAGGCGCAATTCCCCGATTATTACGTTTGGGCCTCCTTTTTCCTTTCCACAGTCACAAACCCTTCCGAATCAATTTTATTTCCGGTGACCACCAATGAGGGACGACTACCATAAGTGGTTTTTAGTGACGTACTCCCTGCGACGTAGATGGGAGCATTTTCTGCGATTATACACCTGCACATACTATACTACACAAAATGCACCTTGATGTCGCTACACAGGTTTAAATATTAGCCAAAAAATAACATACACAAAATCAAAATTTGACAGCTGGAAGGAATTATTGAGTAGAGGAGCCGTTAAAAATACGGGTGTTAAACCTCTGGACATTTTGCACGGACATGTCCAGTCCCAAGTTTTTTGTTTTGTAAATTAGTTTACTGTGGATACTGTTAGTCAAAAGTGGTGTTATTTTGTTTAATAATGTGCTACATTGTGAATAATTATGGAAAACGATAAATTTGGGCAGAAGTTACACTTTATTTATTGCGGTTTTGAACGCGCTGTGAACTGGGAGTATACCCTTCGTGTTTGGGCGATATTGATGTGAATTACTCCATGAAAAGCATCAAATTCTTCAACACTTGGAATTTGATGATCCCCAACTCGGTTATGAACATATATTGTGTAAATAAATTACGCTGATGTATTCTGTACAATGTCCTTTAAAGTAACTTGAAAAAAAAATAAAAAAACATAAAGAGGGTGATTATGGCATACACCAGCCACGCTGGTTAAACGGGTTGACGAGGGTCTGCTATGGCAATTGTTAATGACAATTTATTAACGAATCCACAAGTCGGTATTAGTGAAACCAGTACCGGACTCTTCCATCCGAGGTTCACGTGACTTCTGTAAATATAATTTTAGATGGATCTGGGGGTGTCTCCTTTGCCGAAGTCGGTGTCGAAGTCCCGCGTGGAGCAGAACATCGATTTGTTCGACTTGAGGCTGAGTGAGGAGGACAAGGCCCAGCTGGCGACCTTCGACACCAACTACAGAACCATACCGCAGTACAAGTGGATACATAATGTCTACTATCCATTTGAAAAACATAATAACACACAGTAGTTTCGAAAATAAAATTGTTCCAGTATAAACTTAGTTGTGTTTTATTTACGAGGAAACTTGTAGAACATACCGATGTCATGATGACGATAACATGCCTCCGTACTCCGGATTAGTTTAAAGTTTCTGTATTTTCAATGAATTAGCTGATTTATGAAAGTAATCTGAATAATAAATAATATTATTTTTTTATGTTTATATTAGAATAACGCCTACTGTTACAAACGGTACCAAAAATTTACACAAAATATTTGTGGGTAGTTGTAAATAATTTATTAAACTAACAACCACAAAGTAATTAATTTTATTATTTAGTGGTAGTAGAAGTAATTATAACTTTACAATTAATTAAAATATGGTATTCCTACAAGGTGGGCCAAAAGAAATCACCCTATTGGAAGATGCTCTCATTTTTGCAAATGGCCGCCAATGTCAAATCTGTTTTGACATTTGTGGCCTAGACAGATGCAGAATACAAGTGAACAAGCCATGGAGCGATACACTCCCCAAGAACGCGGAATAATCGTGTCTATTTTTCGCCCGAAGTTCTCGCCAAAGTGATGAAAAATGCCATAAAACGAGCCCGTATGGCAATCAATTTGGCCGATCTAAAGGATCAAATAAACATAATCAAAAAACAAAAGAAAAGTTTTTCATTTAGAAAAATAAGAGAGCCAAACAACATCGGATGACTTCTTTTGGCCCACCTTGTATAACAAGTTTTTTAAGAACTTCTACCCTACAACAAAATAATGAATCACTTATAAAGGTTTTAAGAAACATGAAAACAACTTAATTCTTTTAATATAAAGTCAATCCAGAGGCAGGAGGTAATATCAAATTGAGACAATCGGCTCAATATTTTGAGAATTAGTTCTTATAACAATAAGACACACTATTATTGCTATTACAAGTCATAAGAAAAACTTTTACTTTTCTCCATACTATAGTGACCCACCCTAATGTACAATGAAATATCTACATTTTGACTCACACTTACACATTACACCTACACACAACTATACCCTGTCAATACACATTCACATACACACATGACATATCCAATGTTGTTTTTTTTGTTAATGTCTCTTTATTTTTAAGTAGTAAGTAGGTTTTGTGTAAAGTTGAATTATATAAACCGTTCGTATTATATGTTTAGTTATAATAATGTCATTCCGTAATGGTGTAGGTGTTAAGTGTTAAGCTAGAATGTAAATATTAATTTGTATGAGACAGCGGTGGAGTGTGTTAATTATTATATTTGTATTTTCAGCTGGAGCTAGGCGTGATTCCGATTCCTAAATCGGTGACCAAATCCAGGGTGGAACAGAACATCGACGTGTTCGACTTCAGCCTGGAGGAACAGGATAAACATCAGCTCAAACAATTCGATACCAACTTCAGGTCAATTGACCCCGTCTTTTGGAAACCCAGCAAATATTATCCCTTTTAAAGATTTTAAAGTCATTTAATCAATGCGTTCTAAACTAAATTTTCGGGACATATAAATATTCATCCTAAGGCCGCTTACAGTGCTTGACCGACCGTTTCATTTAAAGCGTGTTACACAACAACAACAAGCCGGGGGAGACGGGAATCTGTATCAAGGCATTAGCCTCCTAACAGAAGTAACATTCACTGCACGTGATAACGGGCAGGGCGTGTGGAACCTTTAATATAGGTTAAGCCATGCGCCGCCGTGGGGAGTCGCGAGGTATAACGTGCACAAGTACCAAATTTCTCACGAGTGGGAAATTTGGTACTTCTGCCCGTGCGAACATTCCTACAGCCAGATGACGCAAGAAATCGTCCAGTAGTTTCATCCGCATATCGGAGGATATATATGGTACGTAGTGCGAGGTTTTGTTGCGCTTGCAGTCGCCCTCTGAGGGCCTCGAATGTTAGAGCGTACCACGTCCATAGACGACTTCATATTAGATATCGTACGCGAACAACAAAACTCACCGATCGAGCGAAGCGCGACGGTTGGTCAACCATTGTATCCGATCTAAGGTTGGATTGTACCAAAACGAAATCTATGTTATTCTAACGATTAAAATCGAATGTACCAGTTTTATTTCGAAATCAGTCGTCAACTTTAATTCGACTGTAGAGTCAGGACCACCACTGTATTTCTACGGCTAAAACTGGAACGTTACAGCACTCTTGTAGTTTTACAGTAGTGAAAAAAAATTGGGATATTTGCCTAAATTAATCTAAACTAAAGAAACTTGTACAAATCAAGTTGATATTAAAACAATTATTAATTTATTTTGTTGTCCATTTCCACTGTTAACTTCTTGTTGTCCATTTCCACTGTTAACTTCTTGTTTTATTAAAAATATCTAAATACATACTTGTTGCCGACATACTGGCAAGCCTTTTTATACTCTTTTATATATGACATATTTTGTATTTAATGTCAGTTTGTTTACATTTTGACAGTCGGAAAAATTACATAACTAAAAGCGGATGACTGATTTCATTTCTATTTTATAATTTACAATACTATCATTTTAGCTTATACACAATTAGATTTACACGAAAATGATTTTAAGTTTACATTACGATAAAATAGAAGACTATTATGTTGGTTGAATGTGGGGAAAATCATTCTTGGTATCATTTAAAATGCTACACAAGCGCCCACGGCTATCGGACTTAAGTGATGCTCCCGACTGAGTTAATTTTTTTAACTTTATTCGTTGCAATGACAGAGAATTCGTTTTGGTACAACCCAACCTATGACATATAACTAAAGCAAGTAGGTAGTACGAGGGGCGTTCAAAATATTCTCGGTATTGATACGTTACAACCTCTTTTATATATATATTTGTTACTGGCCGCTAAGATTCATCCATTGACATTAAAAAAAAGTAAAATTGGAACCGAGATGTTCTTTTGTTTTTCTGCAATTGCCGAACAAACATGAACACCATGAGCGAATTAACAATTTTAACGAAATTAGAGCACCGATCCGTCATAAAATTCTTGACAAAACAGGGTAAAAATCAAAAAACCATAAAAGAGGAAATGGATTGTGTTTACCGTGAGTCTGCTCCTTCTTTATCTACTATTCAAAAATGGTCAAGCGAATTTAAGCGTGGAAGGGAGAGTATTGAAGATGACCCTAGACCTGGCCGGCCTGTAGTGGCTACCTCACAAGAAAATATTGATAAAGTGGAAAAACTTATATTGGAAGACGGCCGAGTGAAGGTAAAATCTATAGCTCAAGTAACCAATCTCTCTATTGGTACCGTACATGACATTATACATGACCATCTTAATATGTCAAAAGTAAGTGCAAGATGGGTTCCGCGAATGCTGACGCTTCTTCAAAAGGATATGCGTGTGGCTTGCTGTTCAGATTTTATCGACCTGTGTGGTGAAAATCCCGATGAGGTGCTGCAAAAAATAGTTACTGGAGATGAAACCTGGGTTCATCATTATGACCCAGAGAGCAAACAGGAGTCCATGCAGTGGCACATTAAGGGTTCAGCTCATCCCAAGAAGTTCAAGGTAATCCCGTCAGCTGGCAAGGTCATGGCCACAATATTTTGGGATTGTGAAGGAGTTTTGCTTATCGATTATAAAGAAAAAGGTGTAAATATCACAGGGCAGTACTACGCTAACGTTATACGTCAATTAAGAGATGCGATCAAAGAAAAGAGGCGAGGAAAGTTAACCAAAGGTGTTCTGCTTCTGCATGACAACGCCCCTGTCCATACTGCTCATATTGCCAAGGCAGCTATTGTTGAATGTGGGTTTGAAACTGTTACTCATCCACCCTATAGTCCGGACTTAGCCCCAAGCGACTTCTTTTTGTTTCCCAATCTTAAAAAGGATCTGCGTGGAAATAAATTTTCTGACGATGAAGCGTTGAAGACGGCCGTGGAGGAGCATTTTTACACCAAAGATAAAAAATATTTTTATGAGGGATTAAAAAAAATAATTGATCGATCTTATAAGTGTATGAACATAGGGGGGGAGTATATTGAAAAATAAAAATATCAAACTTTTCGTACTTGTTTGTTTTTATCCACATACCGAGAATATTTTGAACGCCCCTCGTATATGGTTAAGTAGGGCTGGCAAAACCACAAACCTGGTTTAAGTTAGGTACTATTGTTTATCAATAAAAGTATTAAATTAACCTGCATTTTTTCTACATTTCCACACCAGTTCCTAGAATACGAAAAGCCTAGATCTCCGCTGCAGGATGAGTCTTCTATATGTTTGTGCCGAGCCGAACTGGCAACTGTACATTAGCTAAAATAAATTATGAGGTGTACGTATATACTGTATAGTTGTAAATGAGTAACAAACGGGATGCGTAACCGCGTATCAGCATGCGTAACCGCGTATCAGCATGCGTAACCGCGTATCAGCATGCGTAACCGCGTATCAGCATGCGTAACCGCGTATCAGCTTACGAACCAGAACTAGCGCATCTCGGCGCATTTCTTACAATAAAATTGTAAATAAAGAATGTTATGACTTAATAACTATAGTGAGTCCCCATAAGAGAAGACAAATTTCTAAGCATTCCATGGATTCACCGTGCGGGTGCCGGGTCCATCGTGTGTGGGTAAGAGTTGAGAAGAATGGTGGTGACAATAGGCTGGTTTAAGAAAAGGAGGCCTCCTTTTTTATTTTATTGTGCGATAATACGCTCACCATCTACCATTCTACTTCTCCCCAACCAAATCCTGTATGATTCCGTTAATGCCGTCTTGGAAGCTCTTTCCATAAATGTATCTCCTGCAGACCTGCTTAGGCCCAATTCTTTCAGTAAGTGATGCAAAGATTTTGCTGGAATTCCTCTCGCACCAACTTCCACTAAATATTTTTTTCAGGAATCCGTAAGTAAATATAAACGATTACTTGACTTTTTTTTACAGTATTAGTATCACAAGTCTTGTTTGGACGTTGCCATCATGTCCGATGTACCTGGGTTAATTAAAATTGGTCAATTATTTGTCTGCTTGAAACATTCGCCTAAACAATTTGACCAATTTTAATTAACATCGGACATGATGGCAACGTCCAAACAAGACTTGTGATACTATATTTGCGGGCAAAGCCGGGTCGAACAGCTAGCATAGTTTTAGCTTTACTTAATTAAGCTAAAAGTAGTGTTCGCCGTGCGCCGCGCCGCCCGCGCCGCCCGCGCCGCCCCACCACTTACTGTCGAGGGTCGCTAATACGTATTTATGACGAATTTCATTGCGTTATACTCTAACCAAATCTATTCTAATACATTTAACACGAAAGAGAAACTAACACTAATCGTCGATCATCGAATCGTTGATCAAAATAGGAACTTGTATTTTTTTCAAAATGTGATATATGTATGTGTAGAAAAGAGAGATAAGAAGAAATGTGTTACGGGCTCTCAGACGCTGGTTTACAAATGAGGACTCTTTTTTTATTTTACTTCGCAACAAGATGCTCACCGTCCACCATTCTGCTCCTCTCCCTCCCCAACCAAATACTGTACGATTCCGTTAATGCCGTCTTGGAAGCTCTTTCCTAAATCTATTAACGACTGACCTGTTTAGGCCCAATTGTTTCAGAATGCAATGCAAACATTTTGCTGGAATTCCTCTTGCAGCAACTTCCAGCAAAATAAATGTTGAGTCTTGAACCCGTTTGTTGATCATTTCTACTGTAAGATCATAATATTTGTTCGACTACATGTTTGAAAATGTAAATTAACTATTTTGTAAATTAATAATTTTGACTATATATCGTTTTGCCAGTTGTTTTTGTCTAATATCTTTTATATTTTACCGTTGTAAGTATTGTCTGTGTACAAGCATAAATAATCTGTAAGCACGCTTCATAGATGTCAGACAGAGAGTCATTTGTCTGTGTCCTCCCTGCTACTTACAAGAGGGTAGACCCCTCACTTCACCCGACCCTGTCGTATTTACATACAACGTGTACGCATAAAGATATTATTGCTGATAAACTTTTATATCTGAGATTTGTTACACTCCAGAAGGTTGCAGGATGCTGGATTTACATATCAGAATAAAAGTTTTTTACATCGTATTGAAATTATAAAACTGTTTTAGTATCCAAGCTAATCGACCGCAGTTTCAATAATAATAATATAATTCTTTATTGCACACAAAATATAAAATAATGTACATGGCGAGCATAATACCGTATGGTATTCTCTACCAGCTAACCTTTGGGAGAGGGAGAAATTATTATAATGGATGCAGAGTATGAAATAAGAATACTAATAATAGTTAAAATCAATCATAAATATACATAGTAAGTATAAATAACATACAAATATATAAATAATATATAATATATTATGTATGTCAAGATGTGGAAATTAGATGTCATTTTGTTTTTTGAGAAAGTATGTAATTAATAAATGTTTGAATATATTTAAAGACGTTAATAATAAATTCAATCTGAGAAAATAGTAAAGTATCATAACGACCGTATCCCTTTCGGGGTGGTCAGAAACCACGCTTTTAAACAATCGGTTTCACATTTAGCCAACTTTACTATTGGCCCATAATAACAAGTGAAAAGTTCGTCAATGTCTCTAGCATATCAAGAAATATCACAAATAAATTAAATGATTTATTGTGTCCCGACCAGGAATCGAACCCAGTATCTCCCGCATCTAAATCCTTTTAACCGCTAGACCACGGAAGTAGTTAATAAATAATTGTTTATTTTATTTAAAACTACCCGTAGAACGTTCGTTACGAATTGTGTTCTGGCGCCTAAATCTAAATTTGTTGCACTAATTTTATTGGCACTGCCTTCGTGGTCTAGCGTTTAAGTCCGTGGATTTAGACTCGGAGGTACCGGGTTCGATTCCTGGTCGGGACACAATAATATTTATTAATGTAAATAAAATACATTTATTTAATATTTAATTTATTTGTGATATTTCTCGAGTTTGGTACGCTGGAGACATCGACGAGCTTGCCACTTGTCATGATTGGCCTATAGTAAAGTTGGCTAAATGTGAATCCGCTTATTTATAAGCGTGGTTTCTGACCACCCCGAAAGGGAAACGGTCGTGATGATACTTTACTTTGTATATAAATACATTTAATTAATATTTAATTTATTTGTGACATTTCTCTCCTTTGGTACGCTGGAGACATCGACGAGCCACTTGTTATGATTGGGCGGCAGTAAAGTTGGCTAAATGTGAATCCGCTTCTTTATAAGCGTGGTTTCTGACCACCCCGAAAGGGAAACGGTCGTGATGATACTTTACTTTACTTTTTACTTTTAATGTCAATACAACTAAAGGCGATACTTAAGCCATTTTGGATTTTCTATCAGCTAACCTGTGGGAGAGTGCAATATAGTAATACATGGCGTGCCCCAGGGATGTATTTTTGGTTGTATTTAGAAAAATTATGACACATAAAATTGTTTGAATCGTGAGTGAAGTTATGTAGTGGGTAGAAGTGGGAGAGAGTAGGGGGGGGAGACGTCATAAAATTTTATCGTCCAAGTGCTTTATTGCTTGATGTATGGAGTGGAGAGGGTTCCGACTTCTATTTTTATTATTCGCAAAACTTTTCCATTTCATCAACTACTAACTTTATTTATAGATATTTTAATATTTTAAGTTTGACATTTAAAATTACTTGCAATAAAATACATCCGTTACGAGTTAAAGTTCATGTATTTAATTATTGCCTTTAGTTCCAAAATAGATTCAATATATTCTGTTTTCAAATAGACATCGACGAGCTTGCAACTTGTCATGATTGGCCGGCAGTAAAGTTGGTCAAATATGAATCCGCTTATTTATAAGCGTGGTTTCTGACCACCCCGACAGGGAAACGGTCGTGATGATACTTTACTGTTTTCAAATATCATTTATTTAAATAGTCAATTAGTTAAATTTATTAATTATTTAAATAGAGAATTGCTAAACATTTTCTTTTTTTATATACTGAACACGTCATGTGACATACACAAAACATACCTACTTACATATATATTACTAAACAGAGCAGTTACTGAGCCGCAAATGTTATTAGTGGATTTGGTTATTGACGTCAGAGATTGCGTCATAATTACTTACAAAATATTATTCAATTCTCAACTCTTGATAGCGGTCGTGCAAATATCAACCTTAATAGCGTGATAAATATAGAGTTAACTGTAGCCCAATTCTATTACTTAAGCGCAAACGTTATATAATGGAATCCGTTAACTATACATATATCACGCTATTAAATTTAATATTAGCACGGCCGCTGTCAAGGTCGAGCGCTTATAGAGTTGAGAATTGAATAATATTTTGTAATTATGACGCAATCTTAACGTAAATAACGAAATCCACTAATAACGTTTGCGCTTGCGTAACAAAGTGGGGCTGCAGGGATTCTTACCCGAAAATAGTTTTTGTTATATTAATTACAATGGGTGACAATTACAAAGGAATTCTTATTTATAAGTTCATTAAATGTTTTTTTACATTAGGAAATCCCTACCAGATGGGTATCCCCGTGTCGGGGTACAGGGGAGAGGCTATGTCACGGGATGGCTGACTCATATAAATAAAAATATATGTATATATAGGTACTTAATTGAAATTCGTATATTTTTTATTCAATAATTAGTAAAATTCAACAAAATATACATAAATATATATATATCCAAAATATAAAATAAAATTAATATTACGAATAGGGATATTATAAGTCCCGTTCGCGTGAAATGGTCGCAAGAACGCTGCATGGATGGATTTCCCCGCTAAATTGCCATAAGATTCTTTGGTCAAAAAAAGAGCCAGCCCTCTAGTCACCGGAGGAGACGACAAGACATGGTGTTGTCTTTTAAAAAATATGTATATTTAAATTAAAAATAACTTAACTAAATTAAAATTAAATAAATATATTAGCTACATAATTATAATTACAAGCATTTGTGACACGACATTAGTTTAATTTAGTTTTAATGATTCTATAAGTGGAAAACTAAGTACTGTCTAAGTCTAACTATGTAAGTCGATCCAGCTTCTTTCAAAGTGCAATTTGTAACTACGAAGTTACGGCCGTGATGATACCGCACCTCCCCCTCTAAAGAACAAGTAATAGCCTCCTAAGATAATCAATTAAAACTTTATTTCATTGCAAATAAATAAAACTGCAATAGATATAGCTGAGGGCGGCTCGGGACGACAGATCGTCTCGCTTCCGGCGGCGACTTCCGCCGTGACGTCACTTCCTCCCATCTCCTTGCCCCTACCGGGCTGCAAACCGAACAAAAGACATACAAATGTCCGTGATATGCACTTTATAATTCTACAATAAAACTAAATGACAATGCAAAAGATCCCTCCAACAAAAAATATATTTTATTTTATTTTGTGACGGCCGATTGCAGAAACGATGATAAAATAAAATAGTAGAAGAGAAATATTTAATTTTAAAAGTACCCAATGACTTCATATTATATTTAGAAGAAGAAGACAAATTTCTAAGCATTCCATGGAATTACCGCGCTGGTGCCGGGTCCATCATCTGTCGGTAAGATATGATATGAAATGGTGTCTTTAGCTTGCGACCGACAAAAGGCTGGTTAACAGAGGAGGCCTTCTTTTTATTTTATCCATCCACCATTCTACTCCTCTCCATACCCAACCAAGTACTATATGATTCCGTTAATGCCGTCTGAAGCTCTTTCCATAAATCCTACCTGCTTAGACCCAATTCTTTCAGTAAGTGATGCAAAGATTTTGCTGGCACTCCTCTCGCACCAACTTCCACTGCGTAAAGCTGGTCTTGAACCCGTTCCTGATAATTTATTCTGCGAGATCATAATATTTGGTTGACTTCATGTTGTGGTCTTTTGGTATATGTGATTCTCACGGAACGGCAAGTTTAATATGAATAACCATTTTCAAGTACCGAGAAAACATCAAGATAGGCCTATAGTTCATCTGGGATCATATAATGATGTTCAAATAATAATTTAGCAGTCTGATGTGGCACAAAGAATCGAGGTGGGCTTGCATTTAGTTATCGTACTATACTTAGTCCAGGATTAAAGATGTGAATGTAATGTTTCTCAATTAGTGTTTTTTTGTCTGTTTCTAGTGTTTTGGTTTATATATATATATATATTACAAAAAAGTGTATTAGAGCAATTTGTGGAATCCCATCTTTGGAATCATGCAAACCACTTTTTAGATAGCTCGGTTTATTACAGCTTCCATCTCTTTATATTTTGGATATTTGCTTATTTGTCAGATCTGTGAAATACTTGGCGTAACCATCCCAAAGGTGAGAACTGTATTCCACGCATGATCTGATCTGTGCTTTGTACAGCAACAGTCTGATTGAAGGTGGGAAAAACCGCTTCACTTTGTTTAGTATTCCAAGCTTTTTTGACGCTGTTATGGTGATGCTCTTAATGTAGTTCCGGTGGTCTGAGCGTATTTCCACCCCGAGAATGTTGAAGCTGGGCTGTAGATCCAGAGTGGTGTCCTGAAGAGTGGGGGGAGGAGAGAACTAATAGTAAAGTATTAACACGACCGTATTCCTTCCGGGGTGGTCAGAAACCACGCTTTATTTAATAAGAAGCGGATTCTTATTTAGGCAACTTTACTATAGGCCCATCATGACAAGTGGTAAGATCGTCGATGTCACTAGCGTACCAAACTCGAGAAATAACTTAAATAAATGATTGTGTCCCTACATAATCATATCTTAGTGTATAAGCATCCTAAGCAAACACAACAGTCACCCCAAAATTATCAGCACATAACTTTACAAGCTAAAATAATTTGTCGCATGGCGCAATTGGAAATAAAATTAATTATAATGACAGTGCCGCCACATCCGACCGCATTTTAAAGTAACCCCAGCAAGGATGATAAAACAACAAAACAATTAATACACTGTTAACTGGAAGAATAACAAAATGCTATTTGTCCCTCGAGACACCCTTGTCGCCAGGGGAATGCTGGGGTTCCGTGGGAAAGGGTTTTAAAAACATTCCAATAATTTTACAAAAATCTTTATAACATATACTGAAATAATTTTCCTAAGCAGGTCTGACGAAGATACATTTATGGAATGAGCTTCAAAGTATTTGGTTGGGGCTCAGAGAAGTAGAATGATAGATGGTGAGCGTCTTGTTGCGCAATAAAATGAAAAGGGAGGCCTCCTATGTATGGTCGGTAGCAAGTCCGAGACCTCATCTCTCTTTCGCACATACAATGTACCCGGCACCCACACGATGATTCCATGGAATGCCTAGAACGTAATAAAGTACACTACGGAACCTCACAACATTTACGCGCCCTGAAATATCATTTTCAAGAAATATGATCGGGCGAGCTAGTGTAATAGTTAATTGTAGATTTCATTACTGGGTCTATTGTATTATTGTTCTTTAGTTCTTTATGAGCCAGCAATTTTAATTGGAACGCATTACTTTGATGATGTGCAAAAATTTTAATGTTTACAAGTTGCCCCAGGGTGTCGTATTGCAGATGTAACTATTTATAATAAAAAACCTTGGCGACCAGAACATACAGAAGTTTTTTAAATAGAAGTGTTGAACAGAATTTTAAGCAACTGCGGCAGTTTCGTATTCTATCTCCATCATATTGCTTCCAAACTGACGTCAGAGACTGACGACCGACATCACCCCCAACCATTATACCGGTCTATCAACATGTTTTTTCACACTTTGCTTAAAGAACTCTAGGTTATAGAAATAGTGTTTCCCCGTTATCCGTACGGATATTGGCTACAGTATGGGGGTACAAAATGTAAATAGTGTTTCCCCGTTATCCGTACGGATATTGGCTACAGTATGGGGGTACAAAATGTAAATAGTAGTTTCAATACTTTAATTGACAAGACTAATGTTATTTTTACAGTGCAATTAAGTTATTTGGTACTAGAGCTATCAAGATGATATAAAAATGCTAAAAAATAAAGGGTAATTTCTTTATAAATTGTAATGTTGTTAAAATAATTTGTCTAAAAATAGCATAGGTACATAATTATATTCTATAATCCTACATTGCGAACTCAATTACTTGTTTTTCTATTCCTGATTGAATATAAAAAACACGAAGATAAATCATCTAAATGACATCTCGTAGATATTTTCGCAAAATTAAATTACTAATAGAAAATTTATAGTGCGGTGTGGAGAATGTATCGATAAAATTAAAATAGATACGTATATTAGGAAGCCATTACGACGACAAGGGAGGGGAGGGGTGTGCACAGATCTGTGATAACCATAAAACTTTGCCGATTGCTATGATTTATGAGATTTGGGGGAAATCCGCCGACAACTTAAAGGGATGGGGCACTATGACTACATTACTGAATTATATCGATATTTTATTTAATATTTTTTCAGAATTATTTTTTGAACCTCTGGAACATTGATGCGCTGACTTATACAAGTATGTAAAAAAAATATGTTATATTTTAATACTCGTAATTTTAGAAACTCATTCATCACATCCCTTAGTTAGAGCACAGCGTCCTATACCCCTACTCTTAGAGATGGGCTTTCAAGTACATATATCTGGAGAATTCGGCCTACACTCGCCACACTGGCTAGACGGGACGGCGAGGATCTGATGTCATTTTTTTATGACAATTAATTAATGATTCCACAAGTTGGTATTAGTTCTGACGGCTCCGAGGCACGGGAGCGGTGGTGTTGTAAATCTAAAACAAATGTACGTTTCTCATAGGTAGATGCCGGGAGGGTTTGAACCGACCTTTGTAGGTTTTTAAGAAAAGCGTTCCTACAACCGAGCACCAGCGCACCTATTAAACTGTTAATTTACTTAATTTCTAAGCATACTTATTTGGGATTGAAATTAAATATTTTAAATTAGACAAAATCGGCTTTTTACTTTGAATTTGAATTGAATGATTGGGGTAAAATTGTTTATCTAGTCGAGAGGAATAACTTATAACTTTGTGGCATTTGCGGTTGAAACAATGTGGGTATATTAACTTGATACTCATAAATTCGAGAAAGATGAAAACGAATTTATCAAAAGTGTGGCGACGCCCAATACCACAAAATATTTCCCTTATAAATGTGGTGATCATTTTAGATACCCTGTAGCCCTATTCTGATACTTAGTCGCAAACCTTATTAGTGGATTTCTTTATTGACGTCAGAGATTACGTCATAATTACGAAATATTATTCAATTCTCAACTCTATAAGCGCTCGACCTTGATCGTGCAAATATCAACTTTGATAACGTGATATATACGTACATATATAGTTAACGGATTCCACTATATAACGGATTCCACTATATAACGTATTCCACTATATAACATTTTCGCTTAAGTAACAGAATACGGCTGCTGGGGTGGTAAGGTCTTAGTTTATTTTGTAGAATAGTTTTTATTTCCTAGATAGTTATAATATTTAATGTACCTATATATACATCGACGAGCTTGACACTTGTCATGATGAGCATTGGCTCAATTTTTTGGCCAAATTTACTATTGAGTAAATGAGAATGCCCATTTTTTATAGAGAAATGGGCTCAATCAAATGTACTCGGGCCGTAATGATTTCTTTCTTATTTGATAGTAAATATATTATGTTTTCATAATCTGTAATTAATTTTATTTATAAAGCATAACGACAATCGACAAAAACTTTTTTCACGTTAATAATTCAATAGTTTCGATCCCGCCGATATAAACAACAGAATTATTTTCACTTTGAAATCCTGTGTTTTATCTATAATAATGTACCTAATCGTAGCGCTCTTACACAATACATAAATTTCAACCAATTGACTATTTAATTAAATTATATTTTAATCCTGGGGTAAAACAAATGTTTATCTTAAGTTTAAAAAAAAACAGTAAATAATTGTAATTATTGAATTATATTTAGTTGACGCACGCTGCAATTAATTTTGAGCCTGGTTTTGGCTAAATGTGAATCCGTTAAATAATAAAATAAAAAAGAGTGGGTTTTGACCACATCGAAGGGGATAGATCGTGATGATCATTTACTTAACAATTTTAGAATCATTATGAAGTAGATATATTAATAATAACCAATAATCTAGGGATAAAAGTTGTTTTTAAGGATTGTATCTTTAATTATCATCAATAATATACTAATAAACTTCAATTAAATAGAAAACGTTATTTGACAGTTTTAAACAAGTTATCAGTAGAATAAGTTTACAAAACAATTTTAAAAAATATCCCTTAAACATATAACTCTGATCACATCACAGCCCTAGAACACAGAGTCCAAGACTTCCACTGACGGGACTGGAACCGGGACGAACGGCTTAACGTGCTATCCGAGACACTGAAACGGTGGTGTTATAAATCTATAAAAAATGTACGTAAAAAAGTGTATGTATGTAAACTTTTTAAACTTTCGCGCACATTTATAATAGTTTTTTTATAATTTTAACGGGTCTTTACGCGATTTACCTTAGAGATATATTTCTCCCGACGTTTCAGCCAAGTTGCATTGACCGTGTAATCTCATTGGTACATGTTGAAGTTCGAACCCACCTTTTTAGGATGTTAAGTTGTAATTCTTACAACCGAGCCACCACCACTCAAACATAAAATTATTATCGATATGCTTCACATCGATAGGTGTAACATCACTGTCTCGCAGACAGATGAAATGCTGTGATGCGTAGAAAGATACATTTTTCTACAAGTAAGCATAGATTTTAGCTTTCCGAGTATATCGCCGTAACCTAAACCTTAGTTAACAGAAATAAAGATCAATTCTCCTTAGTTTTAGTGAAAGCAACTTAAGGGCGAGTTTCGTATGCTAAAGTATGAACTAGTACATTGTATTGTATATTTTATTGTGACATATACGATCGTTGTAGATGTCTTGATAAGTATCTAGTTTATTTCGCTTTCCGATAACATACATTGGTTTGATAAAAATTGCTATTGCAAGAAATGATTTGAATATGCAGTGAAACACGACTGTATCCCTTCCGGGGTGATCAGAAACCACGCTTTTCTACTGCTGGTAAAAGCTTATCCATTGGACCACTTTGCTGCTTTGTCTTCTACTAGCAGGACTAGAATTATTCAATATAATTTATATAATGACGTTTCATAAATGCATGTAATAGGTTTACGTAAATATTTAGTTTGACTTTGAAAAAAAAAATTGGAATAAATTTAAAGCCAACTTTACTGCCGGCCGCATCACGACAAGTGGCAAGCTTGTCACTGTTTCTAGCGTATCAAACTCGAGATCGAGAAATATGTTTTGACCAGGAATCGAACCAGCGGGGTGAGGCGGAGTGCACAATCGTCAGAAAACGTATAGTCTAAGATTGTGCATTCCGCCTCACCCCGCTGGAACCCCTTAGGTCTATATTCACAGGAGGCGTTGAAAACTCGGCTATATCGGATTTACAAAATAAAACAAATATAGAACTCCACAAGATCTTCATTTATTATAATACTATTGTAATGTCATATAATAATTGTTCTTGAAAGAAGAATTGTTGTTCTTTGAAAAACATATTGCTTAGCATTCTATAGATTCAACGTACCAGTGCCAGGTCCATTGTGTGTGGGAAAGAGAGGAGAAGAATGGTGTCTCGGGCTGGTGACCGACAATGGGCTTGTTTACAAAGGAGGTTTCCACTTATCGCGCAACAAGACGCTCACCATTCACCATTCTGCTCCTCTTCCTACCCAACCAAGTACTGTACGATTCCGTTAGTGCCGTTCCTAGTTAAGAACAAAAATGATCCAAGTAGCAATTTATTAACTTAAACAATTTGAAATTAACTTATTCATTACAAAATGACTTGATACTTGGATCATTTCTGTTCTTTACTAGCCAATTAGAGAACTATTTCTCCCGGTTGGAAAAGGAATCGCGTAAAGAACTAAAAAAAATTTGATTACTACGCTACCGAAACGCAGTGAGAATAAATAAAATTAAAAAACTTTAGCAATTTTTCAGAAATAGGCATTTGGATTGCAGCTACGCCCAACTACGAAGCTACGGCGCTACGAGTGGCAGCCGCTACGAAAACATGGCGCCCACCTGCCCTCTTCCTATTGGCGGGAAACCGCGCCAAACTCGGCCCCTTTACACTTTCATGGTTCTACAATGTTGTGCACTTATATAATACTGAAATGGTTATTCAGATTGCATGTCTACTCGCTAAGTTTAATAAATTGGATGTCGAATTCATTTTAAAGCCAAATATTTTATCAAAATGTTTTTTTTTACTGACTTTATACTGAGGCGGACTTACTAGTCAACCTTAGGGACAATTTAGAGAATTTGTTGTATGGGATAGATGGAAAATATAATACAAGAATTTAAAAGAGAACGCTTTTGCATCCCACCACACAAGCAATATTTTTAAATTAAACTTTTTAAACTTTCGCGCACATTCATAATAGATTTTTATAATTTTAACGGGTCTTTGCAACTTGGCTGAAACGTCGGGAGAAATATGTCTCTAAGGTAAATCGCGTAAAGACCCGTTAAAATTATAAAAATATTTTTAAAGATTTTAAAGTCAAAATTTTCTGCTGACATTTAATCATAATAATTTTATCTTAGTAAAATAGAAAGTCGTTATAATTATTTTTGCTTTTTTCCCTGTCTAAATGAATGTGAAAATATGTCCGTTATTTTATTTCCTAGAAAATTGATCTCAAAAGTACACCCATCAGTACACCTAGAACACGGAGTCCGACCGTGTCCGAGTGTCCTTCCAGAATTTCCTGGAGAATTTGGCGAAATGATAATAATAATTATTAATGACAATTAATTAACGATTCCATAAGTTGGTATTAGTAGAACCGGAAGTATTTATACAGAAAAGTGTGTCCATAAGAAAAGTAACAAATATAAATACATCATCATCAGCCTATGTCTGTTCACTGCCAGATATAGGACACCCTCATCCAGGTCCTTTTTCAGTTCATCCGCCCATCTGGAACGCCTCACTCTCACCTGGTCTCTACTTCAGAACCCGCCTACTGTAACTGACATCAGGTTACTAATATTAAAGGCCATGTAGGCCAACTTTGGCTCTGTGACGATGTCCAGGTTTCAGACTTTATCCATTAAAGAACAACCGAGCATAGCTCTCTCCATAGCTCCTAAGCGACCTTAAGCTTGTGGACCATTTTTTCAAATTGAAGTGAAAATATGAATACAAATATTGGCAAATCTATACCCCTCATGACATAAAGTTGTCGTCTAAAATAAGCTGTCACGAGGGGACCGGCCACTTACACAAATTAATACCAACACGCCATCACCACTACCTACACTCTACATTATGTACATAGACATGTTATAACGACTGGGTCTAATAATATGACGTGGTTCCCGCGCTTTTGCTAGGACAAGTCTTAGTTAGTGTGGGATGAATACAGCGGTGGAAATCAATAGTTTTTTTATTGTACAAAAACAATGTATTTGTTATATTTGTAACACACCCTCTATATCTATCATTCTAAATCTGACTATGTGGTCTAGCGGTTAAGTCCGTGGATTTAGACTCGGAGGTACCGGGTTCGATTCCTGGTCAGGACACAAAGATATTTATTAATGTAAATAAATACATTTAATTAATATTTAATTTATTTGTGTTATTTCTCGAGTTTGGTACGCTGGAGACATCGACGAGCTTGCCACTTGTCACGATTGGCCTATAGGCTTTACTATAGTAAAGTTGGCTAAATGTGAATCAGCTTATTTATAAGCGTGGTTTCTGACCACCCCGAAAGGGATACTTTACCTTCTACATCTTCCTGTCAACCTTGAAAAATGATTTATTCGAAGTTAATTATAGTATATTAAATATAAATTAAAAGCTACCTAAATAATAAAATTAAAAATAAACTATAAATAAAAAATGTCCTCTAGAGACGTCCCATCCGAGATACATATGTCCTCTAGAGACGTCCCATCCTTCTATACATATGTCCTCTAGAGACGTCCCATCCTTCTATACATATGTCCTCTAGAGACGTCCCATCCTTCTATACATATGTCCTCTAGAGACGTCCCATCCTTCTATACATATGTCCTCTAGAGACGTCCCATCCTTCTATACATGAGACGTCCCATCCTTCTATACATGAGACGTCCCATCCTTCTATACATGAGACGTCCCATCCTTCTATACATGAGACGTCCCATCCTTCTATACATACTTATGTGTTGTTTATTTGTAACAAGCCGTTATCCGAGTAGAATTATTATTCCAGCTTAAAAATACCCAATATAGCCGGAATTATTATGCAAATGGTAACAAATATATTTAATAAGCTTCCAGTTACTATAAGGGAGCTGCCACTAAAACTGTTCAAATTAAGAGTCAAACAAATGCTGGTTAATAAATGTTTTTATTCGACAAAAGAATACCGAGACACTAAGCTCGACAAAGTCATGTGACTAAATAAATATTTGTATGCTAGAAATAGCGAAGCATGTGATATAATTATGACAATTAACATTTCTTTATTTTTTCCATAAATTACTTAACTGTAAATATTTTTAGTTAAAAGTGGTGTTATTTTGTTTAATAAGTATATAAGTATAAGATACGAAAATACTTTCGAGTCCCACATATGTATATGTCTACACCATCAGTAAATATTATTTATAGCGCTTTGTAATCCCATTGCGGGATGTAACTATAACAGACGCTTATGCATGGCTTGGTGGATTGTATATATCAACACTATTTATGTGAAGTCTATAGAGGTACCTACCTGTACGACTTGTCGTTTTTATTGTCGCTGCATTTTTGACCATCATCATGACAAGTGGCAAGCTCGTCAAGAGAATAGAAATAACAGAAATACCTAAATTAAATATTTATGTGTTTAATTCCAAGCGGTGCACATTTATTTTATTTATTCTATAAAGAACTATCGACAATACAATAAAATAAAAAAGATAACAAAGACTAATTCTTTAAAAATAGTCATTAAAAAGTTCTCACTAATAATAAATAATAATAATAAATATTTCCAGACAGGTCACACAGCGCCATCTAGTTTCCGTGGTAAGCTACGAGGCTTGTGTTACGGAAACTAGATGGTTGATAAACTACATATCATACTTTTTTTTTTGTTAATATATACATATTATACATATAAACACCCAGACCTAGACAAATTATACAATGTACAACTTGCCCCCTGGTGGGAATCGAACCCACGACCTCCCGAGTTCACGGCAACGTTTGTTACCACTAGACCACGGAGGCGGTCAATATATAAAACAAAAAAAAATAATGGTAACAATATATAAAAACAACAAGTAATATTTTTACCTAAGATAATACAATAAAATACATAATAACAACAAAAATACACCAATATAACATAAATACATACATGATAGAATAGACCTCTCACCGTCCTTACTAGGGATGTATTAGGAATTACCGATGATGTGCTTCCCTCTCGCTCCCACAATCCTTTAGTTTCAATGATTTTTAAAAATGTGAGTGTAGTTTTGAAAAATGTAACGGCCAGTTGCAGAAAGACTGGCTATATGTTAACGTATGCTTACGAGGCACGTCATTCGCCGAAATAACATGACAAGCTAACTACCAATCGCGTGGCGTATTTCAAAATATTGATCAGATTATTTTAATCATCCTTTTTGCAACGTCTATTAACTTGACCGCCTCCGTGGTCTAGTGGTAACAAACGTTGCCGTGAACTCGGGAGGTCGTGGGTTCGATTCCCACCGGGGGCAAGTTGTACATTGTATAATTTGTCTCGGTCTGACAACGAAATTTATATAAAAACCTTTGTCTTTGTCAACATTTAGACAAAAAATTATATCTTTTGTTTCTAGACAAAAACCGTCATAATTAAATACAAATCCCGAGAGCTGTGAGCACGATTGACTCGAGTTGTCTCGAACTCAGTAAAAATTGCATCACTTATCGTGCGCTTTCTTCGTTTCTAGGTCCATAAGTTGGTATCGACGGCTTGACATGCTGCCAGGTTTGAGTATTTTACTTTTTTTGTAGAAATGCTCTGAAGTACAGCAGTAAACATATCATTGCTGTTGTGGGGTTGTTTGTCACTTCACTGTTGCACCAGGAACCTGAAAAGAGAGATTTCTTGTATTGCTATGTCATGGAATCAATTATATAGGTTCCGCTAAGTAGTCGTATCATACAGGTGCTCTCAATGTCCTGCAGAGGCGGGCAATTCGAATAGTGGACGACACGACAGTATTCTAAACGTTTACCTTCACGGCTCGTCCACTTTATCATTTCTTCCTCAATGGATCTTCCAATTCAGTATTCTTAGTTGTAAACTCTCCGATCCTTCAAAAGACATAAATCTTACCATTTATTAAGATTGCTTTGTTATATATATATAAAGTATCATATTCATAATTAATTTAATAATAATATTCATAATGTCAGAATTTGTTATAAGTTCCTTAAAATAATAATACAAGGTACGAGTAAATACCACCTTTTCTCTTTGCTTATTTATTTCAGACAAACGACAAGACATATTATGACAAATTAGACATTATACTTTTTATACGAACAATTATATGTAAAATATAGTTTACTATCCAACAGAATTACTCCACTTTTCAGTGACAAAAAATATAGTTTACTATCCAACAGAATTACTCCACTTTTCAGTGACAAAAAATATAGTTTACTATCCAACAGAATTACTCCACTTTTCAGTGACAAAAAATATAGTTTACTATCCAACAGAATTACTCCACTTTTCAGTGACAAAAAATATAGTTTACTATCCAACAGAATTACTCCACTTTTCAGTGACAAAAAATATAGTTTACTATCCAACAGAATTACTCCACTTTTCAGTGACAAAAAATATAGTTTACTATCCAACAGAATTACTCCACTTTTCAGTGACAAAAAATATTTACAATTATGGAACGAAATCTATTTTGCATGAGCTTGAATAACTGTTTTTTCTTTGACTAAAATAAGTAATTTAACTAAATATAACTAAGAAATACAAGTTTAAATAATATAAATATTAGCCGAAAGTAACATAAACAAGCTTCAAGAAGGTTTGAAGGTACGTCGCGATGTACCGTGAGTTTGAAGGTACGTCGCGATGTACCGCGAGTTTGACAGTTCTATTTGTCGAGGGTAGTGACGTGCCGAGGCGTACCTTCGTTTGACAGCTGGAAGGAATAATTTAGAGGAGGACCCGTCGAGGAATCGTCTTAGAATACGAGTTCATATTAAATTCAACAGTAATTTAAATACAGCGTAAGTTTTGTAGTAGTATAGTTATATATTCTTACGTACATTTGTTATATGTAGATTTACAACAAAATTGTTCCCGTAATGAGAGAACCACGATAAGTCGTCGGTCCCGGTTCCATTAATATCAACTAGTGGAATCGTTAATAAGTTGTCATTAAAACTTGACGTGAAACCCTCGCCAACCCGTCTGGCCAGCCTGGCGATTGTAAAATTCTGGAACTGGAGGTGATGTACATCCACGGTATCAGCCATGTTGAGTGTTAGTGTGACCGACGATATGCACTTAGTTGTAGATAATCTTGTAGAATAGCTAACCTGTACACACACAGACGTGGTACCTGGCGTAGAGGGACACGCCCCGGGAGAGAGGTGTCAGCACCGCCATTGGAGATATAATGCAGCCGCTCTCCTTGTCCTGGGGGACAAATATCTAATAGATACTATCCTTTAACAAAGAAATTGTTATCCTCGGGCAAACAGGCAACCTAAGAACAAGAATCAAGCAATAGATGCAAGTAAAAATATACCGTCACCAGAATATTACTCACTCACTGTGAACAATAGTGCATACTTTGTGCAAAACATATTTTGGTAAGAATCATCCTGGCCAGGTATTTAGAGAACTGTCATGTTTATGTTAGGCGCGGTGGTGGCTCGGTGGTAAGAACGCGTACCTTAAATCCTACAAAGGTTGGTTCAAACCCCCCCGGCATGTACTAATGAGAAATACACTTTTCTTACGTACTGCAGTCATAGATTTACAACACCACCGTGAGGAGGAGAGCACGTTAAGCCGTCGGTCCCGGTTCCACTAATGCCAACTTGTGGAATCGTTAATAAATGGTCATGAAATATTGACATCATATTCTTGCCAAGCCATCTGGCCAGCGTGGCGAGTGTAGGCCAAATTCTCCAGTTCTGGAAGGCCTATCTCCAGCATCGCAGGTCTAGGACGCTGTGTTCTAGGGGTTGTAATGAATGTTTCTGTTATAATGCCCCTTGCAAGCTAACCCACAAGTAACAGCTTTGTGATTTTGGCTTTGGCGTGGTAGTTGCTGAATATATCTACGTCCGACAATTGCATGGGGTATTTGACGTAAATTTGCTTGTTTTTGATTAATAATGTAGAATAGTCTGTTACATAGATTTAAAACACAACTGTGTTGGTGTAGGTACCAAACCTACTCGTACATATTATTATGTCTATATAATTTGACATTCGCACACTTGTTCGAATCGGCCAATTCTTTTACTAAAAATAAGTTCATTTTTTTCAGTTTTTCAGCGCGAACAAATGTGAGATCACTTTAACCTATACTGGACCGATTTTGATAAAATTAGGTAAAAATGCGGTAAGAATGCTAAAAAAAAAACAATAATAAATACTGTTCTTAGGTACATTTGTCATATTTCACCGTTCCCGTGCCTCGGAGAACACGTTAAGTCGTCGGTCCCGGTTCCACTAATACCAACTTGCGGAATCGTTAATTAATTGTCATAAAAATTGACATCAGGCACTCACGAGTGTAGGCCAAATTCTTCAGATGTTCTGAAATCTACAACAGTGCAGGTCTAAGGACTTTGTTCTAGGGGTTGGGATGAGGCAGAAATGCGACTTGAAACCTAGGGACGGATATGACGACATGTGACCAAACGGACATACAACGCTTCACACCCAAACTGACGATAATAATTAATGTTTGGATCCGAGGATTTTTTATTTGAACAGATCCTAACCCGGCTTGTATTCCTGTAAAAGTTATGTTAACATCCAAAATAAATAATTGTTTAATAACTCTAAGCGCCATCTCTAGCTTGGCCATTCTCTTGCTGGCATAGTGTCTGCCCGCGTGCGCTCGGTTCCGGTTCCGGCATGCCCGTTGGGTGTACACACCAGACAAGTCTGTCCAGCGCACGGAGCAGCCGCCTGTCCACCGACCGTAGATAGCCTTCTTATCTGAGCGATTGAAGTACACTCCCCAGCTAAAATGGTTAAGAAAACTCTAGATTTTATTTAGAACTCTGATTGATCTTGACTTGTAATGGTTTTCTTGTCGTCACAACTGTTGTAGTATTAAAATCAAATCAAATAATTAATTTCCCTTGATTCGCTTGTTACAACTTGTATTGTCAGCACTAATAAAATAAATACAATCAATAAAAATAAACAACAAAAACAATTTGGTAATAATGGTTGGACCGAGACAAGTAATAATCCATATTTATGTGCGAGGCATGTAATATCATAAGCAAGTAAATTGTACTTAGTAACTAAATTGTAACTTAGTAACTAAATAAGATCATGACTGTAAGATGGCATGTCAACTTAGCATAAATTCGTTGCTGAAATGGCCGAGTCAGTTTACAATCTAACAGTAATAATAGTAAATAGCAAATAAAATTTCGTAAACAAATAGTCGTGGCTGTACGAGTATAAGGGCCGTGCTTACAATCACTTGTACGCACGTACAATTTAAATACTTAATCATTCTAATTACTGTATGTCAGATTTTAATTTAGTGGCAGTTAAAGAGACGACATCTTATAATCTAAATAATAATAACGATATGTTAATTAAACATAAATTAATAGCTGTAAAAGTGCCATGAATATAAGAATGAATATAAGATAACATTATATTCTAATAGCATTAATGTTAATTAATATTCGTGGCTATGAAATGGCCATTTCGGCATTAACCCATAATATATTTACAAATAATAATACTAATTGTAACCTATACATTAATACTGTGGTGTCAATGTGGTCGCACACGGAGGAATTGTCACAGAGAGTAAGTCGTTTCGTGTATGCATTAAAAAGACTCCGAGAATTAGCAAGCTGTGAAACAGCACTCACCGCATACCATGGATACGTTGGATCAATATTACATTACGGCGTAGTATTTTGGGGAAACTCCACAAATAAAGATCTCATATTTAAAGCCCAAAAAAGGTGCATTAGAGCAATAGTCGGCATAAAGCCACACGAGAGTTGTAAACCTCATTTCTCTACGCTAAAAATTCTTACACTCCCAGGAATTTTTATTTATGAGACACATCGTAAAGAAACACCCGACATTTTTTTTGACAAGATCCCAATCTAATAGTAGAAACCTGCGACATAAAGATAGAGTGTATGCTGACTCCTACTCATACACTGCACTAATGCATCGCAGCATATTTCACATGGCACCTAAAATTTATAACAAACTACCGAGCAGCATTAAAGACCAAGAAATTAAATCATTTAAGAAAATGTTAATTAAACTATTGATCCAAAAGGGTTACTATAATATTATGGACTATCTAAATGACAGCGAATTAAATTGAGTACCTATTTTTGTTGTTTGTATTACTGATTGTTATTGCCTTAGTTTTAAATATGACATTTGCACCTCGAGTTGTCAATTTTTATTAGTATTAGTAAATAAGTAGTAGGTATAGTAAAAATAAAATGTTTAAATAATATGTTAATTTGACATAGGTTTTAAATTTAAAACTAATTTGTATTAAAAGGAATAATAATAATATAATATAATATTGTTTAGTTAAAATATTAAATATTGTATGCCTAATGTGGGCAGATTGTTTCAACATTGATGTATATGAAGATAATGTTTCTGAAACTTTACATGTAAACAATTCTAACAATAAATTATTTTGAATTTGAATTTGAATTTGAAGGAAAAAGGGGATAGATATTTCACTAGAGGCAAATTAGGAAAACATTTTTTTTTATAATTAGAAAATTCGTATACTTTAGTTACGAGTCCACTCATCTCGCTATGCATAACTGAAATAACTCGATTGAACTCTTTTTACTTATTTATACATTTTAATGTTACGACTAGCCCCTTTATGTACGTAGGGGTGTAAAATAAACTGTACAGTGTATAGACTCATCTCCTTATTGCATTGACGCATATGAATGTGTTGAACCAATAGGTGGAAAAATCTAATTTTTAAATTTTTCACCACTCCTTTTTCCTTGACACCACAGAATTATACTACACTATATAAAATAACCACGATATTATATTATAATTTTCTTTAAATTAAATAGCCTTAATTATGTCATCATCCGATTGTCCACAAAAAAGCGTGCCGCTTGCAAGTATGGCAAAAAAGTCGTCACTGTTCTCAGCCAACATGCATTGCAACCAACACTATATTGTACACGAAGCGTGTCAGAATCACACCTGTGTGTACAATGTCAGTTCCTTTAACTTAACCTTAAAATCAATAGTCCATTGTGATAAGACAAAACCATGGTTGTTCAAACCTCAGCACTTTCTGCGTTTAACTTTCAAAGCTATTATTTTACTAGCTTTAGAATAATAGTTAACTTACACATTTTTGTACTTGCAATACTTCCTGAATCTCGCAAGGTTGGCTTTAGCGGTGGGGTCCACCGGCACCAAGGGGATGAAGTCTCCGGAGAAGGCGTCAGCACACGGAGCAGACCGCGGGATCCCTCGCTCCACAAGACCGCACACAAAACATTTAGCCACCAGCTCATCTACAAACAAGTTACTTTAACACAAAGTTGCAGAGGTCAGCTGGTTTCAAATCAGCTACATCATTAAATATGAGCCTGTTTTAGAAGATCAATTACTTTATCCCTTCTCTATTCCGCAACACGCAAATACCAAAATAATGGGGGTCCATACCGTAGCGACATTCGCGTTTCCCCATTCCCATAACCTAGAGTCCTTCAAAAAGCATATTGATAGGATGGTATAATGGTAGAGACTGATGCCGGTCGTCAGTAGCTGGCGTCTGTTGCTCTCATTCTAGGACATTGCATATCGCTTACCATCAGGTGGGTGAAAAAAATATTATTAACCCACCTACTCAGAAGCGCCTCACTTAAATATAAAGAAACAACAGAAAGTACTATATATATATATACTGGTTGGTGGATGGATATACTCGTATTTACTTTAAAAGACAATTGGACAACTTATTAAAGCATGTTATTACAACGGAAGTTAGGGAGACGAGAATACTGAAGCTACTCAGATGACATATGAATTAAAATTTCTAGGGACGACTCCACACATATCCTGAAGAAAGTACTACTATTATTATCTACTAAAATTTAAAATTCTTGTATAAACTCACTATCCCTCGTAGTATTAACGTCATAATCTAAAGACTGCCCGCCCCCGTCCAGAGTTTTACAAGTTGGTATTTTCCTGTGCTGCAGCGTCTCATTCACCCACAGAGTTAAGTTTGTATCATAATAATACACCAGGTCCGATATAATCTTTAACAACGCTGGTATGTCCAAGCCAGGGCCAGCTGGGGTTGCTAGACCTTTAGATGTTTTGTCTTCAATTGTTGTAATTATTGTTTTTTTTGAAGTTGTCGTTTGTACTGATGTTTGGACAGTTGTAAGTTGTGTAGAGATGTTAACCTCGATTGTATCCGTCGTATCAGTTTCAATAGCAGTAGCGTTATCAGACTTAAAATTTGATGTATCATTAAGTATCAAAGTTACTGTGTTATCAGATGTTAGTGTTGTTATATGATCAGATTCCATAGTTGAGACATCAGGTTTAAAAGTAGTATCACTTCCAAAAGAAGCTGCTTTTTCTGTTGTTGTGACATCAGATAATAAAATAGTTGTGTCGTCAGGTTGTAAATTCGTTGTAACTTCGGATTGTAAACTTGTAGATTCAGATTCTATAGTTGTGTCTTCCCTTAAGATGATGTTGTCATTGTCATCTACATCATAATGGAAATCAGCTTCACGACCAGTGACTTCAGTCTTATCGACATATTTAACTGTAGGATCTGTATTCGTAGATATTTTATATTCTAGGCCTCTAGTGGTAATTTTTAATGTCATAATTACTGAAGTGGTAGTTTCAAAATCTTCCATTATGTAAGCATTTGGATTGTTTCTTCGTTTTTCTTCTTTGAAATTGATATTAGGCGATAAGCCTTGTGTTGGTCTAGTTTTTGGATCTGTAAATAATTTGTTATTAGTCGTTTTGATGTATGACTGGCTACGGCCTACATATAATTTACCAGCTAATAATATATTGTGTGGGCTATCGGTTAAGTGATGGTTCTTTTAATTGAATAAATGGTAAACAAAATATCTTAAAATTCACATTCCTCTTTATGCCTCGTAGTTTCTATATTTGCACTAATATGGACATGGTTCGTTTAAATGTGTTTGAGGATAAATAAAATATTTTAATTTATGGACCAGTAGGTTTATTATCTATCTAAAGCAATCATAGATATCTACTAATGAACATAGATATAATGTTAAGACTGGTAAAAGTTATAATAACCAATAATAATATCCTGCAGAGTGGACCGTCTACTATAATTATCTTCAACTTTGCTTCTATCTGTTGTTACTTTACCTAGAAGCTCCAGAAGTGTTCCTGAAAATGTTGTGTTCATTAAGGTCTCTACAGTACAGTACAGTTGTGCTGAATTGGGTTAGTTAAATCCCTGAACTTTAACTTTATCACATTGATAAAAAAAATACTAATAACATGTTGATCATTGTTAATACAAACGTCTTTAATTAGCACGCGATCTCTTCCCAGCCTCACCAAATTTTAAAGTCATCTCAAATTCAAATATTTTATTGATGTCAAGTTTTATATTCACTAGATTGCGCATACAGTTCGTTTGTAAAATAAGATGTTATGCACCTCTGTGAAATTACCACAAACAATAATTCCATATTTTAACCAGCGGATTAATATTTGTAGTTATTTTAAGTTGTTTTAATGCATACGTAAATTTGGATAGTTTTAATCTGATTTTTAGTGCATCTACTGTCTGTCGAGGGTTTGTCCCACTCTGCAAATACTCTCCAGTAATCTCCAAACCCGAAGTAATAATAATTTTACTAACTTTTGACATCATCTGGTCCCAGATCCAGTACATCCGGATCGTAATCATCAAATTCATAAAAAATATCATCTACAGGCGGCTTCTTCGAACTTCCTGCTACATATACAAATACGTTTATTAGGATTAAATGTATAGATCGTATTTTGGAACTCTGATTTTTCATTACATTTCCATTACAGCCCCTAGAACACAGCGTCTTAGACCTCTACTGTTGGAGATGGGCCTTCCAGAACATATATCAGGAGAATTTGGCCTACACTCGCTACGCTGGCCAGACGGGTTGGCGAGGATCTGATGTGGATGATTTTTAATGACAATTAATTAATGATTGCAGGAGCTGGTATTAGTGGCACCGGTACCGACGGCTTTACGTACTCTCCGAGGCAAAGGGACGGCGGTGTTGTAAATCTATTACAATGTACGTAAAAAAGTGTATTTCTCATTGGTATGTACCAAACGGTACATGCCGGCATGTGAAATAACGAAAGGAAAGCCAGGACCATTGACCAACTGGTATCAGATATCAGTCCCTAACACTTGAATAGATGCTTTTTTAAATTTTTTTGTACCATAGTACATCAGGTTATTTATAGGAAAGTGGAAGCACAGAGGCTCTGAGAAAAGCGTTCCTTATATTTATTGTGCGATAGATGTATGAGTTCCTAAATTTACACGTACCTACCTATCTACTTCTAACTATACATGTGTTGTTTATCCAATCCAATGTATTCCTTATTCTGTACGTAAATAAAAGAGCTCCAAATCCTAGATTTTGGTAAAAATATAAAAGTACCGAACCTTCAATAATCTTGTTGGAATCGTAAAACTCAAAACTGTGCAACTTGCACAAAGTAAGAACGAGCACGCAGTTCATTTTACTAAACAAATCCAACATTATTATCTAATAAAGCTTTAAAAAAGTAATAAAAATAATGTAAATAAACCAAAGAATAAAAATAAATGACAGTGACAGAATAATAAAGAATGGCTTTATTTTATAGAGAAGCAATTTTAATTTTAATTAAGCAGATTTAATTTTGTTGGTTTAGCACACGCTAAAGACTAAATCAATAGCACTCTTCGGACTAAACTGTACTATCACCTATCGAGCAGCAGACTTGAAAGTAACGTTGAGTCACTTACTTGTATTATATTCATAAAAGAGCTGGGTAAACGGATTTTTCAAGAGTGTGGCGATCCTAAATGCCATAACTACCTTAAGCAGAATATTTCCATTATAATTCAACGAGGAAATGTGGCGAGCGTTTTAGGTACCCCCTGGTGGTAAGCCCTTAGTTTGTTTTGTAGAATAGTTTTAATTTCATAGGTATTTTTAGTTTAGTTTTATTTATAATTAGTTTTTTAATCTATTTTATTTTAATATTTTTGTATCTACTTCAATATATATAATTTTTTATTCTTGTATTATGTTCTTTGCATGTTATTGGCCGAAATAACCAAAGTGATCAATCACGTGGCTTAATCGAAATATTATTTTTTTATAAAGTTTTTTTTTTAATCATCCATTCTGTAACTGGCCGTATCTATACGAATAAAATAAATAAGGAAACATATGGTTTAATATAGGATTCGTACGCCTGCAATATGTCCAATCAAGTTGGCTAGTTGAGCGGTAGGTTGCTTCGTTGTAGAACGCTTTTCGTAAAATACAAAAAAAGGACACAATTCAAACTCCAGCATGTACCAATGAGAAACTCTTTGTACATACATCTGCCATAGATGTATAAATTTCGTATCTTACGATAACTTCTCATATAGTTGAATATACTTTATTTTATTACCTAACGGTAAGTGGAAAACCTTTGAAAATATGTAGTACAGGCTGATGTCAGTTAAGTCTTACGGGGCAAGATATACACACCAGGTGAAACTTTAAAAAATCGTAGCCTCAGCAAATATTCCACTTAGTGGAACAAGCTATCGATGTCTCCAGCGTACCAAACTCGAGAAATATCAAAAATAAATTCAATTAATTATGAAATCGAACCCACGGACTTAACCGCTAGACCACGGATGCAGTATACAATGAGTCGATGATACTGCAAAAATAATAAAAAAACATTTTAGAATTTAGAATATAAATTTACAGCCATTTGATTGTGGTAACATCAGCAAGTTTCATTTCTATTGTTAAACTTCGTTCCCTTATGTATTGTACCTTATGTAGTTGCTATGTAGCCAAATATTTAGGATAAAAACCACCTTTTTGACATTAACATAGGGTTTAAATTATAGACAACTGGATAGGATCGCTTCTGACTCATATACATATATACATGAACTGGATAGGATCGCTTCTGACTCATATACATATATACATGAACTGGATAGGATCGCTTCTGACTCATATACATATATACATGAACTGACTGTACAGCTTTTTGGCCCTAAACATTTATTACGCTATTTTCTCTGTTATTTTTCTCTCAAAATAGAAGAACGTATTTTACTTTTTCATAGCATATTGTAATACAATAAAATCAATTTGAAAGTGCGCGTCGAACACAATCATAGCCGGCAATACATAGACTACTCGTAATTAATTCTGAGACGATTGTTCCAGTTTTGATTCCTATACCGTTTGACTTCTTGCCCTCTCTCGTTATATATATATTTATTTAAGGGTCGCCAACAGGGTATACATTAATACGAGTATTATCAGATCATGCATACAATATTTTGGCTTAATAAATAAATAAATATTTTCAGACAAGTCACACAGCGCCATCTAGTTTCCGTGGTAAGCTACGAGGCTTGTGTTACGGAAACTAGATGGTTGATAAACTACATATTATACTTTTTTTTTGTAATATATACATATTATACATATAGACCCAGACCGAGACAAATTATACAATGTACAACTTGCCCCCGGTGGGAATCGAACCCACGACCTCCCGAGTTCACGGCAACGTTTGTTACCACTAGACCACGGAGGCGGTAGGCGGAATGCTACCTTAATTACAGGAGACCACATCATGCAATATGGTACTAATCATTGTATACAAAAGAAAGTTATTTTATTTTATTTTATTTGGGTAACTCACAGCTAATACAATAGATTAAATACGAGTATTAATAATGACAATGAGTATTTGATAATGACTACCACACATAACAAAAATACAAGCAAAAAAGTAAACCAAAAGTAATAAAAACTAAACCAAAAATAGTCACTCATTCATTTAGAGTTACGAAATTGGAAATTATTTTGCTCCTCACGGAATAAATGCTATCACAAAATAAGTCAATGTCTAAATTGTGACTTAGTAAGTTAAACAACGATACTGCTCTAGGTATATAACTATTTTGCCTATAATTGCTATGAGCATGAGGTACACATAGTAGGTCTGAAGCACGCAAGCAACGGACTGATGTCCTAAGACCAATCATATCTAATAATTCTGGACAGTCAATGATACCTCTGGCAATCTTAATGAGAAAAGTCAGGTCAGCTACATCGCGTCTGATCGAAAGAGGGAGGACGTGATATTTTATACAACACTGTTACCCAATATATAGCTACATAAAATTTAAACAAAATCAATAAGTACAACAGAATATTAAAGTAAAACAAGATACAATTAGGGGAACATTTATTTATTATTATTATTAAATCGTTTATTGCACAAAATAAGTGTACAAAGGCGAAGGTGCCTACAAGGTACTTTCTAAAATCTAACCTTTGGGATAGTGTGAGATTAAGGGTAGTGCCAATATCAAGTTTAACAATATCTAATATACTGCACTGTTACTAGATACTTACACTGTTACAATAATACACATTTACTTATAAAAAACGCATATATGTATACATATATATTATTGCAAATATATATTGTTAGCCTGATGATGACTCCTGTTTGTCTAGCAATTGAGCAGTGCCCAAGCGCTTAAAAACATGGACAGTTGGCGCATGGTAGTTTGTTCCACTGGCGTGCTGCAGACACAGTATTCGAATCTGAATATCTGCTAGTAGAGTGGGGTGGGATTTTAAGTTGGTTGTTATGTAAAAAACGAAGTGGAAGGTTAAAAAATATTATATTATATTAATAAAAAAATACATGGCTTAACAATGAAGCTTGCTATCTATCTGATATATAATATATTTAAAAAATAGATTGTCAATACATATAAATGTTATTATCTATATAAATAACGATTAACACGTTTCGGTCAAGTAGCATTGGCCTTGATCAGGAGCCGAAGTAACTCCACTACGCGGTGTAGCATTCGTCCACAATGGGCGGTAAATGCAAACCTATCCACTTGTCACTTTAAAGGTTTTTAGAAATCGCGACACACAATACGAAAAGTCGCTCGCGATAAATCTCCCGATATAGCCGAGGATATTGTGAGTGTTGTACATCGCGATTTCTATAAACTTATTTGTAACGGTTAAAAGCTAAAAAGGTTAGTTGGTAGAAAAAGTCGAAATAGCTTTAAGTTCGCCTTTATACATACTTTTATGTAAAGTGCAATAAAGTATTTAATAATAACGTCCTCGCCAATCCATCTGGCCAGCCAACGTGGCGAGTGTAGGCCAAATTCTCCAGGTATATGTCGTGGCAGGCTCCATCTCCAACAGTGCTTGAGGACTAGGACTCTGTGTTTTAGGGGCTGTAATCAATAATAACGTGTTCCAGAACGACCGTCGTCGAACGTTCTCGACTTTCAGAACATATAGAGGGAGTATTTGGCCTACACTTGCCACGTTACCTGACCAAAGTTGGCGAGGTGGCGATGGTCTGGTGTCAATTTTAATGAAAATTTATTAACGCGACAAGTTTTGGGATGGAAAGTGTTCTTATAACCAGGACGCCCAACTGACGGTATAATGTTTAAATGCGAATAACGTAGGCAATCAAATAACTTTAATTCTTTTTTAAATTGACATTTAGTAAAAAGAGAATGATCGTTTAATGGGGTGTGTCACTAACTTTTTATCACGATAGATGGCGCATGATAGATGGTACCTAATATAACTGTCAGTTGCATAGAAAATTTGTATTTTTATTACGAATATTATTATTTTCTAAATATTATGCAGAAGTGAGCAGCTTTTAAGTGTACAAATCGAGATTTCCAAGCGAAAGCAAAGATATGGTGATCTCAAAATGGCCGTTCTATTAATTCAACCTTTTTTTATTTTCAAGACGGTGTTCGCTTTCTTAATTCGTCTTTTAAGTTAGGTAACGTTAAGTTAAAATACATTTTTCTGTTATAAAAATGTAAAACTACAAATAAATTTAAAAAATGATCAGTCATAGGTGTAAACAAGGTACCAGTGCCGCTAGCGACATCTACAAAAAAGCTTTGCCTGATACACCCCATTGGCCAAAGAGTTCTAATTTGTCGTTGGCCCTAAACACGAATAACTTATGTTTCTATTTAAAATGAAGCCAGAGGTTATGTACTATGTCTATGACTACATAAGTAAACTTTTGTAAAGCCCTACGCCCTTCGAGAAGCTTCACAGCAAACTCAACTTTATCGACCAAAAGTAAGGGCCAAAATTGCCAAAAACCTGAGCCATTATTTGGCCATCCATCCAGACACCACTCCGCCAACTAAATATCTGATTATATCTTTTGTAATACATTTGCCAAACATATATTAACCTTTACATAATGATCTTAGGGTTTAGTTTCCTTTGGTAATGTTACGGCAAAGAGCATAGCGCGCGTTTTCGCTACTTATATTGAAATATCAATACTGAAACTTGAAGATTATGGATATAGTAAAATGAACTTTATTTGTAGGCTTTAGCGATGTATATAGCTCGAAAGTTGTTTCGTAGTTATGTCGTTTGTAAGTCGCTCACTGAGAGGTTTTGGCGCCAGACTGGGCGACGCTATGGCCTCCCGTTTCGCTGAGCCCGGACACTCGCCGCACACCAAACATTCATTTGCTACGGACCTGAAATATGGGTTTAGACTAAATTTACAGAAGCTATTATGAAGTGTATTTGTGCTCTTTTGGTGTAAATGATAACTTGTTTCTACTATTTACATGAAATTAATATCTGGACCAATTTGTTTAAATTGTTCAGTAGTAGAGATCTAGGATATGTATTCTAATTCCAGGATATGTTAGCAACATTGTATGCTCATCTTTAGTCCTGAAGTTTTTAGTAAACGAAGAAATGATCTTGTGTCAACCTTTTCGAAAAGTCTTTACTAGCAGATTTTTCTGTTTTCTGGGTCCATATTTATATAATAAAATTAGCCATATATCAATGCACTAAAGTGATATGTAGAAAGAATGTCACACAATGGCTACAGTCTCTCGACTATAATATAACTGAGGAATTACTGTCAATAGTAAAATAGGAATGCGATAATAACAAAGTATGTAAAGTTTACACACCCTCTTACACACACTCACACACTTACATCATAAACAAAAAGAGGATCTCAACCACACATTTTTTTTTTTTTTTCTTTTTTTGTGTACATTTTGTTTCTTTTTTTTTTTGTAATAAAAAGTAATAATATATTTAAAAAGGTGTCTGGGCGTTGACTGCCGACGGACAGACCTATACATATAGGCTTACTTCGGCTGCAAATTTCTGTTTTTCTGTGCATGCATAATGAAATATGTTATTGTTTTCATATCTTATACCTTTTTTAATGAATAAAGATATTATTATTATTATTAAATTCTAGTGGCTGTAGTGATGAATGATGAAACATTTGTGTATTTATTCGTGTCAAGCCTGGTGTGCGTCGACCCTCCTGGTCCTGTATATCTCTGAGCCTCCCGTTTCCGCTCCAGCCTATTATTTTCCCTAAATTACTATTACCACTATAGCCTCGCAAATATTCCCTCTTACACAAAATGGAATACTTTTCGGGACATTTATAAATATGCATGAGAATTGGCTTCCAAATTAAATTACTGCGAGTTATGTAAAGTTTTGCGTTTCACTCTTTTAACTTCGAAATAGTTAATTATAAATATCCTTCCCTTCGCAATAGGTTCCTTGTTTTTTTTTTTTTGGTTTTATTCTCCCGATGGATGATGAATGATATGATAGGGAAGGCAAAGGGTCTAGCCCATACAGCCAAGGCTGACGTAATATATATATTTTTTTAATGAGTTAATGAGGTCATCATCAAATTCCAGATGCTGCAGAATTTGATGCTTTTCTTGGAGTCACTCGCAGCACTATAGCTCAAACACGTCGGGTAAAAGTTGACAGCGCGGGAAAACCGCAAAAAATAAACTGCAACTGCCCCATATTTAAAGTCCAATTTATCGTTTTCCTTAATTATTCACATTGTAGCACACTATTAAACAAAATAACACCACTTTTGACCAATAATATTCACAGTAAATTAATTTACAAAACAAAAACTTGCACTTGACATGTCCACGCAAAATGGCGCGAAGGACTCCTCCTTGTTTTTTTTTTTAGAAACTGGGAAAAATTGGTAGAACTTTCTGGAGATAGTCGGTCTTAAAAATATTTTAAGTAAAAACTATTAGTGCAAAGTAAGAATGCAGCCAGTGTGTACTTTGTACTTAAATCATGTAATTTTCGTTGGTAGAGATATTAAAGATTTAATTTATATAACACTTTGCACTATTTTTCAATAATAAAATAATAATTAACGGTCAAAAATAAATAGTATTAATTTTGTATTAACGATGACAATTATAACATAGCGCAGGCATCGAGCTCATTTACTTACAAACTTATTTTTTACACGTTCACTATTTACTTACGGAAATAAACTCACACGAAGTTCTCTTGTCCGAGAAGAGAGTTTTACACTCGACCGTGAAACTTCATCATTATCATTACATATTATAAAACAAAATTCTCCGCCGAGTCTGTCTGTCTGTATGTTCGCGATAAACTCAAAAAACTACTGCACCTATTGTCAAACTATTTTCACCAATGCATAGAGTGATTCTCGAGAAAGGTTTTAGTATAGCTTTCAAATTAGCGCTTTTTAATTGCCCTTATTTGAAGTATTAAAATTGATATTATTTATTATCCTTAAGAGATAGACATAATGCCATCGTGTATTTTCTGTAGATCATCTTTCGACGAAAACGCTGCCTAAACCCTTTGAGATATAATGTATGGTGGGATTGTGTATCTTACATAGTTCTACAGAAAATAAGCGATGGCATATGTCATCTCTTAAGGATAATATACTATATCCATTTCAATACTTTAAAAAAGGGCAATTATAAAGCGGTAATTTAAAAGCTATTAACACAACGTTAATTAAACGGTATTACTCCTTATCATTTTAAATACGTTAGTTAGCTTCAGAATTAAATGAAGTTTATTAATATACAATTGTTTTTTCTTGACTATGACTTATATTATTTATCATAATATTATTTATTTATTCTATTCTCATTTGTTAAACATATATCTAAACTGTACATTTAGTAAATGGTACTGTACATCTCTGCGACCCGTGACTCACCCAACATAAGGCATCAGCTGAGAATCAGCGCTGCAGCCTCGGCTGTAGCATATGCTGAGCTGACCACCTATTTATCGCCACACCTGTATGTATGTTTCGGTATATAGAATAGGCTTACATTTAGATTTATTCCTTGCATATTTATTTTTTTGTAACCATTGTAATTGTTGCGATAAATAAAGTATTTCTTTCTCTTCCCTTTACACCGTGCAATTTAAACGAATATCTTAGATATAGCAAAATCAAAATTAATTTCGTGTCGCCGTTTACACGGGCAAAGCCGGGTAAAACAGCTAAACAAATAAATAATTGTTTCCTGAACTTCCGACCATGGAACCCGGTACCTCCGTGTCTAAATCTAATCTTGACCGCTAGACCACTGAGGCACTCACATAATTTTCTCAAAAACAGTTTTTATTTATTTATATGATCTATCCGTTTAATGGTTAATCTAGGCCACGGAGAGTACATAATTATTAAAATAAAGATCGTACTATGATCCTATAATCTCAAATTGAGTTACCAAAATAACAAAAAGCAACAAATACTATGGCGTTTAGTTCGCCTCATTCCAGATGGTATTAAGAGACAAATAAAGAAAATAGAGATTCCTAGCACTCCTCGGGGACCACACTTGACCACAATAAATATTAAGTTACAAACAGAAATAATATTGACTTGCATGCAAAGACCGGGGCAATTATAGCTGCGCGCAGCTAACGGAAAATTTCAAGTTTTTTTTTTATTTTTTATTTATTTATTTTATTTATTTATTTCCATGAAAATGTACATACATACTACTGAACTTTGCTGCAATTTAATAAAGCAGGAGACTCGATTTATATCCTATCATAAATGCCCTAATATCTAGGGTATAGGTTAACGTGATTAATTTTGAATATTTTTTGATCGATAAAGCGTTCCGCAGTAAATATTATCCCACATTTATCTATATATACATATTTATTTGGGAAGTTATGTTGATATATCCCGCACCACAGGGCAACCTCTCAACCACATCATCTCGCCATCATATTGTTCACCTAAATTACATGTATGCTTTTGTGATAAAACATGTTTTTAATTTTAATAATAATAATCAATCACATTGTAAGTATATTATAAAAATACATATTTGTGCAGTTTGCTGTAGAAGCTATGGCAAAAAAGTATTTCAAAGACATAACACCGCATCTTGTCGTCTCCTCCGGTGACAAGAGGGCTGGCTCTTTCATGCCACCATTCCACGTGGACAAAAAAGTATTTCAAAGACATAACACCGCATCTTGTCGTCTCCTCCGGTGACAAGAGGGCTGGCTCTTTCATGCCACCATTCCACGTGGACAAAAAAGTATTTCAAAGACATAACACCGCATCTTGTCGTCTCCTCCGGTGACAAGAGGGCTCTTTCATGCCACCATTCCACAAAGTATTTCAAAGACATAACACCGCATCTTGTCGTCTCCTCCGGTGACAAGAGGGCTGGCTCTTTCATGCCACCATTCCACGTGGACAGGACTTATATCCCTATCTGTAGGTAGTATTACTGAAAATTTAATTATTTTTTTGCAAAAAAAAAACCGAATAAATTATCTTATGATTAATGTGATATCACATAATTAGATTATTGTTTTTCAAATGCCCGAACCTAATAAATATAAGTCAATAGCAATAACTATTTAACGATACGCAAAACTCAATCCACGCCAAACCAACCCCTATACTAATCAACATACGTGTCAGTATTGTAAAAATCAGTTCAGCAGTTTGACCCCTCAGCTATCTTCGATGACAGATTTATACTTCATTGCGGTATAATTAGGTTCAAGCGATATGGGGTGGACAGGGACAGGAGGGACAGGTCACTGACCTATCATTTAATTGCACGTTTAATGCCGAAGAGCGATGGTGGCGCGGTTTTAGATACTTAAAAATCCAAAATTAAAGGTTGCGGTTTGAACCACGGCATGTACCAATGTGAAATAATTACGAACTGACATCGTAGATGTCAAATAAAAAATACACTCAGCTTATCGGGAGATCTGTTTTTGCGCCGTTTGGAGTTAAAACGCTCGGGCCGTGGATGAAATTTTCAAGGCGTTGTCAAAACAGCTCAATAGGACAAGAGAGCTGGGCAATATTATTGTATTTGGTTGCTTTAGGGGAAAACTTTTAATTGGCTCATTATGTTTTTTGTATCTATCCATCTCTATTGCTATGTAGCTGTAAGTTTTTCTGTCATAAATAAATAAATTAACATCAACCTAACGCCAACCTGTCTGGACAGCGTGGTGAGGGTAGCTCAAATTCTATATAGCTGGAAGGCCAATTTCCAGCAGTGGACGTTTAGACGTCTGTGTACTTGAAGCTGGGTTAAATGATATTGAAATAATAATCTACCCAACCCATCGATGTGTGACCCACGTTGGCATTGGCCCCGGCCGTGACACAATCCACGCTACGCCACTGCAATAGTGTACAATTCTGTTAAAGTTAGCACTACTGTAGTGTAGGTAACATCCGATTATTTTCCATGTGCAATAGATAACATGAACAACTGTATGGATGGTAGGTTATGAGATTTAAGTGCAAGTCTGTCTGTTACGAGACGCCCTCTTACAAACGTTCGCGGTTCATTTCACACTCCCTAGCGTAGATACAGCGACACGACAATATTGATCAATTGTAAAATAAAACTGTTATTATTATTTACTAGTTGTTTGCCCCTGGTACGCCCGTGTAACATAGCAGTCGGAAAAATCACCCTTAGGTGGCTGTGGGGTCACAAGTCGCTGGATATCAAGGAACATCTCTGCCAATTTTTATTCTATTTTACGGTTCCCTTAACGATACAATTGTTCCAGAAAAATCTTACACACACCACTTACTGAAAGAATTGGCCCTAAGCAGGTCTGCCGTCAATACATTTATGGAACGAGCTACCAAAACGGCATTAACGGAATCATACAGTATTTGGTTGCGTAGGAAGAGGAGTAGAATTGTGGATGGTGAGCGTATTATCGCGCAATAAAAAAAAAAGGAGGCCTCATTTTAAACCAGCCTATTGTCACTCGCAAGCCCGAGACACCATTCTTCTCATCTCTTAACCACACATGACCCAGCACCCGCACGGTGAAATGCTTAGAAATTTGTCTTCTCTCTCTGTTTTCTCGGAACTTGAAAAAAGTTATCCTTATTGAACTTACTGTTCAGTGGGAATCAAATATTCCAAAAGACCACAACATGAAGTCGAACAAATATTATGATATCATAGAAAAAAAACTATCAGGAACCGGTTCAAGATTCAGCTTAAAATGCCTCTTTAGGATTTAAATTTAAAGTCACAAGTATCAAAACCGTTTACTCCGTCCACGACATTTCCGTAAAGTGGCCCTCGCAGAGAAGAGATTAATATAAATAAAGATATACGAAAAGACGAACAAAATAACGAATAAAGCGTATCCAGGTCACTGACAGATTTCGACAGACCCTCGGCAGACAGTCCTGGCGACAAGGGGGTCCAAACACAACAGTGATTTTAGTCTTTAATAAAGAAATACGGTGAGGACGAATCGTTCTTTTGCTGGGCTTTAGAAGGGTTGAAGATATCAAACGATTATTACCCAACTGCAAGGAACAATGTTTATCTGCCAAACGCGTGGGCCGATTTTGATGATTCTTATGTCAATGGATTTGTTTTAATCATGCTAGTGTCACTGAAGATATGGTATTGATCAAATTTCAGTAAGACGACAACCAGACGCTATATTTTGAAAAATAAAAAAACGAAAGTTGACGAACTATATTGAGTAGGGTATCATTGAATAAGTATTTGAAAAAGGTTTCTCTTATATTTTTGCTTGTACTTGTTGGTTAGCAACCATTCTCAATTAATTTTTCAATGTAGTTTATACCTACACCTACAAGTATTATAAATTGACCATCTTATAATAGACAGCTAAAATAAAATAGATAGAATATTACCTGCCTCCGTGGTCTAGCGGTTAAGCCCGTGGATTTAGACTCGGAGCTACCGGGTTCGATTCCTGGTCGGGACACAAAAATATTTATTAATGTATATAAATACATTAAATTATTATTTAATTTATTTGTGATATTTCTCCAGTTTGGTACGCTAGAGACATCGACGAGCTTGCCACTTGTCATGATTGGCCTATAGTAAAGTTGGCTAAATGTGAATCCGCTTATTTATAAGCGTGGTTTCTGACCACCCCGAAAGGGAAACGGTCGTGATGATACTTTACTTTAGAATATTACCTAAACTAAAATAAAGTTAAATTATAAAATAAAAAACCCGACTGCGTAAAGTATAAACTTTAATTACACACTAAAAAGAAATAAATAATTAATCAAACCATAAAGAAATAATAAATTTTAATGCGAAACACACTCGTAGTTAAAGCTTAACAGTCGGGACTCGTTAAAAATCTATACCGACTCAACTTCCGAACAATGGGTCCCGACCCGACTATTAAAGTTGCTATGTTTCGCGTTAGAAATGATTACTTATTTGTTGTATGGTTTAATATATTTTTAATTAAAGTTGCTATGTTTCGCGTTAGAAATGATTACTTATTTGTTGTATGGTTTAATATATTTTTAATTAAAGTTGCTATGTTTCGCGTTAGAAATGATTACTTATTTGTTGTATGGTTTAATATATTTTTAATTAAAGTTGCTATGTTTCGCGTTAGAAATGATTACTTATTTGTTGTATGGTTTAATATATTTTTAATTAAAGTTGCTATGTTTCGCGTTAGAAATGATTACTTATTTGTTGTATGGTTTAATATATTTTTAATTAAAGTTACGTTTAAAGTACGTAGTCAAGTTTATTTTTAAAAACTTATTTTTATTATACGTCTGGACTTTTTCTTTAATAGGATACCCAACGGGATTATGTTATGTGTGATATAATATATGTACTTCTGTGTGTACTATAGTAGGTACTTCCAGCACAACGAAAAAATACTAAGTAGGTACAACGTACATACAAAAATACAGATAATAAGTAATTCACCTACTTGCCAACCCGTCTGGCCAGCTTGGCGAGTGTTGGCCAAATTCTCCAATATATGTTCTGAAATGCCCATCTCCAACAGTGGAGGTATATAAATGATAATAATAAAGTAATTCAGTGAAGTTACGAACAAGAGCTAAGTAGAAAGATGAGTTTTGTATTCTTTCGTGATTCGACAAAAGTTTGGCAAAAATATTTCATTGTTAGTTTTACGGTCGAGTTCGCTTGTCTGCGCACATCATTAAAGGGTGTCTACTACGAAATTACCAGCCTAATAAGCTGCCCCAAAGAAACTAGGGCCAAAATGAAGTTTTTATAATGTCAGCCGTCAGCTGGTATAATCGACGCCATTTTTAACGTTATAATAACTGCCTCCGTGGTCTAGCAGTTAAGTAAGTGTATTTAAGGTTCGGAGGTACCGGGTTAATTTAGTTTGCTTATGATATTTCTCGAGTTTGGTGCTAGAGGCATCGACTTGCCACTTGTCATGATGGGCGTATAGTAAAGTTGGCTAAATGTGAATCCGCTTCGTTAAAAGCGTGGTTTCTGACCACCCTGAAAGATATACTTAGTCTACAAACAGAACACCATAGTGGTAGGAAACCAAATAGCCAAATTCGTTTCTTTTAGCGTTGACGTTATAAAATAATTCTTTTACGAACAGAGGAACAAGAAAGCGAGTGAGATGTATAGGTATGTTTGAAGGAACGAATGAATGATTAAATGTGAATGAATGTTAGATGATTTTATATATTTAGTTTTCTCTATTTTTTAGTTATTATTGTTATTTTGTTGTAATTAAATGCGTTTTATTGTTCATTATTTGAAAAAATCTTTAACGAACGAACACTATCAATGTCGACCGCTATTTATGTATTTATTTGTTCAGCAAAGTTGATATTCGTATAATATTTAGGCTCCGACATCAGTCCCTACCACTTTACCACGACCGGCCGTGATCGATTTTGGATGAGGAGCCGAGTAAAAAATAAAAGAACATTTGGAATTTATAACTGCGGTATTGCTTTACCGACGAACAATAAAAGCGCGGTTTTATTCGCCCATCGATCAGAGCCTGTAAAGTGATGGGCGTTGAATCGACGAACTAGTTAAATTAACCGTCCACCGTCCTTCAAAGAACGAACGGCTGATATATCTATTGACAGATTAACTAGTTGATTTTCAGGTCATCGACGAGTTCTATCTCGCAACGAGAGTCGCCGCCTTACCGTAGAGTGAGCAAGAATGGACGAATAGACTGAATAGTAACTAATAAATAATTGTATTTCATACATACAAAGCATTAGTTTTCAATTTAAAAAAGTCAAGTAAATTACCCATAGGTACAGGTTTGATTAAAAATCTACAAATAAAAGTAATCTTAAGATAAAAAAATAAGTCATTTCTAATACTGTTCTTACACGCGGCGAACGAGTGCCTTCACTCCGTAGCCACGACTCAGACTTGTAAAGGCACACAGTACCAACAGTAAAAGATAGACGGTTTATATCATAGATTTAGTATATATATAGATTGGCAATAGAATGATTAGGGCGAGACCAAAAATGAAAAACACCGGTGTGCGTGAAATGCGCATGTGTGCGAAACGGATAGTGATGTTCGCGACTGCCTTGACTTAGATTATCGATAAAGATTGCAACGTTTTCGTGTTGTCTGATTTGACACAGATCTAGTTACATATAAAGTTAATGTTTGTTTGAGGTAATAAAAATTAAACTACAAAACATGTTAGATTTTTTATTTTTTAAAAAGTAACAGCTTATTAGGTACATTAAACATATAAACAAAATAGCAATAGTGGAACACAAGCTAATATAGGTAAAAAAAAACATCTATAACTTGTGCATGCCATTTTTCCATTTAACCAAAAATTTTCCGAGAAAATCTAAAAAAATGTATTCATTCGTTTTTTATATCTACAATTTTTTTTTTACATTTAGTGAAAATAACATTACTTCGGGAAAATTTGCCAGGAAATGCGAAAAACTGATTAAATTTTTTTGCAAACCCCAATTTTCTAAGATTTCTAATCGCATATTTTGGTAATGTAACATTTTAATTTACATTATTTAAGGATTTCAACGTTAAATTTTCAATTAAACAATGAAAAATTTATACAATAATTGAAAAATATAGTTTTTTCAGTTGCGTTTCCTAGCAAATATTCTTCTATGTTTATTTATTTACACCATCTAAAAGTAAACGATTCTATGAAAAATAAAACCACTGTAGGTATATAAAAAAAGGTCAAAGTCAAAATATCTTTATTCACGTAAACCTATTAAAGACATTTGTGACACGTCATTATTTAAATTATTTTAAATGATTCAACTCCTGCTAGTGGAAGACTAAGCAGCAAAGCAGATTCCAGTGACCTGTTAATGTCTGACTGAGAAAGGAATATGCAAGGAAAACTCAGCTATAGCAGATTTACAAATTAAAACAAATACAGAACTACACAACAACATAAAATAGATATCCTTTACTCCAAGATTGTCCTATAGGACAATCTTACTAACCCTACCAGGTAAGGCAAAACTGAAATAAATTACTTGCCCAAGCCCCTTGGGCAACCCGAAAGACGACAAAACGCAAAACGTCTGCTAATTTAAGAACAATAAATTGAACGTGTTCGGCAGAGGTCCCAGGCCCCCACAGCAGCACCCGATCACGGACGTAACGCATGTGCCAGCCATCCCCCCGCTCAACCAGGCCCTTAGGGACGGACCAAGACCCGACACACGTGCCACCACTGCAGTGACCTTCTAAGAAAGGTTTTTGCCATTTATTCTTTACTAAAATATTTTGGGGAAATCTGAAACATTATAAAGTTTAAATTATTTTATAAAAATATTTATAATTTAGTTCAATTAATAGGAGTTGCGCCATTTAGCTACGAAACTCCAAAAATTAAAAAGTAAAATATATAAAAAACATTTTTAAGAATTTAACGAAAATTAATAAGGCTGTATAGGCATAATCCATAGATTATGCATGCTATGCTGCATACAAGGCACAATACCTTTGCCATTTAGCGACATATCGATAAGATGTTATCGATAACATGTTATCGATATGTGTCAATCTCTACATAAGTGAGGTTAGAAATAGTAGAAATTCACGTATTTGATATTATCTTAAATTGAATTCCTATGCATTCAGAGTATTAATGTAATAAAAGGCGTTTATTTTTCCCATCTGTTTGTGTATAAAACCTTAGTGGCAGATCTAAAACATTGTATTTAGGCACCTAAATATTTTAATCGTACTTACGTGTTAAATGAATAATTATGCGGGTTTTCTTTCTTAGATGAGTTACATCCAGGTACTACACAAGTAACCCTGACTAATTACGTCTATTAACCTCAAATTTACACTATAAAACCTTAGATTATTACAAATATAAGCGGAATTTGTTTTGTTTACAATTACGCCAGCCGCTACAAGTCGCGAACGTGTCTGTGAATGGTCCTGTCTATCTGTCTCGCTCTAACATACGCAATACTGTGCTCTTTCTCTTTTGCATTGCCAATCTAAGTATCCTATATCTATTGTTTATATGGTTTTAGGTCCATAGGCGCCTTGAGGTCTTTTTATGAAGTCCCACGGTGATTCGGGCATGAGACCTGCCGCGGTGCCCCTTCAGGCTGGGATTGTATCGTTAGGCGATTTTCCGATATCCGTCTTTAAAAAAAAATCAGTTCTTACCTCTGGGATGATCCCGCTAAGTATCTTACAAATGCCCTCAATGTCCTGCAGAGTTGTCCACACCACAGTGTCTAAAACTATCGAATCTCTGCAGCTTTGCCGAGAAGTTGCCTCTCTGAGCGTGTTCTAGAAGCTATGCCATGGTGAGTGTATTGAGGAGCTTCATAACCTTATTCCTTATTTTCCTTTCCGCAACCAAACCACACGTACAAGCCAAAATATGCATCCACATACCATAGCCTCTATCCCTACGCGTACTTATACATTGGAGAACTTACATCTGTCGCACGGTGAAGATGTGGAATGCTCTACTGTGTTATTACCTACTCTTATAACCTGAAGTCCTTTAAGCGAAGTGTGAAAATGCATTTTGTTGGGCCTGATGACTGATGTCGTCGTCAGTGCCTGGTATGAGTTGCTTCCTTCCTTCAACTTTGCGTACCGCTTACCATCAAGTGGGTGCGATATCACATGTCGTGTTCTGTATTAAAAAAAAAATCAGTACGACCATTTCTTACTTAGAACCTACCAGTTGGCTGGTGAACTATTGACTAGTTAATGGATTAATCGATGGTCGACGATTGACGGTTTTGAAAAATACGTCAACGACCGACCCATCACTATTAACGAGTAGACCCCCAGTGGGTCCAATAGTCTTGGCAAAATGTTGTACAATATCTATCATTAATCTTGTGACGACTTTATTAGCCGGCCATTGTTTAACAGAAGCAGCTGTATTTAAGGATTGATTATTCATAAGATATTTTACTTTGGAAGTTTTAGAAATTTTGAATACCCATATCATCAATCAATGAAAGTTATCCTTAAAACGCGTTCCAAAATCATTGCTTTATTTTTAACGGAAATCACGCACCCTTATAATATAAGGGCTCAAGTCGATATTTTGTGTAGTGTGATTTTAAATGCTAAAGGAACAAGATGGAATTATCTACCTAAGTATATCTTAAAATATCCTATAAATTTAAAATTGCTATTTATAATGTAAGTAGTTATCAAAGAACAAATCTGCAGAATATTTCTATTACGACTCAAATAAAAAGCATTTCTTCGAATAATGAACTGGAATGTAAGAATGTAGAATCTTTAAACTCTGGTATTTCCAAAAAAAAGGTATAATGCCCTTGTCTTACTAAGGGTGCGATATGCTCCGGGTTCGATTCCTGGTCGGGACACAATAAATTATTTAATTTATGCTAGAGGCATTGTCATGATGGGCCTGTATCAAAGTTGGCTAAATCGCTTCTTTAAAAGCGTGGTTACCACCGGAAGGGATACGGTCGTAATGATACTTTAATTTAATTATTTTTATGTGTAGGTAATGTCAACATAGTTCTACGAGTGTGCTCAACAAAACCTTTGAAGTTATAATTATCGATTAGCTTCAATTTCGAAATAAAATTAGAATACTATATACGAGTATTTTTACTATATTTACATCACGACCGTTTCCCTTTTGGGGTGGTCAGAAACCACGCTTATACATATGCGGATTCACATTTAGCCTAAACTGTACTATAGGCCAATCATGATAAGTGGCAAGCTCGTCGATGTCTCCAGCGTACCAAATTTGAGAATTAAATATTATTTAAATGTATTTATTTACATTAATAAATATTTTTGTGTCCCGACCAGGCATCGAACCCGGTACCCCCGAGTCTAAATCCACGGAATTAACCGCTGGACCACGGAGGCAGTTGTAATATAATATTGTATTATGTATATTGTGTACAATTTTGTATAAATTAATGACTTCCGGTGGGAATGTACGTTGGTATATAAATAATAAAGAATATAAAAAAAACAGATATATTATAAAAATAAAAACTATAGGTAAAAAGTAATTATTTATTACATTAGATATAATTCGCCATGGTGTGTTGAAGCCACTCGTAATGGTACGAAATGTTGGTAAACAGAGATACTTTTGACTGACAATCTGGACAATTGACGGTAAACAATCCGACCAACTTGTCTCTGGCAAAAACAGGACCAAATTCGCTCGCATAGCAATTGTCATATTTTGAAAAATTTACACAAAATCTATCATTACTACCATTAAACAAGTCATCAACAGCACAATCATCAACATTGTAGCTATAAAAAAACATTTCATTTGTCAAATACTTCTCTCCGGTCATCGTGAAAACTGATTTCCAAACAGCAATGTCAATGTTAGTCTCTGATTTTGCATCAATAGTAGCCACCTTACCTATATTTATAGAAATAAAATGTTAAAACTTGAATGATACTAAGTACTAAAGTTCGTGGTATAGCGGTTCGTAGATATAGACTCGGAGGAAGAAGTTCAATTCCTGGTCGAAAACACAAAGCGTGTTAAGCGTTCTAGTAACATCATTAGCCAGCACTACCAATGGAACTGTTTTGGTTATTTTTATAAAATTGACAAGTAAAAAGCAGAACAATCAACTTTGTATTCAGTTATAAGCCGTGCTAACATCATATTCTTACTATGAAATTATGTTGGCATTTCTATAAACTAAACGCGGTAAAACGCGCAGTATAAATGAGCTCCTCCCGTAGCAATGTTAAAATATTAGTTTTAAAGTAAAATTTCCGTTTGAACGCTTAGTTAATGTTAACATCAAGTGTTTGGTAATGGAACAGTTCACGCTAAAAATGTTTTATGTTAGCGCCGCTGTTAATTTCTATAAACTGAACGCGGATAACACTAAAGTCTCATAAGGTTTTCTTGCTACAATTAGAAACAAATATTTATGTTCAGTCAATATTTATGTTCAGATCAAGATCAAGACTTGGTCTTGATCTTGCTTTGAGCAACACTACTTGCAACCCGTATGTGCGCCGCTAATCTTACCTGTATAAGCATCTATTCTGCCAATCGCCACATCATTCTTAAAACTCTTCCCGTCATAATTCTCATGAATCCTCCAAAATGACACTGGATGTGTTCTCGAGTTGTTTGTTATGTAATCATGATATATTAATATGTTATAGCTTGAAGTTAAATCGATGCAGTGAGCCGAAGTAATGACCCAGCGTTTCAAAACCGCGCCAAAACATTGCAGCGACCATGTTGACCCGTGTTTAAGTATTGCTGCCAAGTAAGGGAATCTATTGCTGTGTTTAATATTATGGTTAAATGTTAATATGTTTAATTGCTTTGGTTTGTGGTGGATATTGACCCGTGATATGTAAGTTCTTCGTCGCTCTTCAACTGTAACTTCAGTGGCATATTTCACCATCAAACAAACCGCTAAAATCGCCACGGTTATTATTATTGTTAATATTAAACACGCCACTTTCATTATCCATCCACAATTGCAGATTTTATTTTATGTAAATACTCACATGCTATTGCTATTTCTGTCTTCTGTCAATGCTTTGACTTATTATGAAGTTTGGTCAATGATTTATGACTCGCGTCTAACACATCTATGGTTGAGAGGAGACAAATTTCAAAGCATGCCATAGATTCACCGTGCGGGTACCGGGTCCATCGTGTGCTCCAGAGAGAAGACCAGAATAGTGTCTCGGGATTGCGACCGATTATAAGTAATAAGACTTACCTTCCACCATTATGCTCTTCTCCTTACGTAACTAAATACTGTAGGATTCTGTTAATGTCGTCTTTGAAGCTCGTTCCATAAACGTCAGACCTGCTTAGGCCCAATTCTTTCAGTAAGTGGTGCAAAGATTTTTCTACAATTCCTCTCTCACCATGTGTGTAAATCTTAGTCTTGAATCCGTTAATTTCATATACCTATGGGATCTAGTCTCTGTGGTCTAGCAGTTAAATCCGTAGAATTAGACTCGGGGGTTTCCAGTTCGATTCCTGGTCGGGACACAAAGTATTTAATAATTTAAATAACTAAATTTAATTATTATTTAATTTATTTGTAATATTTCTCGAGTTTGGTACGCTAGAGACATCGACGAGCTTGCCACTTGCCATGTTGTGCCTATAGTAAATTTGGCTAAACAGCGTAGACCACGGAGGCAGACAAAAATTGTGTGCCTCTCAGGTGCCCGTTTATCTTTCCAGTACTATAAACTAATTCATCTTTCTGATCTGGTCGTGATAATACCTTTTTTAGTTCACACGATCTCAGTCAGCGTACCGCAGCATGTAAGTAAAGTGGTGCACTTTGTATTATTGTAAAAGTTGTCCCCTCGCCTGATCGGATAAGCCGACGATGTATGGCGATGTTTATCTAAATTACTTGTATTTCCACGACATGTGCTTACTGCAAACAACTTCACTTTTGTCTTCATTTAAAGAACTACGTACATTAGGATTTATGTCCTTTATTTATTTATTTTAAATGGGTACATTACTTCTATTACTTTAATCCATTTATTATCAATTTTAGGGTTTTTAAAAAGATTAAATATTTAAATCTTATCATTTTAGCATTAGCTGTAGTGTTGCCCAAAGCAAGTCCAACACCGAGACTGGTCTTGTACCAGAATAGCTGGTCTTGGTGTTGTTCTTGCACTCCTAATCTTGGTCTTGGCATTAGAATTGCGCAAGAGCCTCGCAAGACTCTAATAAAATTGTGGTTAGGAAACCTTGTGAGACTTTAGTGTCTGTCCGAAAACTAGTATCTCGAGAACTGATTTACTTAAAATTTGGAATGATCTTGTTGATCAACATTTCTCGAATATATAATAAAGTTAATAGTAAATTAAATATATACCCACTAACCAAATCATAGTGCAAGATAAACAAATGTCTCTTAATTATGACGAAACCGAATGTCTCCTAAAAGAAATTAAATAAATAAAATATTATATAAATATCCAACTAAATATTGGTCATGTTATAGTTTTGTTTATTATTATGTAATTTTTTATAAGAAGATACCTTTCATTTTTATTTTTATATTTATGTTTTGCTTATGTGTTGTTTTTTGCTTCTATTATTTTCGTCTTTTATTGTCATACATTGTGTAACGTTAACGAAGAGCACTTGTCTTCTGGAACTCACTCTGTTTCATCAGACTAGTCCAGGAGACAGAGCACATTTATATATAGGTAAAAAAAAATGTGTCAATATAGATTTTTATTATTATGTATTATTATTATCCAAAAATGGATACAGAGGTTGTAATAATCTGTACTATAACGCTTAATATGATGTGTTATTCATCAATACATACAACTTTAACAGAGCAAACCATTAGACAGGTTCACATCGGAACAGTATCTACTATTCGTTCGTTCGAGTTTTAGAGATATTCTGGACCTTAAAAATAAATACGAAAATTTCATAACCCTATTAAAAAAATCTTACATTTATCTGGGAGCACTAATATCTAATAACGATGGATGCGAAGATGAAATCAAGCGTCGAATGGCAGTTACAAGATCTGCTATGGACAAGCTGAAGAAGATATGGAGGAACCGAAACGTTACCAAAGCCACTAAAATCCGGCTGGTTAGAGCTCTTGTGTTCCCTATTTTTCTGTATGCTGCGGAGACGTGGACCCTACGCGAAACAGAAAAAAAACGAATTAATGCTCTAGAGATGTGGTGTTGGATATCATGGACGGAGTTCCGAACAAGTAAATCCATACTGGAGGAACTGGGGATCGGACAGCGCCTTTCCTCGACTGTACAATTACGCATTCTCACTTTCTTCGGACACGTGTCAGGGCGTGGAGAAACATCAATCGAGCGCTTGGTAGTCCAGGGGAAAGTCGATGGCAAGAGGATGCGGGTAGGTCTCCGATGAGATGGACCGATCAGGTGAAGGTTGCAATGGATCATCCCCTACATGAATGCACTAGGAAAGCCGGGGTCCGAGAGGAGAGATATCGCTTAACGTTATGTAATGCAAAGTCGTAGCAAATTAGCATAAAAAGGAACACAATATAGCAGAGGCACAATACTATAGTAGCTATTTAAGTTATGATTTACCGGCCCTCAGTAAAACTTAAAATTTAACAGTTGAATAAGGAAATGTAGGCCAGGTAGTAGGTATAATCAATACAAGAACGCTTTATGGATGTCAGTCTGAGCGACTTTCTCGAGTAAAACAGAATCTATCTCCGGCCTTGCTGCCTACATGCAGCAGATGAAATCAACAACGACCGCTTTCCATAAAAGGGTATCTGCGAACAACTGCATTTTTAACTGTTATTTGCCTACTAATGGTATTTAACTACTGTTTATTTCTTAGTTGTGCATGATAATTCGTAACAGCATCATGAACGCAATGAATAAAATTAACTTTATACCTAGTTTATAGGTAGATAGTACCTAATTACCTAGCTACAAACAAAAAAAGGCCAAAGGTAACAGGAGATATTATAGAAATAAGCTTTTATCGATTTTAATACAAATATTTATTATGACAATGCCCTTATTATAGAAAATATAAAACCGAGAATTTTTTGTCAATATTATTGAAACCACAATGAAGTTAGCAATAGGTGAGGAAAATTGTAATTGATTGGAATTGTCTCCCGCTTGCACCAGATGGCGCGTCGTCAGTTTACGTGATGTTGTCGCGGTCTGTATGGGCGTGTGAGTGCTTGTGTCAAATAAATTGTGTTTTGTGATAAAAAAGGAGCTAATGGAGAATGAAAACGGTACGTACTATAAGTTCACATTTCAATGCACCCACTGTAGTGTTCTAAACTTCGTGCGCCATCCAGAAATTGAGAAAAATACGTTTATTCCTACATCTGTCTAATCAGAAGTATAACTCGACCGATTGGGAATGCGTTTGGGATGACCGAGTTCGGTTCATGCAGTTGTCTTCTTTATTTGGTCGAGTTATAGTTGCGCCATTTTGTCCGAGCTTTCAGGTTTTCTTATAAATATCTATCGATCGGAAGCTCCCTGTAACCCAATTCCAGCGGGGCTTGCTTCCGCATGAAGCCGACGATGTATGTAGACTGATGCGATAGGTACGAATGTTTGGTGTTAACAATTGGGTCTTTGTTGACATAATGAGCAACTCCTTATTTGTAAGTTAGCTAGTTAATTCGAATAAAGTACAGGAATTTGGGTTAAGTGAGAGTCGGGAGGGCCGTGAGGAAACGCGAGGATACTAAACTCGCGTACTATAATTGGTATTGATGGTTTTAGTATAATGTAGTGGCCGGCCTTGTGTCTCGCCTACTGCCGAAGTGACATCACATTTTTTAAATAGAAATGTATGTTTTGAATGCTGGGCGTCTTCCGAAACGTTTAGCTAGATTACCTTTACTTCGATATCCATTTGTGCTTGTTTGCCTTGCCAATATATTTGCTATATGTTGCCCTTGTATTATACCAGTTGATAATAAAACTAGAATCTAAAGTAGTAAAATAATAGGATTGAAGACGAAAGTTTTCAACCAATCTATTCTTCCAGTATTGTACGGAGCAGAGATGTGGTCAGTAGGTCTGGTCAACAAGTTTGAGGTCGTTCAGCTAGCTATGGAGAAAGCTATGCTTGGTATATTCTGATCAATAAAGTCTGAAACATGCGACATCCATCTGGAAACCAAAGTTATTGACATAGCCTTCAAATTTAGTAAGCTGAAGTCGCAATGAGCCGTCCATGTCTCGCAATACCAATGACTGTTGAAATAGATGGGATTTGGACGTATGGGAAGATGTAAATGGGAAGAGAACCCCAGTCAGATGGACAGATGACATAAAGATGGTCTCTCCTTCAGAATCTATCCACTCCATCGTTCATTGGTTCTGTAACAGATGTGTCTTCTCGAATGTAATCTTTTATTTACTTTCCAATACATATAACTTATTAAATAGCCCGCCAAACTGTAACCACAGTTGGAGGAGACAATTACTCTCCTCTCTCTAAGTTTAATATTAAATATTTATAGTAGGTACATAATAAAAAAGATGTGCTGGTGTTAACCATTCTCCCCCCGCGCGACCAATCATGATTTGGACTTAATTTATCAGAGAAATACCAAGCATAGCTCTCCATAACCCGCTAAGTGACCTTAAATTTGTGGACCAGACCCACTGTCAGTGTCTATGTTTCTGCTCCGTACAACAATGGAGTATGTTTGATAAGTTGATGTGGCCAGCGTTGCAAGTGTAGGCCAAATTTTCCCGAACCTGCCGTATCTCCAGCAGGGAATGTATGTTGTAAGACTGTGGTGTGATGATGATAAAGTGAATTCTTATGTACTATATAAGTGTAAACATTCTTCTGTACTATATAAGTGTAAACAACTTAATTTATAATATAATATAGTTCGCCAGCTTCCATTTTTAATTGTCACATAACTAAAATTCAATTAATATATCATATCTTCAGTGACACTTGCATGTTTATGACGAATCAATCGGCGTGACAATCATCAAAATCAGATCGCGTTTGGTCTCCAGGGTGCAACAAAGAAACAAACCTACATACAAAGTATCTTGATAGGCCGATATCAGAAGGGAAGAATGTTAGACCTTGCATATTGCTCATCATCAGGTGGCAGTTATATTCCATGTTATGCATAATATAAAAAAAACACTTAGAAATTAAAAAAGTAAAGTATCATCACAACCGATTCCCTTTCGGGGTGGTCAGAAACCATGCTTATAAATAAGCGGATTCACATTTAGCCAACTTTACTATAGGCCAATTATGACAAGTGGCAAGCTCGTCAATGTCTCCAGCATATCAAACTCGAGAAATATCACAAATAAATTAAATATTGATTAGATGTATTTATTTACATTAATAAATATTTTTGTGTCCCGACCAGGAATCAAACCCGGTACCTCTGAGTCTAAATCCACGGACTTAACCGCTAGACCACGGAGGCACTTAGAAATTAAATGAAATATTTATTCATGTAAAGAATTTGGGTAGAAAAATTTGCTGTTGGGTTGCTATTGATTAGTACTACCAAACCCTACCGGCAAAGACGATGTTTGTACATTACGTTATTAAATATAATACAATATTACAGCATAATTAAAATTAGAAGATTATATAATATATATATATACAGACACAAGGTTAACAATAATGTCAAAGCATGCAATATAATTCAGTTGATAATCATAATTTAGTCAAGAAAATGACACACACTGTTAAAAGACCCTTCCAACAACCTTTGTTAAATATTTTAAATTAATTCAATGGTTCATCCTTAAACATTTCATGTCAAAACAAAACATTTGTGAATGCAACTGTAGTACTATTTATTACTGTAATTATCCCTAAGCTTGCCTGAATGAGTGTAATTTGATGATTTAGTTCATAACAATTCCATTGATGAATATTTGTGACTTTCCTGTTAATTGTTAAGGTCCGTGGTCGTATTGTGTCATTAAATGACGTTGACTTTGATCTAAGAATCCGGGCATTCAAAACTATTTGATCACAACCCCTAGAAGTCCTTGACCTCCACTGCTGAATATGGGCCTCCCAGAACATATCGTGTGTCCTTTTTTTTTTTTTAATAACACGACATGTGATTTAACATCGAGCACACCTTATGGTAACTTATGGTACGCAAGGTCAAAGAATGGGAGCAACTGACGCTAGCCACAGATGACTGACATCAGTCCCTACCACTATGCCGGCCGAAATCACTAATAGTCTTAAGGTTTATTTATTTATTTATTCGGAGAAAAAAACAGAAATGATACATACAAATAGGCAAAGGATACAAAAACAAAAATCATAAGTTACATTCGAATCACTTCCTTTGATATTTCTCACTAAGAACATATAGGAAGATAGTTTGAGTACAACACGGACCTAATTATCGTTACATATATATATATATTTTGTATTACCAGTTGCACTAATAAACCATTCAATCAACAATCTTGCTGATCATCAATAAGCACCCTAGTGATATTGGCCTTGTAACTGCTGCAGCTTTGTGTGAACATGTCGACCGAGGCAAGTCTGTCGTCATGGACGCGACACATTCTGGCGAGTGGCGCCCGTTTGCCCGCATTTGTTTTGGCACGTGGTATGACAAATAGCGACCGAGATCTAGTCCTTCTTGTAGGGGCACAAAACAGTATCTTTTGTAAAATGTCCGGGCAATTAAAACTACTGTTACAAATCTTATAGAGGACGCTGGCGTCCAGGATCACACGCCTGCTGTTAAGCGTCAGTGTTTTGTAGCGTTGTAGTAGGTCTCTATAGGAAATGTTAGATTTGGTCAGTCTCCAGTGCTGGGCACGAAGAAATTTCTTTTGTAACATTTCTATTTGCTGCGTGTAACATTCATAATATGGATTCCATATAGTGGATGCATACTCCAAATGAGGACGAATGAGAGTTTCAAATAGAATTCTGTATGTAGTAGGGCTTTTAAACGGCTTAGCTGTTCTTAGAACGAAGCCCATCATTCTATACGCTTTGTTACATATGCTGTTGTTAATATTTGTAATATATAATATAATATTTGTAAATAATAGTTTTTTTTTAACAATGGACATAACATACTGATGATGTTTTCAATGATGCGCGAGGTGATGATGATATTTTTCTAAAAAATAAATACAAAACTGTATAGTGCATTGCCTTTACCATTGCTAAAAGAAATAAAATTACTTTTTCAAAATTTATGACAAAGACTTTCAGTCACTGTCACTGATGACGCCGCTCCAAAGAGAGGCGAAATATTTGGCAATAAAATTTTTAAGCTTCAATTTATATATTTTACCAAGTAAGAAACACATCTAACACATTTTATTTGTTGCAGATAATTGTATTTTTTTTTAGTATTTAACCCACAGTTTTGGAGGAATGAACTGTACAAATAATATAAATCTTTCTGGCTTAAGATCTAATAATTTATAATATTGTAATTTTTATGTCCTAGTTATAAGCTGTGATTTTTCTGAAAATAAATAAATAAAGGTATGTAGAAGAGCGACCTTCACCGATCTGTTATTCTAATGAATATTTTCGTAATAAAATAAAATAAATAATCGTATAAATAGTGTTTTGTAACTATTTCATACATACTATTTTAATCAATTGACTATTTAATTAAATAATATTTTAATGCTGGGGTAAAAGAGATGTTGTAATTAAATTGTATTTAGTTGAGGCACGCTGCAATAAAGTTGGGGCCTGGCTTTGGGCAATCTCTTTTGGTTTATTTTATATAAGTAAAGTACGATCCTGGACGTCTCATACACATTCACAAATGTCGCTGTTTATATATATTGTTAAGTACAGGTAACCCCTTCGGTAGACTGCAGCGTGTATGGCTTACATAAGGTCGAATGACCGTACTATTTTAAAGGTATAATCAAGGTTAGATGACGTGCAAATAAATATCAACTGTAAGGTGGGTCGACAACTGTAAGGTGGGTCGACAACTGTAAGGTGGGTCGACAACTGTAAGGTGGGTCGACAACTGTAAGGTGGGTCGACAACTGTAAGGTGGGTCGACAACTGTAAGGTGGGTCGACAACTGTAAGGTGGGTCGACAACTGTAAGGTGGGTCGACAACTGTAAGGTGGGTCGACAACTAATTTAGTCAAACGCACGTAATTTTTTGAAATTTTACTGCAGATATATTTAAATATGAGATCACTTTTACTGATAGTTTTTTGTATTTTAAGTTATGTATTTATTATGTAAATGTTTCATATAGCCAGTTGCACCTACCTTTCAACGTTAATGCTCTGTATTGTCCCAAAGGTTGGCTGCTAGAGAATGCCTGGCATTAAGCCCGCCTCTTGTACATAGTGCAATAAAGTTTTAAATAAATAAATAATAAATAATAATTTGTTTATCTAAGTTGTTTTTTATAAAAAATGCTCGGAGATGACCTTTGCATATTTTTGTACAATTGCTGGTATCATGTTTAAGGTCAAGTCTATATTCTAGATCTTATGACCTGTAATCTAAAAAATCCTACATAGGGATACCGCTGTTCGTAATAAAAAAACTACTAAATGAAATTAATTTAGGTGCGGTGGTGGGTCGGTTGTGGGTCGGTGGTGGGTCGGTTGTAAGAACGCTTTCTTTGAAATTCAAAAAAATTAATCGGTTTGAACACTGTCATGAACCAATGATAAATTTGGTATAGGTTTACAACACAACCGTTCCCGTGCTTTGGAGTGCACGCTAAGCCGTCGGTCCCGGTTCCACTAATACCAAATTGTGGAATCAGTCACAAATTGACATTAAAAAAATATATTAGACCCTCGCCAACCTGTCTGGACGGCGTGGCGAGTGTAGGCCAAATTCCCCAGAAATTTCTGAACGGCCATCTCCAACAGTTTAGATCCCAAAGGACTGTAATTATGAATTAAATAGCATGACAATGGGTCTAATCAAAATTCTAGATCTTGCGCCCTCAAGCTAAGGACTTTACATAGAGGTACTTACAATCGTTTTTAGACGAACATACATACATATCTTCACGCCAAATCCCTTGCGGGGCAGGCAGAGACAATTGAGCGCCACTTGTCACGGTCACGACATACCTTTTCGCTTCCTCGACATTCATCAACCTGGCTTTTCAACGCACCTTTAGCTATTGTTTTATTTATTTGGTCGTAATATGTACAAATTTTAACAACTCCACGTTTTTTTCCAGCTTAGTTACTAAAATAAACTAAGCTTTTTTAGTGGATCTTGGAACATATTGGGCGAAGACTGCCTCCGTAGTCTTAAGTCTATCGGGTAATCCGTTGATTTAGACGCAGATTACTGCCTCCGTAGTCTTGAGTCTATCGGTTAATCCGTTGATTTAGACGCAGGTTACTGCCTCCGTGGTCTTAAGTCTATCGGTTAATCCGTTGATTTAGACGCAGATTAATTAATTTAATTTGTTTGTGATATTTCTCGAGTTTGGTACGATAAAGACATCGACGAGCTTGCAACTTGCCAGTCATAATAAAGTTGGCTAAATTGTTTTCTTCTTTTTTTTCCTTTTAATACCGTTAACATTAGAATGTTTATCTCTGCGGCTACGATTACAAAACCCAGTTTGTTTTGTTTTAAAAAACAATTGCTTTGCTTGATTCTTGGAGTTTTTAGTATCAACATTATCAGAGAGTGCAGTTGGCTGACTGCCAGTCGGGTGAAGTCATGTCTTGCTAAAACTCGACGGAAGCGTGAATGAACAATTTGCCACAGTTATTATAAGCCGGCATAGATAAAGAGGCATCGACGACACATAGGTAGATATTATGTATAATACGGTTCGGTTCGTCGGAACCGGAGTCTGAAGAATTAGAATTTAATTTATCGGAGTCGCAAACGAAGCCGGAGAAAGAGGTGGAGTTGGATCATTTCAGCCACTAGAACACAACGTCCTAGACCTCCACTGTTGGAGATGGGCCTTCCGGATAATTTGGCTGCAGTCAGACACACCAGACGGACTGGCGAGGGTCTGATGTCATTTTTAATAACAATTTCCTAAGGATCCACAAGTTGGTAGTAGTGGAACTGGGACCAAGTCTTAACAAGCTCTTCTCACGGGAAGTGTGGTGTTGTAAATCTATGACAAATGTACGTAAGAAAAGTGTATTTCTCATGGTACATGCCGGTGTTCAAACCGACCTTTTTAAGATTTTAATGAAATCATTTTTACAACCGAGCTACCACCGCGTTGTGTACTGTAATGTATACTCCCAACAATGTTAATAAGTGTATACATGTATATGTAAATAAATACATTTAATTAATATTTAATTTTCTCGAGTTTGGTACGCTGGAGACATCGACGAGCTTGTTGCCACTTGTCATGATTGGCCTATAGTAAAGCTGGCTAAATGTGAATCTGCTTATTTATAAGCGTGGTGGTTTCTGACCATCCTGAAAGGGAAACGGTCGTGATGGTACTTAACTTTTATATTACAGTATATATAAAAGTATATTATGTAAGTATATATAATTATGTTGAATTTATCCTACTATTAATATTTTACCTACCTATAAATGTTCTAATTTATCCCCAAGGTTTGGTTGTCAAAAAATGTCTATGAGCATTATTAAGTCCGCCTTTTGTACTTGGTGCAATTAAGTTTTTAAATAAATAAATACGTGATGCGTAACTAAAAGTAACTTGTTAGTCATTTATTACTATGTATTGGTTTGGTAGAGATTGGTCTCAGAGTTGAGAATAAATTTAATGATTCATGTTTCTAGAAAGAGCAGTTATGACAAGCCGCCAGTCTGGTTCAATTCGTAAAATTTAACTACTATACGTGACGTCATACATCTTTCGATAGTAGGTACTTTGGCTGGGATGAAGAGCTTTTTTAAAAAAGTTTCTTAAAGGAGTTTTGTATCAGTTTTAAACTTGACATCGTCATCAAGTGAGTCATCGTGAGCTCATGATGTTAGCAAATAGTGTCATTTAGTCAAGGTCATTACGAATCAAATAGTTTGATGAAAAACGTCATCGACTAGCGATTGGTGTGAAGTTGGTCACAAAACGACTACGGCGGACTATACCTTATTCAAAATAGCAAAAATATGTAAACAATAAACAATAATATTTGTTTATTGTTTACATATTTTTGTTATTTTGAATGTTTAATGTAATATTGCCCCTAATATTTATTAATATTTTTAGATAATGTTTAAGGACAACTACAGCTACAATATGATAAAATATACAAACACAAAAAAATAGTATATTATAGCTATTAACAAGTGGCCACCGATAGATATTTTAGATGAGTAGGTGGTGCTCGCTTAACTAATTTTAGACCTAACATAAACTTTACTAAAAGTTATAAAAAAACAATAAGTAAATAACATAAAAACTTTTCTGAATTTACCATATATATTATTTACCATATATATTATTTACCATATATATTATTTACCATATATATTATTTACCATATATATTATTTACCATAATTTTAAAAACTAAAATTTATAAATAATCATATATTACGGTAGCAGTTTGTTAAGACAAATTTAAATCTATTTTATTGACGTAAACCTTTTACAGGCATTTGTGACACGTCATTAATTAAATTATTTTGAATGATTCTACTCCTGTTAGTGGAAGACTAAGCAGCGAAGTGGTCCAAAGAGTAAGCTGTTAGCAGAAGACCAGCAGCAGAGTGACCTGTTACTGTTTAATCTGGCTGATGTAATGTACAACACATAAGTAAAAAAAGGACATAAATTTCCTTTTTAAACAGGATATTTATTTATTTATTTATTTATTTATTTATAAGTTCTCCAACAAAATCAACAATATTTCAATTTTTGAGTACATGCATACATAATTAACAGAGTAAATGTGATTTTAATTAAAGGAGAAGACGGCCTGCTCATAATTACCATTGCGTATAAATTTAAAACTAGGCATGCAATAGATATTATACATTACATAAGCAAATTATTTACCACCTAACAGTTAAATCTATAAATTAAATGATATATATATTTTTAAACAATCAATCTATCAATGGGGTGTATCAGGCAAAGCTTTTTGTAGATGTCGCTAGCGGCAATGGTACCTATATCGCATTTTTTTTTTAAATGTTCGTAGTTTTATATGTTTATAACAGAAAAATGAATTTTAAATTAACGTTACCTACCTTAAAATATCAATTAAGAAAGCGCACACCCCGTCTTTACAAAGAAAAAAGGTTTTATTAATAGAACGGCAATTTTAAGATCACCATATCTATAATTTCGCTTAGAAATCTCGATTTGTACACTTAAAAGATGCTCACTTCGGCATGATATCCAGAAAATAATAGATTTCGTAATAAAATTACAAGATTTCTATGCAACTGACAGTTATATGAGGTACCATCTATCATGCGCCATCTATCGTGATAAAAAGTTAGTGAATGGGGTCTCCATTACAAACAATATAATGATACTTAAGTAGTTAGCGTAAACTAACTAAAAGTCTTTATTGATAAAGTTTTTCGATGACGTAAAATTGAAACAGTTGTTACAATGGTCATTTACATAATTAGTAGTGACCCAGATATGTTCGCCCGCGCATTGATTCTTGTTTACAAGATAAATACTTGGTAAAACGAGCGGGCTTAGCACAGGATGCACACATTAAACGAGCTGACACCGTCATCAGCAACGTATGTCTCTTGTGGATGCAGATTTCAAAAAGATCGTCATTTAATAATATTTAGTAGATGTATATGGTATATACATATTTGTATAAAAAAAAATCATACAATATATAAAAAATACATCTAAAAACTAAATAAAAAAATAAGATTCTTGAAAAACTTTGTCACTTTAGCCGCAAATCGATCTGTTACCTTGTCTTCTCAGGTTGATTCTGACGGAATTGGATTTATACACTTTTAATTTGACTGTTATTTAAATAAAAAAAATATTATAAATGAAAAAACTTGCTCTAAAACACTACCCATGTACAAAGTGCCAAGGATACTGGTAGAATTGCTACGTTCAATGACAATGCTGAACCCAAATATTGCCCAGTGGTGTTGACGAGCTGGTTTTTTTAAAGTTATAAGTATTAAGCAGAGATTTGCACGCCTGCTTGCAGGTACAATGTATGTGAGTAGACCTCACTAAAGTTTTGTGACCACTGTACTGTATTTATTGCAAATAAATAATAATTTTATTTCAAAAATCTTATGTCGCCGCGAGGTAATAATGCTATCGGGTTCGCCGCGGCTCACGATTAGACAGGGCAAGATTCAAGTAAGCCCATACTAGCCGAGCAAGAGCTAGACTTTCTAGTCTATTTGACAATTTTGTTTTTAATTATTTACAAATGCCTGTTCCGACCTACACGTGGACTTATTTTCACTTTCCGTCGACAAATCAAATGTCTATAACGTGTAGTAAAACGTGCGACAAAACGTGGGCGAACGTGGGCTGCCATACCCACGCTGGACTTTCTAACCGACAACAAGGGTTCCTGGTTCGATACATCTGTTATTATATGTATCTTTACGTCAGTTCCCTTGCAGGGTAGACAGATAATCAGAAGTAGAGAGAAGAGCAGATTGGCTTGGTTGTAAGAACGCATTTCTTATAATCCAGAAAGAACCCCGGCAACCATTAAGAAATATACTTATTAACGTCATAGATTTACAACACCACCAGTTCCACTAATACCAACGGGAAGTGGAATCAATAATAAATTGTCATTGAAATTATCATCAGAACCTTGCCAACTTGTCTGGCCAGCAGCGTGACGAGTGTAGGCCAAATTCTCCCTCTAATGTTTAAGAAGGCCAATGGCTAATGGGTTGGAGTTGAGATGGGGACATTCCCTCATTTTCCCTGGCATGATCTGTGGGTAACCATCCGCTGGTAATTCATGCACTTTGGTTTGGTTTGGCTCACGGACGCAGGGGCAGTAGTCTCGACATTTCATAGCGAATTTGACATTGGACAGCATTCGTTTGACAGCCCGCAAAGTTATCGAATATGGTCGATAGAGTTTTACCGTGTGACAGCAGCCAGCATTTGGCATTTGCTTCTAGTGTTGCAAGGGAATAAATATTATAGTCCATTGATATAATACACAATTAGGGCATAAAATGAGTTAATTATGGGCTACCTGAAATAATGACATAAGTTCTTATAATAAAATATTACCATCCTTATGAACTAATGATATTAAAGAAAAAAACAGCTTTTTTGATTTTGTTAGTAGCAACTATTTCTTTATGACTTATAATAATAACAATAAATTATTTATTGTACAAAACCAAAACAAGTGCAGGTACATAGGCGAGCCTAATGCCGTAAATGCATTGTCTACCAACTAACCTTTATATAAACTTACTTACAAACCGAAATCGCTAAGGTAGCGATCGTTATCAAATGTCGAGACTGCCGGTCCAGGGGGTCTAGTTTCGACTACTTTAGGAGCATTTCTCCTAGGAGGAGGTGGTCTCCCGTTGGGGGGGCCCAGCGCAAGATGTAGCGATATTCTGAAGATGCTTGAAGTGTATGTAGTCAGGCCGATAGAACATTTTTCAAGCGGCTAGTCACGAATAAATGTCTGACAGTAGCAGTGAATTATCGAGCGGAATTTCAAGTAATACAGTACACTAATTAAATTATCATTGAACTGGTGTCCAACCATGTCCACAACAAAACTTACCTTGTGCTAAAGGGTTAAGGACGATAATACTGTAACTGTTTATCGTAGATAAAATGACTACTGCAATTAATGACTACCTGATAACATTGTATATAACTTTTGATGGAGATAATAAACATGTCGGTGTTGAAATTATTTGGACGTAGTAACAACAGTGAGAAGCCAGACTGCCCGATCATGGGGCCCTGGGTACATACTCACATGAATGTATCCAGTGCTTCCTAATTAAGTGTGCAAGAGTGAAATAAATCATTGTAAAATACTAGGGAAGCTACATAGTGCAGCTGGAGCCCAAGACACAAGATGAAAATTCCTGGTTTGGGCTCCAACGTGCAATACAATTGGAAATATGTAGTGTTAATTTTGTACGCATCAAGTCATTTCTAAATATTTCACTATTCTATTTTACCTTTTTACAGCCGCGTCTTAGCTAGAAAATAATTTAAACTTATCTTATTTAAGTTATTTTTAGGTACCTATACAAATAACAAGGCCCCTTTACAGTCGCATTGAAGTTATTTTACACAGTAAATTAGTTTACAAAACAAAAACTTGTAATTGAAATATACGCGCAAAATGGCGCGAAAGACACTTCAAATTGTATATTTTAGAAATGTTAAAATAGTGTTATTTTAGTAAAAGTAAATTTAAATAATTATTAATAGGAAATAACTGTCTCCGCGGTGTTGAGGGTTCGATTCCTCGGGACACAATAATATTTATTATTTTAAATAAATCAATTTAATTAATATTTAATTAATTTGTGATATTTCTCGAGTTTGGTGCGCTGGAGACATCGACGAGTAAGTAAGTGTAGTAAAGTTGGCTAAATGTGAATGCGCTTATTCATAAGCGTGGTTTATCATCATCATCATCAGCCTGTATCTCTCCACTGCTGGATGTAGGCCTCCCCTAAGGCTCGCCACTTAACGCGATCTTTCGCTACCCTCATCCAACCCCCACCAGCGACCTTCTTTAGGTCATCTGTCCATCTGGCGGGGGGTCGTCCCACTCTGCGTCTTCCCGTACGTGGTCTCCACTCTAGAACCCGTTTGCCCCATCGATCGTCGGTTCTGCGGCAGATGTGTCCGGCCCATTGCCACTTCAGCTTGCTAATTTTAAAAGCTATGTCTGTAACTTTCGTTCTCTGACGAATATCAACGTTTCGAATTCTATCCACCAGAGATACACCAAGCATAGCTCTCTCCATGGCTCGCTGAGCGACCTTGAATTTATGGACCAGACCCACTGTTAGTGTCCACGTCTCTGCTCCGTACGACATTACCGGGAGGACGCACTGGTTAAAGACCTTAGTCTTTAAACATTGTGGTATAGACGATGAGAGGATGTGCCGGAGTTTCCCGAATGCCGCCCATCCTAGCTGAATGCGTCTGTCGGCTTCTTTGCTGAAGTTGGCTGCTCCTAATTGGATAGTCTGCCCGAGGTATACGTAATTTTGCACAACTATTAAGCGTGGTTTATAACTACCCCGAAAGGGAAACGGTCGTGATGATACTTACTTTTTACTAGTTTAAATAATACAAATATAAAAAGAAAATAAGAAAACATCTTGAATGAATCTTGAATTTAACAGTTCAATTCCTCAAGCTTAGTGACGTATCGAGGCGTGACCCTCCGTTTGACAGCTGCAAGGAATAATTGAGTGGAGGAGCCGTTGAGGAAATGTCGAATACAGGTGTAAGGCCGCGTTCGTTTTAAGAAATGTTAGAAAATACCACTTTTTTAACACAAGTCGTTCGTTTAATGAAAATTCTAACATTTTATGCTAATTTCCTATATCAGTCCCGTGGATTTCAGGAGGGTTATTGATATTACTATTTGACAGATGTCATTTAACATAAGAAATGGGTTGTTTACATTGTTGCATACTTTATAGTTTATATTATATTTGTTTAAAATGTATTGTAATAAATTCAAAGACCATAATACATTGTCAATTGATTTGTTATTATTTGTTACTTGTCATACTTGTCAAAAAGTAGCCTCACCGCTCATTTTTTTAAAGAAATATTAGCATTGTTAAAAAAAGTGGAATTTCTTAACAAAACGACATTTGACGCTGGCTTATGAAGTTGCTACGAAATGTTGGAAATGCTATAGAACGAACGCGGCCGAGGAGCTTCCGCACAAATACATGTATAAAATTACTAAGATGCAATAAACGATAACTAGGAAGGGTGATATATATATAATATTAAAGTATGCACAGAACCTACGTCTCATTATATAAACTGAATGAATGTCTCGTGGTCAACTAGCGATTACGTAATACCCTGAACTTCCCTATATGGTAATACCTACGTTGAGCACTTACAGTTGAGCTTATCTCGAAGTCGCGTCGGAATACAAAATACTGAGAAGAACTCAATGTGTACCAATATTGTTGCCATTTAAAGCTGGGTTGCACTGTAATCAAATCTTTGTAATAATAGATGAAAATTAACAATAACGTCTAATGTACCAAATAAAATTTTAAAGGTCAGCCGTCAGCTAATTACATCCCTAGCATGGGATGATTCGCGATAATTCCAGATAACTTTTTTGTTACACACATTAAACACATTGAATCAGTTCTGAAAGCCTTATGGTTCCGAAAGGGTTAAAATAGCTATTATTTTATTAAGGAAAACATTAAACTTTACAGACAATATAGATTATGTCTAAATATAATTTCAGGTTAACTGCCTCTGTGGTCTAGCGGTTAAGTCCGTGGACTTAGGACTCGGAGGTACCGGGTTCGATTCCTGGTCGGGACAGAAAACATATTTATTAATGTAAATGTATTTATTTACATAATATTTAATTTATTTGTGATATTTCCCGAGTTTGGTACGCTGGAGACATCGACGAGTAAAGTTGACTAAATGTGAATCCGCTTATTTATAAGCGTGGTTTCTGACCACCCCGAAAGGGAAACGGTCGTGATAATACTTTACTATGCTATAATTTCAGGTTAATACGTTCCAAACGCTAGTCATGGATGAGCCTGCCACTTGTCTTGAAGGGCCTATAGTAAAAGTAGCTAAAGGTAAATCCACTTCTTAAAAAAGCGTGGTTTTTTACCACCCTGGAACGGATACGATCGTGATGATACTAATATGATAAATACAGCAAAAAAATCATGACGCTGAAAAACCTAGGTGTTGTTTTTACTAACTTTGACAAAAGTTGATTTTCAAAAGATATAAACGCCTGTAGAAAAGGCAATACATTTTCCTTGGCGCCCAGACGTAGCTGAAAATACATGGCACAAAGTTATATAACATTTGGGGGTAGTGGCGCCGGAATGACGGAGCCGAGACGGCGCCCGCTCGCCTGGCGCCAGGGAGGGAGGCTGCGAGGAAAACTGGCGCCCCGACAGGGACTCCACTCCTCTGTGACCACATCAGTATACCTTTCTTTTTGGGATAAATTATAATTATTTTAATTTTTTTGTGTCTCGAAAGAACCGCACGAGACATACCTACAAGCCTTCTTCACGCGCCCTTTTCTCGCTAATTATCAAGCGAACAGTCGTACTCCCGAATATCTTATAATTATTTATTTTCTGATGTCGACGGGTCTAAAAGCACATTTCGGGCCAGGCTGTTTGAAACACTTCTGACTGCTACTGATAATAAATAGGGACTCAACTCAAATTTGTTTATATTGACTATATTATATCATTATTATATTGAATAGTTTCACTCTCTGTTTTTCACACATATAAGCCCACCTATATATTCTACCCAACTCCGAGAAATAACCTACCCACTTAACTATTTTATCTCATCTGTTTACACACTTAGGTACATACACACACCACACAAGCTCAAGTTATTATAAAATTATATCAAATTCAAACAAATGCTGGTTAATAAATGTTTTTATTCGACAAAAGAATACCTAGACACTAAGCTCGACAAAGTCATGTGACTAAATAAATATTTGTAAGCTAGAAATAGCAAAGCATGTGATATAATAACATATAATAAATTACATTAAAGACAATGTATTTGATAAGTACAACGCCCCTTTACAGCTGCATCCAACCTTAGTTTATGTAACCAATATACGACTATATAGTAGCAGACTGTTCCTTGCTTTCTCGAATCCGGCTATTTTTCTGTGTCATTGTATTAATTACATTGCATATGACAAAAGTGGAAACTTTGACAAATCCAAGTGTTCCCAGAAACAAGGTTTCTACGGATTATTAATAAACAATAAACATCCCTGTACTTACCATGTTTCTGACAAATAAATTATTTAATTTCATTTAATTGTGAATTTATTATTGGTTTAAATTATTTTTGATTTAAATGTGTTTAGTTTCCATTTAATTATTTTTTAGTTTAGTGTAAATAAAACAATAAATATTTTTTATGTAAATCTTGTTTACCAAATACAAGCTTTCTTTCCTGATTTTAGGGAAACGTATTGGGGTTAGCATAGTCACCCCAGCGGCAAAGTGTAAGATGAATTGCATCAACCTCTCGCTTTCAGCGATCTTGTTTTTTCGGCAAGTTCCTTAACGGCTCCTCGGCTTAATGTCTTGTAGGTTTTATTGTCAAGTCGCAATCTGTGGTAACGCAAGCAAGTTATAGACTGAAAATATAATTTATTAAATCAAACAGCAGTCGTGGTGTTAAGGTCGCAGTTTGGAGCCTGCATGTACCAAGGAGAAATACACTTTTCTTGCGTGTTTTTTTTACTTCCTGATAACCCCTAGCTTACAGAATTTTTCTGGAGAATTTTTCCCACGCAGGATCTTATGTCTAACATTTCTCGAGTCTGGTACCCTAGCGACATCGACGACGAGCTTGTCACTTGTCATGATGATAATTTACTGATGATACAGGAGTTCAAATAGTCTAAGCTAAACCCCCAATAGTGTGCATTGGGTTGTTGGGCGGCGCAGCGGCGGGCGGTCGCCTGCCGGGGAAAATGAGGCAATGTCGATTAACATCCGAGTCTAGATGATTCCGCCGTCTTTTATACCTTACTATAAAAACGACTAGACGTCCATTAGTTCCGCATTAATTTCTAAAAACCGGTGGTGGCTCGGTTGAAGGAAAACTTTTTTAAAAACCTAAGTCCTAATTAAAGTCAGTTCGCGAGTTCCCGTGGCTTGGAGAGCATGTTACGCAGTCGATCCCGGTTCCACTAATACCAACTTCTGGAATCTTTAATAAATTGTCATTAAAAAATTACATCAAATCCTCTCCTAGCCGTCTGACCACATTCTCCGTCGATATGTTTTGGAAGGCCCATCTCCCAACAGTGGAGGTCCAGGACTCATTCTATTAGAGGCTGTGATAAAGGTGATGATTTGTTTCTTGGCAATGAAGATTTGTAATATTTTCTCGCAGCCAGCACCTCGTCGTATCGTAATAGAATGACATGAGTTAGTTTAACAGCGTTGTATTCGTTAAGACTGGTCTTATCGGTCTAAAAGGATTTCTTTTAGGCCGATATATTCATCTTGTATGGCAAAATTTCGTTTTAGAGCTAAATTGTATTTAAAATATCATCATGACAGTTCTAGTACTAAATGTATATAGTATAACTACAGTCAGAGAACACATGCTACAAAAATGTCAGTGTCAAATAGTTAGCGCATGCTGACATTCTAATTTTTTTTTAGGCCTTGATTGATTGCCTTCGGCATTAAGTTCGCCCATGTACACTACATTTGTAAATTATGTATAATAAATAATTTTATTATTATTGAAACGAAAACCTAATGTTTTCCAAATAACTTACAGTATTACTGTACTGTAGTGAAAATAATATTAGTCTTATCAATAAAAGTATTTAAACTACTATATTACACAGCACGGTAGTACAATAAACAATAATCATAATTTATAAAATAAAATAACTGACTGCGTAAAAAAAAAATAGATCAATAAACCATAAAATAAATAACAAATGCTAATGCAAAACATAGTGGCTTTAACAGTCGGAATTTGGAATCCATTGTTTGGAAGATTTGAGCCGGTCTAGATTTCTAATGGCTCCCGACTATTAAAGGCACTATGTTTCGCATTATAATGTATATTTGTTTTATTATTATTAATTTATTTTTATAAGCAGTCGTTTTTTTTATTTTTACTTTTTAGTTTTCGCTGTCTGTTATAAGATTAAGACAAATAATCAAAATCCGCCAACGCGTTTTGTCTCCAGGGTGCCACAAAGGAACAAACATACATATACATATACAGCTGAGTTTTTCTAGAAGATTACTTTCTCGGTCAGATTAAACATTAAGCTGCTGGTCTTCTGCTGACAGGTTACTCTTTGGACAGTCTTCTACTAGCAGGAGTAGAATCATTTAAAATAATTTAATTAATGACGTTTCATAAATGCCTGTAATAGGTTTATTTGAATAAGGATATTTTGACTTTGACATACTGACTATATACATGACTAAGACACGTGGCGCATTCGGGTAAAATAAAAATATTTCAAAATGGATAGAACATCATCGATTAACCGATAATTTTCAATACAAATGATATCCATCCATCCAATATTATTCTCAGTGCACTTTTTTTAAATATTGCTTTTTTTTTTCAGGTATACAGACCATGTAGCACAGAGAAATTAAATATCAACATACGGAAACAAGTGCCTTAAAATACAAATAAAATCTATATATTTTATAATAACGAATTTATAACGAAACAGCGAACTTGTAACGAATAACGAAGGCTTTCAAGGTAAGTTCACTTAATAATTTTACAGGTTCTATCATTGACTTTAGCTAACACTTCCCCATACTATCGTAATACTTAAAGTTACTGTTATGAAACAAAATAAACTATATGAAAATAAGATAAGGCATGCTCCGATGGTTCGGGCATGTTGAAAGGATGAGCGAAGAAAGATTGACAAACCAGAAATATAATGTGAATGTTGTGGGTAAAAGAGGCCCTGGCAGACCAAGACTCACCTATCACGATCAAATAAAACACATTTCACACCTCGCTTAGGGGATGAATTTGGACAAAACGAGATTCATGTTCAATGACCATGTCAAGCCGAGGCCAATCTGCGTAAGAAATGCTACGAAGTTGTGCAGGAATACGTCTACCTTGGGTAGACTACTCAGCTAGGCGCTGCCAACTTCAGGAATGAAGCAGATTATTTAGATAGGATGGGCGGCATTCGGGAAATTTCGGCACAACTCTATATCTATACCACGATGTTTGAAGAGAAATGTCTTTAACCAGTGTGTTCTTCCCGTAATGTCGTACGGAGCAGAGACAGTGGGTCTGATCCGCAAATTCAATGTCGCTCAGTGCGCTATTTTTGTATAGAATTGAATATGTTTGTCAAAGAATTAGCAATCTGACGTGTCAATGTGTCGGACACATTAGCGGCAGATCCGACGACCACTGGGGCACACGGGTTCTAGAGTAGAGACCACATACGGGACGACGCAGATGAACTAAAGAAGGTCGCTGGTGAGGGTTGGATGAGGGTTAAAATAACCGCGTGCAGTGGCTTCCCTTGAAGACATCAAAGAGCTTGCCACTTGTTATGGTAATATAGTAAAGTTGGCTAAATGTAAACTCGCTTCTTTAAAAGCGTCATTTCTGACCATGCTCCGATGGTTCGGGCATGTTGAAAGGATGAGCGAAGAGAGATTGACGATATATAATGCGAAAGTATTGGGTAAAAGAGGCCCTGGCAGACCAAGACTTGCCTATCACGGTCAAATAAATAAAACATTAGCTGAACGTGCATTAAAAAGCCATCGAAACAAAAGGGCATGTATGAAGAGGTTGATGAATGTCGAAGAAGCGTAAGAGGTATGTCGTGATCGTAACAAGTGGCGCTCAATTGCCTACCCCGCAAGGGAATTGGCGTATGTATGTTTCTGACCACCCCAGAAGGGATATACGGTGGTGATGTTACTTTATTTTTGCACAATAATGTGCAGTATTTCTATCGAAATGCAAAACTATGGAGCGAACACGACCCCCCACTGTGGATCCCGCCGCGATAACACCAAGTGCATTTCAGATATATTGTGATTGCTTTTCGATAAAAAATAAACAAAAAATACTGCTTTAATCGTAGAAAATATCGACGACTTTAAAGAATAACATTGTAAGAACGCTTATCTTAAAATTCACAAAGTAAATCACAAATTCGAACCTCGGCAAGTATTAATGAGAAATACACTTTTACTTACCAGTACTTACACCCCATTACCTGCGTGATCGTTTTCAATTCCTTCGTGACTCCCACGCCCGTTCTCTTCGTTCCTTCGCCAACTACCAACTTGCGATTCCTCTCCACTCTTATAGCAGACACTCAGAATCTCTTACTGTTTCTGCAGCTCGCCAATGGAACAAACTTGTCTATCAGACTGGCATCTCCGTTAAACATATTTAGGTATCTACTCTAACTTCTTACTTTCTTAAAAAGTACAATGAGATGTAATTTCTAAACTTAACATGAAATAATGATTGGCTTATTGTAAAGTTGGCTAAATGTAAATCTGCTTCTTTAGAAGCGTAGTTTTTGACCACCCCGAAACCCCGGTCGTGATTATACTTTACTTTTTTTAACATTAATTTTAATTATTTATGTATTATGTGTAGGTATGTATTTATATATTTATTGCTATTAGTTTTTTTTCATTGTAACTGTATCCCACAATGTTTTTGTCGTTCTCCCAAAGGTTAGCTGGTTAAGGTATTTAGCCCGCCTACGTACTATATTTTATTTTATATATTTATTATGCAATAAAGATTACTATTAAAATTTAGTTTTTACTTCACTTTTCTCACGTACCGAGACGTAATAGATTAGCAACACCGCCATTCCCGTGTTTTAGTTAGCCGGTTAGTACCAACATGTGGAATCGTTAATAAATTGTCGTGGACGGGATATTGTCGTGATGATAGTTAAAGTAGAAGATGTTATGAGACAATTATGTTGAAGCCACTTAAAAACAACTATTGGTAGATCTGTAATTTTAATATTTAGCCCTAAATGTAGATGTTTATCTAAGGAATGAGTTTGAGAGTTTATTTAGCAGATGATCTGAGAAATGTCATCTGACTTGACATTTGTGATTGTGTGCGTGCTTATAGCAGGACCATGCAATATACCATTTGGATTTACGTAAACATTTTATGACAGATTTCAATCTCAAAATAAGTCTACGATGACGCCAATGAATTGGTAAATGTAGTAAACTTGGTTAAATGGTCATAAAATAACTACCATAAGGCGGTAATTAATAAATACCCAAAGATTATATTTTAAAATTGTAATTAGTTACGCAAATGGGATTAAATCCATAATTTTGCAGAAATATCAGGCCCTTAGGATGATATCTATAATATCAAAAACGACCCAGATAAAATACCGTTTTTGACATAATATTTGTATTAAATGTTGGACTAATCGCAGCTCCAACTTCAATCACCTATAAACTAAAACTTAGTGTGGACTGTAGTTTTTTTGCGTAACTACGTCCAATAGTGGGTATTAAACTTATATATTTCATTTATTCAAAAAAAAAAAGCTTATAAAATTAAATACTAAATTATAAACTTAACAACAAATAAAACTAAATTTATGATATAATGGGCGTAGTGTGCCGAGGACACTCGCTGCGTTCCCCCGTTAAATGTCGAGTTGAACCCTTTAAACAAAATATTCTCTCCGCAAAGGGTCGCCAAGCAAAGTTTTTCCCCAAGCTCACGAGTGAACGCCGAAACCTCGGACCACGGACCCATTTGATTTGTCGACTTAATAAAAGTTGTAAACTCGCCCTGGTCCGATTGCCCTGACGACCACTTATAATTACATCTACCCCTTGTGTCAAATGTTATGTTTTGTGTAGCAGTGGAGATGAGAATCGCTCACTATTTTGCAACAATATCAATTACAATAGAACCGCTTTCAATGCGGGTGTAGTGTTTTTTTTTAGATCGAAGCTGATATTTTAGGGCCGCATCTGTTTTAAGTAATTTTAGCATGAGTATGCTGGTTTTTTGACATAAAGTCGTCAGTTTATCAAAAAATTTGAACAACATGCGTTTATTTTGACCAAACCAAACTGGAATTGTTCACATCACATTTTATAATTTCCAGCACCGTGTTGATGTTACTCTTTGATAGATGTCATAAACATGGCTTGCTTACATTAGTAAAATTAATTTGTTCTAATTTATGTAAGGAGGTAATTTAAACTATTTTATGTAATAAATCCAAAGATCATAATGTGTCTAGGTTACCAACCATGGTATAATAAAACGTGAACGAAAATGAAAAAGCATACTAAAAACACACTGAATGAAATACACTAATATTATAATTATGACTTTAAAGATACAAATATCGTGAAAAACGGCAAATTTACCGGCGGCCAAACCAAACATCAATTTGAAATTTATTTGTTACTTGTCAAACTCGTTAATGAAGACAATTTGAACATAGTTAAAAAAATGCATTTTATAAAAACAAAAAAGATGCGCTGGTTTGTGATGTTGCTACGAGATTTTTACATGGCTATAAACCGAACGCAGCCTTAGCATTAACATTCATTTTGATTTGCTGTTTCTTAAGAAAAAGTTTGATAATTAAACTTTTTAAAATTTCGCGGACAATCATAATAGTTTTATTTTAATTTTAAAGGGTCTTTACGCGATTCACTTTCGAGACAAACGTCGCGTCGTTATTATATCGTCTTATGGTAAAATTAAAAAATATTTGTATTTAGGAAGTAATTTATCATTTTCTAATATATTTTTGTTATCATGACCTCTGTTAGAATTTATATAGTTATAAATAAATAAATAAATATTTTCAGACAGGTCACACAGCGCCGTCTAGTTTCCGTGGTAAGCTACAAGGCTTGTGTTACGGAAACTAGATATTATACTTTTTTTTTGTAAATATATACATATAAACACCCAGACCGAGACAAATTATACAATGTACAACTTGCCCCCGGTGGGAATCGAACCCACGACCTCCCGATTTCACGGCAACGTTTGTTACCACTAGACCACGGAGGCGGCGAGTTACTATACTAGATCCTGGTTCTCACAATTAATATGACAGTATATAAAAACATAAATTTACATTAATAAAAAATATTAATCATATCGCGATTTTATGGTCTCTACTGTAGCAAGCAACCCTTGACGTCGCAAGCCGTTAGTTCCCGCACATCGAGTTGTGCACTTCGCTGCGCAAATATTCATAATTGTCATACACAATCCCTCCCTACCCATCCCACTACCCCTTCGCAAAATCATGTTTATGTATCGTTTTAAAAAAAATGACTTTTTTATTGCATTGATTTTTATCTCGAAATATCTGCAATGAAGCTTTTTGCAAGATAATGTCAGCTTGCAGCACACAATGTGTTAAACTAAAGCTGGATTACACCAAAACGAAGTCTCTATAATTCTAACGATTACCTAAAGTTAAAAATGACGTCGAATGGCCTTTAAAATAAATGAGAATGCCCTTTTTTTTAGAGAAACGGGCCCAATAAAATGTTCTCGTGCCATAATGATTTATTTTTTATTTGATAGTTAATATATTGTTTTCATAATCTGTAATTTATTTTATTTCTTTTACCCTAGCATAACGACAATTGACAAACACTTTTTTTTATGTTAATAATTACATAGTATCGATCCCGCCGAAATCCAGTATTTTATCTATAATAAAGAACCTAATCGTATAAATAGCTTTGTAACTATTTCATACATAAATTTAAACCAATTGACTATTTAATTAAATTATATATGCTGGGGTAATAGAGATGTTGTAATATTAAAAAAAAAAAAAACACAGTAATTATTGAATTCTATTGAGTTAAGGCACGCTGCAAAAAGTTGGGGCCTGATTTTGGGCAATCTCTTTTGGTACATTCGACGCCATTTTTAACTTTAAACGTTATAATTAACTAACTAACGTAACTCCTCCGTGGTCTAGCGGTTAAGTCTGTGGAGTCGTTGGAAATTCGATTCCTGGTCGGAACACAATCATTTATTTAATTTGTAATTTTTCTCGAGTTTGGTACGCTAGAGACGTCGCGTCGACGAGTTTGCCACTTGTCATAATGGGCATATGTTGTCTAAATGTGAATACACTACTTAAAAAAAAAAAGCATTAATCGTTTCAATTAGAAGTACTTCATTTAGGTGCAACACAGCCATAAGTATCATCTAAACCAAAACTTTACAAAATGGCTATTCAAACTGTGATATTATTAACATGGTTCGTGTGAAAAAGGAAACAAAAAAGTCAGTAAAGAGTTACACTATAACAGTAAATAATTACAGTACATTAAACAATGTAATTGTTGATGAATGATACTCGCGAAGCTTTCAACAAATCCTTTTAGTTAATTCGACTATAAATAATAATTAAGAATGATTTAATTTAAATAATATAATGCGTGTAGTGCGCGGTGGGGCTCCCTTGTAAGAACGCGTTCCTTAAATCCTACAAAGACGGTTCAAACGCGACATGTACCAATAAGAAATACACTTTTCTTACTTACTGCAGTCATAGATTTACGACACCACCGTTCCCGTGAGGAGAGCACGTTAAGCCGTCGTCGATCCCGGTTCCACTTATACCAACTTGTGGAATTGTTAATAAATTGTCATTAAAATTTGACATATCCTCGCCAACCCGTCTGGCCAGCGTGGCGAGTGGAGGCCAAATTCTCCAGATACATTTTCTGGAAGGCCCATCTTAAACAGTGGAGGTCTACGACGCTTTGTTCTAGGGGGTGTTATGATGATGATGATCGAAACGCAACCTAACTACCTGTGTAAAAGTAAGACAAGAAGATTAATTACGGCTGATACAGAGAAACGTTGGCAGTAAACAGCAACTCATATATGAATTTACAATTAAATGAATAATAACTATCTATGCAGGCTGTGTCTGATGCTGGATACCAAAATTACAATTCTAATTAATGAATTAATAAATTACAGCAGTATTATTCCACGCATCCCAATGAAGTGATTAAGTTGCGCCACCTATGGGGTTTGACCTATAATGTTGTAAGGAACACCCCAGTGTCGGGTAGCGTAGATACCGTGCCTAGATACCGCCGGCTTAAGGGTGCCATTCTAAGGACAACTAATTCAATTTTCTTGCTTATTAGGATTTATTTATGCCAAAACACGTTCCCATAAACATATCAGATATGTGGGTAGGTACTCTAAAATATTAAAACAAAACCCTAAAACGGCGGTCAATTACACAAATCCTAACAGAGCACTCCATCCTAATCTAAAATAATATTTTCCAACAAAAGTCCCGAGAAAAGCCGGGCTCGAATCAATAAGCAAAATCAGAAGCGCCGGAAATCCGAGCGGAGTCCGAGATGCATTACCATCCTTCACCGTCTTTTTACCCTCCCGATAGCACCCTAAAGTCGCAGCCATCCCCTTCTGGCACGCGGAGGCGGAGGGAGAGCGCGCGTCTTTCGGCGCATGCGTCGTCGCTCCCCTCATGGAACAGGCTGAGGCATTTGATGCTGTGGGTCGCGAGATCCTGCCAGGACTCTCGGGGACCGCATCATTCCTCTGTGAACCAGCCGCGAAGGCGGAGGTCCCACTCTCTCACCTCGGCCCTTGCCCGTCCACTGCACTTTCCCTGGCTTACTAGATTTCCTGCATACAACCACTGGTGCTCTTCAAGGCAGCATTACAGCACTTAGAATTTACCTAATTTATAAATTGTCTGTATCTTTTATTTCAAAGTACAACGCTACTTAATAAAAGCAATTAATCTTGTTTAATCCCTATTTTGTTTTAATCGGGAGTGAGAGAGCGAGTCCTAAGTTTAGTTTTTGATTGATAAAGTGGGAACGAGACGGCGCGATGGCTCTCCGCTCGCTTCTGAGGTAAGTGAACTCTAAAACTTTTGCCACGTGCCCCATATTTCTAAAACTTTTGTTTTCGGGTTTTATTTCCTGGTCTCTTTTATTTCATACATTTATTACAAATGATTTATTATATTATTTTTTGTATATTTTACTTATTTTATTGTTAAAATCATTATATTTTTCTAAATCTTATATAGTAGTAGCTTAAAATTTGTAGAATCAACGATTTAGGTGATAACAGTAGTATTACTGTGTTATTCAAATATACGCTTTTCTATATAAAACCTCTAGGGAAGTGTGTCACTGGCACAAGTTCTAACGTTTACCTAAAATATAAGCCACATTAGCTGCCATTAGTAGCATCCGTCTCATCAGACTGTTGTTTGATGTTTCTAACGAAGAAAATACTCTTATGTCCGAAATTATAGATGTTGCTGAAACGAATGTCTTAGCCAAAGACTTACTTTCAATCGTGTCAGTGATTATTATAACTATATCATTTTCAGGCTTGAAATAAATACTTTCGCTATATATAGTTTTACCAATGTCAATCTGGTAATCTGGGCACGAATGAACTGTTACGGTTTCGTATTTAGTTATCGACACACATGAGGTTTTTACTTTGTTTTAAGCTAATTTTAGGTAAGTACTTATTATTGTATAAATTTTTGCAGGCTTAATTTTTTATATACTTAGTATAACATGAGAAGTAGTCATCCGCCCGGTGGTAAGCAGGTAAAATTGCTACATAGAAGCGACTAGTGTACATAATTTGAATTTAAACTGACAATAAAGTAATGACGTTTCTAGCATTGTCAAAGGTAAAAATATGAATTAAGAATGATATTAAAGTTCTATCAGAGAAATACGAAACAAGAATATGATTTAAACTAGTAACTTCTTGAATATTGAATATCGATGTTACGCTAATAGATGATACAGATTCTATTTCGTTAGTAAAAGAAGCAAGTTATACGCAAGAAAAGGTAATGTTTTGAAAGCTTAAGAAAATCTTACCGTTAAGTTGATAAGTTATAAAACTCACCATTATGAAAATGTTTGACATTTTACATCGGCTAAGTTTCCACCTGAAGATGTTACCTATTGGTGGACACAACACATATGTACGTCTTCAAAATACACGATGAAAACTATTTAAAAGCTAAAGACAATCGTAAGTACCAAGAAGTTCAAAATCATTCCAATAAAAAATAATGAGGGCTTTACTGTTACTTAAACTCGATGTTACATAACGCAGATATTTGTCTTCGAATTGACGAAAAAAGCTATTTAAAAGCACGAGAAAGTTGCAACAAAAGGTCGAAAACTCCTAAATCACACCCATATGAAATTCGGTATTGAATATGTTTTTGCAATCAGCGCCACTGTTACCTATAATTAGTGTACACAACACAGACGCAGCGTTATCTCGAACCCCTTTATTAACCAATCCCTCTAATTTGTCATCAACAAACCACCACAAATTGCACTCTGCACTATTATACGTAACTTAATTACACTTCGTTACAGAATTATTATAAAGCACTCTCTGATAGCCTTCGATATTGCACAGTTTATGTTTGGGCAAACAAACTGCCTTGAATAGTGTGTTTATAGGATTTACTATCATCAACATCAACACAGCCCCTAGAACACAGAGTCCTACACATCCACTGTTGTAGATGGGCGTTCCAGGAATTTCAGGAGAATTCCTATACTCGCCACACTGTCCAGACGGATTGGCGAGGATCTGACGGCATTTTTTTTTAAAGTCAAAATATATTTATTCACGTAAGCCTATTACAGGCATTTATGAAACGTCATAATTATTTGTTAACGATTCCACAAGTTGGTATTAGGTAGTTGAAGCGAGACCGACGACTTAACTTGCTCTCCGAGGCACAGTGTTGTTGTAAATCTATGACAAATGTACCTAAGAAAAATATATTTCCCATTGCCGTACATACCGGGACTGGAACCGACCTTTATAGGATTTTAATTAAAATCGTTCTTACAACCGTGCCACCACTTTATTTACTTACTATATTCTCCTTAAATATACAAATAAAATATTGTTGGTTGACCCTCAACCAAAAGTAATTCTACTAGGGTGTAATTCTGTCATAATTATCTGTTTTTTATACAAGAAACAGTACAATGACTTTATTTGACGATTGAAAATTAGACGCAAATTACACGCAAAAAGATTAGAGCCCCGACCTTTCCTGTCTCAGAAAGTAGGTTTGGAAAGAATATAAAAAATGATTACGTCTGCTTTATTTAAAATGTCATTTAGCAGATTTGAATTTCTTATTAGTTTCAGCTATATCTCAAAACTGCTAAAATTACCTCCTTCTAGACGGTGACTGTGCGGAGAGATCAGCGGGCGGCCATTAGCTGTACCCTCCCACTGTGTTGCACTTTATTCATCAGCTACACCCTGATTGATCCTGATGAATGGATTTGCTAATTTGGACAAAGTAATTGGACAAGCAAACAATTTGAGTCTTATAGGATACTTTGCGCAGCGGGATGTCTTCTTTGCTCCTTTTTCGGGTACACATTTCGTAATTTAGGGACTCGTGACGTTTTGACGATTATTTTCGTATAACTTTTGCTTTTCTGATTGCTTATTGAAACATTTGTTAAAATATTACCTTAATAATCTAAAGTAGTTAATCAATCTTTCTGACTCACTATTTACTACAATGAGCTCTTATAATGAAATTGCTATAAAATGTCGCCTCATAAGCAATAGCTTTTATGATCACTTGGAAAATCACATACGATAGGTAACTTAATCCAATATACTTTTATTATCCATACAAATATTATTTTACAAGGACCGTATGTTTTCCATTAGATTTTCATCCCCATGATCGTAAAATGACTAATATTGTTTTCATAGTCACCCTTATATCCGTTGTCCACTCGATCCCCTAATTCGTTAATATAATGTAGAATATCGGATTTCCCTCGCTGGACCTCACGACTTCCTGCGACCGGAACAACTTCATGTCGTACCATGGACGGCAGATTGACTTTGTCAATATTTTCTCCTCTGTTGTCTTTACTAATTACTGATTTGCTTTAGCCCTAACTGTTGGCTTGTTTAATCTCAACAAGCTCACGTTTAACTTCAAGATTGTATATATTGTATCTTTTCGAGGATAATTTCTTTATCTTAATTTATAAAATGTTTAATAGGTTAGGCTTTATGTACTTCTTAATTTAGATATCAAGAGCCTTGATTTCGTTTTCATGACAAATATATATAAATCTTCAACCAAATTTTAAAATAATTCGATTAAATTCGATACTATGGATACCTAAGGTGACGTTTTTAGAAATAAAATAACGATAACAATATCAACTTAAAGGAAAAAAAAACCGTTTGAAAAGTGTCATTTGTCTGCAAAGTCTCTTCCCATATAACCACACCCGACGCCAGACAAGCCGGCGCCGGAGTACATCGATCTCCGCAGCCTCCTCCGAGAGGGGAGGGGGGAGGGGACGCATGCGCGGGACTTGTTTGTTTCACCAACTTTTATAGATTTTACTAGATTTTGAGATAGTCCTTTGTCTAATGTGTTATCTTCCTCTAACTTTACCGCTTCCTTATCTTGAAATATTGCAGCTAGCTTAGCTTTTCAAACTTGTGTATTTTAATATTTCTTAAGTTCTTCTGTTTCAACTTGCTCTACTTTAACAAAACTTAAATTTCGTCGTTGTTTAAGTCTGTAACGTAGGAGTGGTTTAATTTTCGCCATGTTAGTTCGCTTATTTTCACGTCTTTAATCTATTATTGTGAGTAGTAGGTATTAATTTATAATTAAATACAATTCCACTGACATTAAAGATTTATCAATGTAGCTACTTACTATTTTCTTGTTAGTGACACACCCTTTGACCCTTTCGTTGTCATGTCATCGTCTTTTGTTTTGTCTGGTGACACATTGTAACTCAATACAATAATGGGTTGCTTTAAGAGATACACTGTGATGTCTGGGCTGACAAATATGTCAACTTCTTTAACGGCTTCTATATAGTCTAATTTTTGGCGTGATATTCATTTATTTTTATTGTCTACAACATGTATATTGTCCAAGGCTTTGTCTGTATTTCACTCATCCGTTTTCATTGCTGTAGACTGTATAAATTTATGGGTTTTATAGTTAACAGCTTTCAAAGCTTTAAATATTACTGACATCTAAAATTAATCCCTACGCATGCTATAAAATGCCTGCAAAACCAAGTTATTGCGGATATGTTAGCAGCACACGATGTTAAAGCTAAAACTACCATCCTTATTTCATTTGAATAGAGCTTAATTTTGTTTAAGAATAGTTGTTCTGACATGTGGCCAAATGTCCCGTCCCCAGACCACAATAAAACAAAGAAATTAAACATTTAATCAACCATTTGGTCGTCCCCATCTCCCCACACATTCCTCGCCGCAGTTAGTGCGTTTTTATGCAAAACCACACCCTCTTTAAATGCTCCGACGACTCCGAAGGCCTCTTTAATTAAACAGATTTTATTTTATTGTGACACTTCAGAATTTTATCATCTCTTGGGAATTTCCATTGGGTTTCTCCACCCGGGCAGAAGATTTGTACATTTTTGGACATATCTTCATTCATATATGCCAAGCTTATATATTTAACTAAAGGTTGATTAGCTTAAACTATACATAATTAAATTATCTTCTAAGAACAATTGCAAAGTTAATATTTTAAATTATGTTGTAGACTCTGTTGGAGTTTCTATTAAGTCGGTAATTGAATTATAGTTTGTTGTGTCAGAGGACTTAGGTATCTTCAAGTTTGGAGTCAGTTTCCTCGATTAGAACAGTCTGTGTCTCTGCACTGCTGGATGCAGGCCTCCCCACTACTGGATGCAGGCCTCCCCCCACTACTGGATGCAGGCCTCCCCACTACTGGATGCAGGCCTCCCCACTACTGGATGCAGGCCTCCCCACTGCTGGATGCAGGCCTTCCCACTACTGGATGCAGGCCTCCCCCAATACTCGCCACTGCACGCGGTCTTTTCCGACCCCCGCCAGCATCCTTCTTAAGGTCGTCGGCTTGATAATTTTGAATGCTACTCGTATTTCAGTAACTTTGGTTCTCTGACGAATATTAACGTATCGAATTCTATCCATCAGACTAATACCATCTTTCTATAGCTGTTAAATTTGTGGACCAGACCCACTGCCTGCTCCGTCCGTTGAAGATTTTCGTCTTCTTCGTTCTTTATGGACGACGAGAGGATGTGCCGAAGTTTTCCGAATGCCGGCCCATTCTAACTAAATGCGTCACATGACAATACAAATGACAATAATTTCAGCTCATCTTCAATTTTTTTTTGACTTGTAGAAAAAACGAATTCTATTGAACCCCGGCGCCTCTTTCCATTCTCATCCCATTCAGAACATAGTAATGATTCACAACCGGGTATAAATAGTTCCCCGCCTTACACAACACCTGCGGTTGCTGCGCTATTTATACCTCTCGGTGCCTTTACTACAAACTTATAAATAGACGATAAACCTAAAATGTTTGACGAATTGATAATATGAGACATATTTTGACATAAGCTGTTATACCACCGACAATACATTGCTATATCTATCTATTTGACCCGTCTTTGCCCGTTTTTAAGCTGGTCATCATAAGGCCTCGATTTGTCAGATATGGCAAATGACATAAATGCCATGTATACATCAAGGATGGCGATTTTAGCCGAGGCCGAGAGGATCATAAATAAATCATCGATCAGTCACTTGGTTCTCAAAATCTCTTTCTTTATTAATTTGTTTTCGTGAAATTTTCCGCTGGTATTTGCGCCGGAGACAAAGTTCTATTATAATAAAAATTGGTTCTTGAGTTTGGTTTGACTATTTTTTTTATTGTTTATTAATCGTCCATAGGAACCAATAGGAATACTAGGATTTGTCTCGTTAAAAATGTTGTATTGTGCGAGCGAGAGACATGCAAAAGCATTAACCCATAACACCCAACTGCTGAGATCTCTCTTATTACAAAAGAGGTTACGTTAGAGCGATGGTATGAGATATTTTTTAAGGGTGTCTTCTGAGTCCTGTAAGAATTCTTGTAAAGTCATATTAAAATCAAAGACACAATAGTAAGTAAAAATTTTGTTGACAGAGTGAAGTTGGTTCCGAGTCACCGCAAGCATCGGTCCCGTGACAAAGTCTGCGCGCGCGTCTCGAGGAGGCGCTCGCTTCCAACTGGAGACGGCTGACACTGCGCAGGCGGGTGAGTTTGACGATAGGAATATGACGACATCTTCAGAGGTTCAGGAGCCTCAGGTAATAATGCTACGTCGCTCGGGTAGACCTATAGAAGTTGTTTGTATTCGGCGTTATCAAATAAGTTTTCCAAGCCAATTGCCTTTTGTTTATTCTGATACCTAATATTACAGTCGGTTCACTAATCTAATCGTTGATTAATTTAACCTTACATAAGAGCGACAATCTGTAATCAATAATATTAATAACAATAATTTTAATTGTTTGAGGAAATCTATAGTCACAAATTTGGCTTCATACCTTGATCCAATAATAAAGAATGTAGATGGGGGAGGTCAAACTGACTCAATTTATACGGACTTTAGCAGCGCGTTTGACAAAGTCAGCCACAGTATTTTGCTTTCCAAAATGGACCAACAGTATGGAATATGTGGGACTCTTAATTCCTGGTTTCGTTCTTACTTAACGAATAGGCCTCAGTCAGTTGTTGTGAGTGGGTATAAGTCTAAGGAATACATGGCTACCTCAGGTGTTCCCCAGGGGTCTCATCTGGGACCTTTATTGTTTGTTCTATTTATAAATGATATAACTAAGTGCCCTCGTTATAGCCATTGTTCTTTGTTTGCGGACGACATGAAGCTTTACAAAAATATTGGATCATTGAAGGATGCTGAACTACTTCAGTATGACCTTACACAAATTTATTTATGGTGTGTTAAGAATCAAATGACTCTTAATATCTCGAAATGTCATTTTACCCGTTTTACCAAAAAAAGAAAGGTATTTAATTCCCAATATTTCATAAACGGCGAAAAATTAACACAAGTGAGTGAGGTAAGGGATCTTGGGATAATTTTGGACTCAAAGCTTACATTCAATTCTCACATAAACAACATGATAATTAAATCGTCCAGGACATTGGGATTCATCAAGCGCACAACTAAAGACTTCAAACAAATAAACACTAAAAAAACTATTTATTATGCACTTGTTCGCAGTGTTTTGGAGTTTGCAAGTTTTATATGGAATCCTTTATATAAAATACATTCTAGGAGAATTGAGTCAATCCAACAATCATTTACTAGACAGCTTGCTTATCGTTCTCCAGGAATTAGTCACAGAGCTTCCTATGAGGAAAGATTATGTTACTTTAGGATGCATCAACTGGTCGACCGTAGGCACATGCTGGAACTCAGTTTTTTGCATGATTTAATGAGAGGCAGAGTTAATTGCCAGTCCTTATTGGAGAAGGTTTGTCTTGTGGTTCCCCGTCCAAATTCGCGGTTGTCAACATATACAGATTGCTTCAAAGTTCCTCCGAGCAGAACTAATCTCGGTCACACTTCCCCACTGATAAGAGCAATCAAATCATTTAATGTTATCTGGCGCAAGTGTGATCTGGATATATTTCACGATTCTAAAAATACTTTTAAACACAAGGTCTTGCAACCATTTCCGAAATCTCACAGGAAACTAAAATAATATTAATTTCAAATAAAAAATTGCAATATGTCTGGAAAGTCCAAAATGTTAAAATATATGTATATATATTAGTTTTTAATTTAAATTGTAAATACATATATAGTTATAAGTTTATTAGCTTAATTTTGTTTGCTTCTTTTTTTTTATTATTTTTTGCTTTATTATTAGAAGTATAATTCGAAAAATACAAGTTGACAAATGCTGTGCTCAACTGTAAAAAGTTTATGTACTAGATAAGTTTTCAAACTGTGTAATAATCTAATGTTAAGTATATATACTGTTGTTTGAGTCTTAATAAATAAATAAATAAATAAATAAATATTATGACTATTAATTTATTTAACGGCCTTCGTGGTCTAGCGGTTAAGTCCGTGGATTTCTGGTCGGGACACAAAATTATTGATTGATGTAAATAAATACATTTAATTAATATTTGATATTCCTCAAGTTTGGTACGCTGCTGGAGACATCGACAAGCTTGTCATGATTGGCCGGCAGTAAAGTTGGCTAAATGTAAATAGAAAAACGCTTATAAGCGTGGTTTCTGACCACCCCGAAAGGTGAAACGGTCGTGATAATACATACATACATACATATCTTCACGCCAGATCCCTTGCGGGGTAGGCAGAGACAATTGAGCGCCACTTGACACGATCACGACATACTTCTTTCGCTTCGTCGTTGTTCATTAACCCTTTTGTTACAAAGGCATTTTAATGTACCTTCAGTCAGTGTTTTATTTATTTGATCGTGATATGTGAGTCTTGGTCTGCCAGAGCCTTTTTCATGATAATAGTCTATTTATTTAAATCTTTATTCCACATTATTATTCTTTGTATAAAGATGGGCTTATAATGTCGCTAGACATTCTATCCTAGCCAACCATTGTGACAACTTGAGCAATTAATTAAAAGGTATGCGCAAAATCGTATTAATTTCTACTGTTTTTTACACATAGACACTATATGTCGGTCTACAAGATCTATAACTATTCTAAATCTTAAGTTAATCAGACCAGTAGTTTTCCAGATAGCAGTTTGCGTACTTACACAAGAGTTTCGCAATGTACAGTCGAAAACAAATACTTCTGCATATTTTAAGTGAGAGCAAGTGTCTTGGGAGATTAAGAGATCAAGACTAGGATTGGTGATCAATACTAGGATTTTCACTTACCATCGAAAATAATCTATTTTGAAAGAAAAACATGACAAGCTTGTCGATGTCTCAGGCTTACCAGACTCAAGAAACGGTATATTAGGGTCGCGTTCGTTTTATAGCATTTCCAACATTTTGGAGCAACTTTATAAACCAGACCCTGTAATCTTTGGTTGTAACAACTAGACAGTCTTTTAAATCTGAATATAATTTCAAGTATTTGTTTTGCAGGGATCGTTCCAAAATAGCGAGTTTACACCGCAACACCGACGTCATCGCTCCGTCAGCAACGAGCGACAGGAGGACTTCAGGCCGAGGCTCAACTCTACAGGCTTAGGACAAAGGTAATACATATTAGGCAATTCGATCAGCAACGCGTCTGGCCAGAGCGTGACGAGTATAGGCCAAATTCTCCTAATATTTCTGTAAACAACAGTGGTCTAGAACTCTGTATTGTAATTTAGAAATATTTTTAGTTCTGAAGAATATTTTTTGTCTTTTCTAGAGCCTACTCACTAGCCAAAATGGCGTTATCTCTGAAGATATCGCTGGACAGCGGCAAGATGGTGAAGACGATGCAGTTCGACCCGTCCACCACCGTGTACGACGCCTGCCGGCTCATCCGGGAGAAGAACCCGGACACCTGCGTCGGGGAATGTAAGTTATATCTTTTAAGAGGTAACATTTATATTGTTGGGTTTTTTAGATCATATATTGGAATATATTCACAATCCATTCAGGAGCTGACCTCTTCGATTGGTGACTCCAGGATCCAGGACCAAGTCTTTTAGATGTCGTGTCTCTTTGGATCGACATAAAGGCTCTCCCACATAGGCGCGTTATTATCTTTATCGCACACGACTGCGTTTTTATCGTCCTATAATTTCTATTTGGTAGGTTTGAGATACTGTACTTCAAAGATATTCGAGCATCTTAGTGTGCAACTCGTTTCAATTCAAGTTTATGTAGCTGATAGTTACCTTAATTTGATTTCATCATCATCATCATCATCATCAGCCTGTATCTCTCCACTGCTGGATGTAGGCCTCCCCTAAGGCTCGCCACTTAACGCGATCTTTCGCTACCCTCATCCAACCCCCACCAGCGACCTTCTTTAGGTCATCTGTCCATCTGGCGGGGGGTCGTCCCACTCTGCGTCTTCCCGTACGTGGTCTCCACTCTAGAACCCGTTTGCCCCATCGATCGTCGGTTCTGCGGCAGATGTGTCCGGCCCATTGCCACTTCAGCTTGCTAATTTTAAAAGCTATGTCTGTAACTTTCGTTCTCTGACGAATATCAACGTTTCGAATTCTATCCACTTTATATTTATATGAAATTTACAATTTGATTTATATGAAATTTATTATTTTCGTTTTTGGCGTCTTCGTCGGTCATCTTGTCGGCCACTAGTTAGTGATAAAAAATCTGCGTCTGATGATAAATATCCAGAAGACAATTTCTAAGCATTCCATGGATTCACCGTGCGGGTGCCGGTCATCCATCGTGTGGGATAAGAGATGACAAGAATGGTGTGTCAGGCTTGCGATCGACGATAGACTGGTTTACAAAGAGGCCTCCTTATTACTTACTTATGTATTTTATTGCGCAACAAGAAGCTCGCTATCCAACATTCCACTCCTCTATCTACCCAATCAAATATTGTATGATTCCGTTAATGTCGCATGCGTTCTAATACAAATGTTCTAAGAAAACTTATATCGGAATATCGCTGGACGGAGGAACGCAAGCGTCCTATTTCTGTTGCGTCGCGTCGTTATTATCGCAGTAGTGTGTAATTTTGTTGCCGTTCTAATACATAATGTACTAAAAATAGATATCGCAAGAACGCATCCGGTACTATCGATCGATAATAACACTCCTATGGGAGAGCTCTAAATACATTTAAATCAAATAATTTATTTCCTTTTGTCGTCACAACAACACTTGGATATTGTCAATGCATTTTTTCTCAATATTTTATTATTATTTAGATTATAAAATAACCAGCAGCTACTATGGGTGGACCCATCATATCATCTATACCATCATCTTCGACTAAAACACTGTTGCCATAAACAAATTTTTGCCTAAAACTAGGTAGTTAAAATAAATTACGTGGCTGTGTCAGCTTACAATCTAAATATACATGAAAATTGTATTAAAACTACAATATTTTTTTATACATTTAATTATACATATGCAAATTAGGCAATTATAATGATAATGATTTCTAAAGTTGCCGAGGTTTATAACCAATTATTAAATTTCCAGTGAAAGACTACGGTCTTTTCCTGATATCCAATGAGGAAGCCAAGAAGGGTATTTGGTTGGAGCCATCCAGAAACCTGGACTACTACATCCTGAGGAACGGAGATGTACTCGAATACAATAAGAAGATACGTAATCTACGGGTTCGCATGTTGGATGGTAAGTAGACCAAAAGACCGCGGTTTATTCGTTCTAAAAGTTTTCTCCAAATTTAGGATTTTATGATTTCAATTTATCAAGTAGACCAAAGTAGGACTTTAAAATTGTGAAAAAAGAAAAAAGATTATATAATCTTTTTAAAAAGAAATGATTATACAATCTTTTTAAAAAAGTTGTAGAGTGTGCATAAGGTTTATTTTATGCTTAAGCTTTATATAGGTACCGTAAAGTAAGGGAAACCTGATCACTTTCTAAGCTTAACATAAATTTTCAATATTTTTTATTTATTATATATAAATTCATAGCTTATCCTGGTCAAAAAACCCTAAAAATAAATCAAAACACTTCACTAAGAAGCAAATTCCGCCTGTTTTTGACCAAATTAAAAAAATATTTCCTTAATGACACGGCGATTGAGTGTTGCCATTTGATAATAAATAAATTATGTCTGGATTTGAATTTATAAATTTGGATTCAAGTTAAGGTCAAGTGGCATCAAACTACTGTACGGTAATACAAAGTATTGTTTTATTATTATTATTATTTCCAAACTCAATCACTCTATTACCTCACATTTTACCACCACAGCTTTTCGGTAGAGAATGTTCGATATTAAGTTTTTTTTTATACTAGCACGACATGTGACCTTGGACCCACCTGATGGTAAGTGGCGCGCAAAGGCCATGAATGTTAGCAACTGAAGTCAGTCACTCATGACTGACATTATTCCCTAACACTATGCTGGCTTGACTAGATGCTTTTTACACTTCGCTTGAAGGCTGGAAGAGCATTCCACATCTTTATCGTGCGACAGATGTATGAGTCCCCAAATTTATAGGTACGCTAAGGGATGGTGACTACGGTATGTGGGTGCTGATCTGATCTGTGCGTGTTGGTTCATAGTGCGTCCATGTACACTACATTTGTAAAATTATGTGCAATAAAGATATTTATTATTAATAATAAGAGTCGCCAAACGAAGCAATGACGTTGTTGTTACTTACAGGCAGCGTGAAGACTCTCCTGGTGGACGACAGCCAGGTCGTGGCCAACCTCATGGTCGTCATCTGCACCAAGATCGGGATCACCAACTACGACGAGTACGGACTGGTCAGTACGGGCGACAACACCATACCAACAAGTGACAAACACTCTCCCGCCTTAATAATTATAGATGGTTTTGTAAATTACCTAATTATCTACTACTACCTTCGTGGTCTAGCGGTTAAGTCCGTGGACTTAGACTCGGAGGTACCGGGTTCGATTCCTGGTCGGGACACAAAAATATTTATTAATGTAAATAAATACATTTAATTAATATTTTTTTGTGATATTTCTCTCCTTTGGTACGCTGGTGACCTCGACGAGCTTGACTTGTCATGATTGGCCGGCAGTAAAGTTGGTTAAATGTGAATCCGCTTGAAGGGAATTGGTCTTGATGATACTTTACTTTTTACCTAATTAAAAGTCATTGAAATATAAAGAAAAAATAATAATAATTATAAATTATTTTCAGTTTTGCTGTTATTGTAAAAGTTTTTGTCAGATTTATAACTTAAAGATATGAAGTTTTATATTTTATTAAAGTTATCTAAAAAGATCCAATTTTCTTTACAATTTATTAACTTGTTTAGTTAGATATATATATATATATATCTAATAGCTGCAACCTCTTAGTAACTTGCTACAAAATATTAATATGCACATTTGAGTACAACAATTTTTTAAATCATCGTGGTCCATCGTGTGTGGGTAAGATATGATAAGAATGGTGGCGTGGTTTAAGAAAAGGAGGCCTCCCTTTTTTATTTTATTGCGCGATAATACGCTCACCATCCACCATTCTACTCCTCTCCCTCCCCAACCAAATCCTGTATGATTCCGTTAATGCCGTCTTGGAAGCTCGTTCCATAAATGTATCTCCTGCAGACCTGCTTAGGCCCAATTCTTTCAGTAAGTCATGCAAAGATTTCCTCTTGCACTAACTGTGTACAGCTGAATCTTCTATTCTTTGAGATCATAATATTTGTTCAACTTCATGTTGTGGTCTTTTGGAAGGGTAAGTTTAATAAGGATAACTTTTTTCATGTTCCGAGAAAACACTAAGATGTCTGGCCTATAGGCTGATACAGCTGCTTCATCTGGGATTTTTTTTCTTTACTTTAGTTTCAAGGTGACACGAATTCACACCCAATTAAGTAGAAAAGTTAATATCCCTGTTCGTATCCGCGGATTTACATTTTCAACGATCCGGCACACCACTACTTATGTACCGTATCAAAATGTCAATTGAAAGGTTAGCTAACTAAATGTATTTCGGACACTAAGTTCCTTTTTCTTTGCTCTGAAACAAATTAATTTATCTCCAGGTGAGAGAAGATGTGAAAGAGGAACCAGATCCATGTGACAAACCTAACTACGGTACTCTGACCCTCAAGAGACGTCACCAGGACAAGGAGAGGGACGTCAAGATGGACCAGCTCAGGAAGAAACTGCACACTGATGATGAAGGTGAGCTACACTAAACACCAACTTTGTCCAAAGTATTCAATTTCAAGTCAAAAGCACACTTCTTTCCTCTAGAATTAGCTGACCAAGCCAACGAGACGTCTACAAGATGACATGACCCGAAGGAATTGCTATAGGGCTCGATTCCTGCAGTTTCCCTAAGTTTGACATAAATTTCCATAACCTTTATAAGTGTTAAACCCAACCCAGAAGGAAAATTGATAATACTTTAAATAAAATGTGTAAATCAAAGCAAATTGTCATAATTCTTACCTCCGTTTCAGTAAACTGGGTCGAAGGTGGCAAGACTCTGAGGGAACAAGGAATAGAAGTGGGAGAAACGTTGTTGCTGAGGAGAAAACTGTTCTACTCGGACCGCAACGTGGACAGCCGGGACCCCGTGCAGCTGGCCCTCCTGTATGTGCAGGCCCGGGACGCTATCCTGGACGGAACCCATCCCGTCACACAGGATAGAGGTATGTTAGTTATAACATTTAGTCATTCAATTCTATTTGTTTATTCTGTAAGTAGGCACAGGACAATAAATATAATGTATTCAAATCATTTATTTCCTTTGGTTGTCACAACAACACTTGGATATTGTCAATACATTTTATGATTTTTATCGTATATTTAATTTAACTAGTACTAATAAGTGATTTAATTATTTTTATTGATTTTTTTTTTGTTTTTTTATTTTGTCATGCCTAAACTTCGATTCCTTGTCCCGAAGGTTGATGGTAAGAGAATGCCAAGCGGCATTACATACGCCTTTTGTATTAAACAATAAAGTTTTTAATAAATAAAAAAAAAAAAAACATTTTTTCTCCATAGTTTATTATTATTTAGATTATAAAATAACCAGCAGCTACTATGGGTGGACCCATCATATCAGCTATACCATCATCTTCGACTAAAACACTGTTGCCATAAACAAGTTTTTGCTTAAAACTAGGTAGTTAAAATTAATTCGTGGCTGTAGAGGCCGTGACAGCTTACGATCAAAATAATAATAATTATTATAATTGGTATGTCAACTTAATGCATATTCTGTGCTTTTACATGTCAAAAAATTAATTAATATAACAAAAATTTTCTGGGATATAACTTGGATTTGGAGCAGCACATTACAACCCAAATAGACATAATACAATATTAATCTTAAAATTATAGCTGCTGTAATTATGCATTGTCATATTAATAACTAATAAATACACTAAGGATTATAGCAGCTGTAAAGTGGCATTGTCATACGATAAACTAAGATATCATTTATAGTAATATAAATAAAATAACATTTGAAATAAATCAGGAAAAATCAAACATTATTTTATTAATTTTCCACAATATGGCGTCTGGTAGTCGCTTTAACGAAATTTAATTAATGTTATATCCTTTGTGACACTCGCGTGATGAAGACTAATCGATTGACGTGAGAATCATTAAAATCGGTGAACGCGTTTGGTCTCCAATGTGCCACAAAGGAACATACATACATACATAGGCTGATAAAAACATAACCCTTCTATTCAGTCGGGTAATAAAGAGATAGTGTTCCGATGAGTTAATTCTTATATTTTGTTTCAGCTTGTGAATTCGCCGGCATTCAGTGTCAGATCCAGTTCGGAGATCACAAGGAGGACAAACATACCATTGGGTTCTTGGAGTGAGTTATAATTTACCTATGTTTACTATACCAGCAACCCTATTGTGTCACTTAAGCGGATTTATATAGTACTTGTACTGCTGCACGACAACAGCTGACACCTGATTCCTTTTTTCACATATTGTTCGAAATTGTAAAACTATTACTACTAAACTGCCTCCGTGAACTAGCGGTTAAGTCTGTGGATTTAGACTCGGAGGTACCGGGTTCGATTCCTGGTCAGGACACAAAAATATTTATTAATGTAAATAAATACATTTAATTTATTTGTGATATTTCTCGAGTTTTGTACGCTGGAGACATCGACGAGCTTGCCACTTGTCATGATTTGCCGGCAGTAAAGTTGGCTAAATGTGAATCCGCTTATTTATAAGCGTGGTTTCTGACCATCCCGAAAGGGAAACGGTCGTGATGATACTACTATACTATAAATTGATAAAATAACGCGGCTAATTCTTCATAATATTTGAAATGTCACTTTTAGTTTCGGGCTACACCGTTAGATGGCGTTGCCGCGTTATCGTGATTTTGGTTGGATTGGATGATGGAAAATGGTTAGGACTCAGCTAGTTTCCCAACAACCACTACTCTTAATAACTAGAATATGTTTGAAATATATATATCATAAATTTGTTTTAGTAAAATAGAAAAAAATCGTTATAAATGATTTTGATATTTTTCTCTGTCTAAAATGTGATATATGACAGTGAAGACATGTCCATTTTTTTTATTATAAACCGCACACATAATTAAATTTTTGAAATTACCTATGTAAGTCTTGTTCCAACCGGTGTTATTTTTATATAAATATCACTATGGCAAGCTTACAATATTAGTTTTTATAATTTTAACGGGTCTCTATCGCGATTTACCTTAGAGACATATTTCTCCCGACGTTTCAGCCAAGTCGCATTGGCCGTGGTCACGGGTCGACTGAAGTTATGCGGTGTAGTCTCGTACATACTGGGCGGTAGATGTAAACCTACCCACTTATCACTTTTAAAAGTTTTTAGAAATCACGACACACGACACTTAGAATATCTATTACTTATACTGTTTAATCGCTTGCAAATGAAACTCGACTTGTTCTCAATCGTATAATCTATTCACAAAGTGTCAACAAAAGTCTTAATTATAACATTGGTATTACTATAAAGTTTACGCCAAACCAGGTTACAGTGGCGCCATCTAGTGGTATATGTATCGAACTACATACAAATTAAATTAAACACCTACTAAACACGTCATTGCAAATGGTACATACTGTCAACGAGAACAACAAATAGGTGGTAGGCGGACTGATGGTGGTAATTTCCCCAGCCTGCCGGGGAACTATCACACCACGTTTCGGTGTCAGGCTCGAATTGCCATCATGCCCAGTCAAGCCGGCATAGTGTTAGAGACTGATGTCAGTCATGAGTGTCTGATTTCAGTTGCTAACATTGACGGACCTCGCGCGCCTCTTACCATCAGGTGGGCGCAATGTAGGGCTGATCTTGTTAACTTCCCATCGTTTCAGTCTGAAAGAGTTCCTGCCGGCATCCTACATGAAGGTGAAGGGCATCGAGAAGAAGGTTTTCAAAGAGCATCGTAAACACATCGGGCTGTCGGAGCTGGACGCCAAGGTGCTCTACACTAAGAGTGCGCGAGCTCTCAACACCTACGGCGTCGCCTTCTTCTTGGTCAAGGTCAGTCTTTCGACTACCAGATATAGGTCACATCATTCAAAATTCTTTATTGTATAGATTGCTTATTCTAATTACAGTTGTATGTACATGTCATGATGATGCAATCTGCCCATATTATGGGCATACAATAGGCTTATGTCAATAGATATTTATTTACAATATTTATTTCTATATAGTTTTTATTTAATATTGTTCTTGTCAATTTATTGAAATACAATGTTAATGTCAAAATTTGCATGCTAAAAATCCTTTTATTGAGTAAAAACAGTTGTTAATAAGAATTTTCTTTAACTCAATAGTAAAACGTTTTATAGGTAACTCTCGTATCTCTCTAGGAATTTTATTATATACTCTAATGCACATTTGCCCAAAGCAAGACCAACACTTGAATTCTAAGACATTCCCTCAACGGGAAGATGGAAGGATTAATTGAGTGGAGGAAGTGTCTTAGAATACGGGTGTGAGACTTGGTCTTGGTCTTGCGAGATTTACAAATGGATTGTATAAATATAAAAACCCGAGTTTTCCCGATGGAAATGCATTATGCACTATATCTGTATTGTTGTTTAACAGGAGAAAATGAAGGGCAAGAACAAGCTGGTGCCCCGCCTCCTGGGGGTGACCAAGGACTCCGTGCTCCGGCTGGACGAGAAGACCAAGGAGACCCTGCAGAGCTGGCCGCTCACCACGGTCCGGCGGTGGTGCGCCAGCCCCAACACCTTCACTCTGGACTTCGGAGACTACAGGTAACAGCCCCTAGGACACAGGGTCCTAGCAGGTCGCCGCGCTGGCCACACGGGTTGGAGAGGGGGGTAGTAGGTAGAGGTACTATACTACGTGCAATTCATTAAAGAGCAAATATTTTAATATTATAAGCTAGAATAAAAATAAAGAACGACGTATTTTTTATTTTTAAATAACAGTTTTAATATCTTAAGTTACAGTGCAGAGAAGTTATCCTATAAATATTGTTACTCATACTGAGCCAAATCAGAGAGGTCGACGATCGCGCGAACGTTGACTTGCGTAATTGTAATAACAATGTTCATTTATAATAATAGTCGGTTGCAGAAAGCATGTTTAAAATAATCTATGATTAACATTTCGATATATTCCACGTGATTGGTAGTTAGATTGTTACCTTGGGTATTTAAGGCAATGACGAACTTCATAGGCTTACGTTAAACATGTCAAAAGATAATCATCCTCACTACACCGGCCGTATAACTTCTCGGCCTTTAGCTATTTATCATGATCTACATCGTTATTGTTAGATGCGGCCTCGTTCACCATACAGTAGTGTTATGTTTTTCGAAAAATGATATTTATCTTCTATATATATCGATATTTTTGCTCTTTTGACAATTACACATAAGTATATATATATGTATTTTTGAGACCATTTAGCATTGAGCTTAAAAAAAACGTGTCATCATTTGAGTCAAGTAACATCAATGTAAGTAATTTATCTCTTCCCAGTGACCAGTACTACTCCGTGCAGACCACCGAAGCCGAACAGATCCTGCAAGTGATTGCCGGATATATAGATATCATTCTGAAGAGACAGCGGGCTCGGGACCATCTCGGGATCGAAGGAGACGAGGGGTCCGCCATGGTCGAGGACTCGGTGGCACCTTCCAAGTAAGGAAACTCATTCATTACTGAAGATTCATCCTTCCAGCAGCCCTATTATAGGGTATATGTTGTGTACAATGAGAAATAGTAGTCCTTTAGTACTAGAGCTATCAAGATGATATTTAAACATTTTCCACACATCTAAAAATGCACATATAACCTTGTTGGAATAATATATCTAAAAATGTACATATAACTATACAATTTATCCCAAATTCCCATACAAGATGTTCTTTAATGGCCGAATTTTATATACTACGTGACTTGGTATGCTAAGTAAGCAAGTTTTGTTCTGTGCGGTCGGAAATTGGAATGATTTGTAAATAGGGAAAATTATAAGGATTGTTGTGAGAATCCAACAACCCTCGGCTAAAGTAAGAGCATAAAAAGTCACACCGTATCATCATTAGCCTATGTCTCTCCACTGCTGGCTGTAGGCCTCCCCCAAGGGGAGCCATTTCACACGATCTTTTGCCACCCTCATCCAGCCCCCACCAGCGACCTTTTTGAGGTCATCCGTCCACCTGGTGGGGGGTCTTATCACTCTGCATTTTTCTGTACGTAGTACTCCAGAACTCATTTACTCCATTGGTCATAATAATTTTGAAGGCTATGTCGGTAACTTTAGTTTTCTAACGGATGTCCACGTTTCGGACTCTATCCATCAGAGAAATACCGAGCATAGCTCTCTCCATAGCTCGCTGAGCGACCTCGAACTATCAGTGTCCACGTCTCTGCTCCGTACGACAATACGGGAAGAACGCATTGGTTGAAGACTTTCGTATAGAGTAGTTTATATCTGCGCCCAACGATAAGTTAATGTTTGTAATTGTGTGCAGAGCCAATATAATCCAGCACGACACCCTGAAGTCGGGGCGCGCTGTCAACACGGAGTGCGTGGCGCAGCCAGGAGTACTCCGCCAACCGGCTGAAGGTAGGTCGCACTGCTTACACTGCCAACACCACTAGCCTGTGTCTTATGTAGAGGAGTGGTAGGGGAGTGGAATTTAAGGTCTGTTATTTATTACCTTAAATATTTGATAAACAAACCAATTGCAATGACAAAATCACAAATATAAGTGTCACTTAATAAAACTTGCCCAAAATCCCTTCAAACCTCCGAATAAACACTCAGACCATATATGAATTTATTTAGCAAAATTACTGAAAAATAGAAATAACTTTTTAGAATTATATTTTGACATGAATACTCTATCCCTCGTTCCGAGACACGATAATAGTCACCTAAGCACGCTTAAACTGTTTTGCCAAAGCTATGTGACGTCACAAATGATATAATTTCTCGCGCTTAGACTGCTCACAATATCGAGGTAGATCTCTGAGCCCTGTCAAATGTTTGACATTATGTCGCGCGCCATTTTCTTTCTGTTGTACAAAATTAATGAATTATTATCTAAAAATCCTCTATAGAACAACGTAATTAAATTGAAAAAAAAAAAAAAACAATTAAAACAATTTAATTAATAACTGCCTCCGTGGTCTAGCGGTTAAGTTCGTGGATTTAGACTCGGAGGTACCGGGTTCGATTCCTGGTCGAGACACAAAAATATTTATTAATTTAAATGATTAAATTTGATTTATATTAAATTTATTTGTGACGAGAAATGTACGTACCTTTGGTACGCTGGAGACATCGACGAGCTTCCCACTTGTCATGATTGGCCGGCAGTACAGTTGGCTAAATGTGAATCCGCTTATTTATAAGCGTGGTTTCTGACTACCCCGGAAGAGACACGGTCGTGATGATACTTTATTTTTCTTTTTTTATATACAGTGTAAACTCCATGTAACGTCACTCGATTTAACGATAAACTTCCTAAAGCGTCGAAATCAATTGGCTTTGGTTGGTTTTCAATTCTCATTTTTCTTCTCTCCAATTAACGACAACTCTCTATAACACCATAAAATGTACAGTCCCTTCAGTGTCGTTATATAGAGTACACACTGTATGTAAAATAATTTATGAAACTGTTGCATAATAAGGGGTATTATACACGAGTGTGTGTTTAATAGTATCACACGAGTGTTTTAATACCTAGTTATGTGCAGTTTCATACACTAATTTATCTACTCTCATACATTGGGATTGAACCTACTAAATAAAAGATAAAAGAGTAAGAAAAATCACACGAAATGCTATACAACAAAACGTATTGAATGGCGCCAATTTTTTTTTTTTAAATGACCATGGTACAGAATAGATAAGTCCTAAACAATGAAATGGCGCCAAAATCTAGCTTGGCGGGCGCTGCCATAGACAAGTAAAAATTGGAATTAAAACTTATTTTGTAATGGAACCTTTGTCTTGAAAAAAAAGTGTTATATAATATGTATGATTCTATTTTTAAAATGAAATATAACATTATTTTGTTAGTGAAAAAGTGTTATAATGTGATTCTATTTTTAAATTTGAGCAGTATGTTTATAAAGTATGTCAATATAAATTCGTTTTGAAGTTTGTAATTCGTATTTTACGATATGAGAGTAGATAAACTATAATATAGAATATTTATTAATGTATAATCCTGTATAGATGTTATTTACTAAGAAATGTATATTTTATGATAGCTATATATTAGTATGGCGTTCACGTGGCTTGTATTATAATTTGCACATATTTCCGCTTCTCCTGTGGGGTGGGCAGATCGGCAGAGTTACGCCATGTCCCACCAGACGGGGGCGCAGCAGAGCACGGTCTCCGGTCAGGCCATCTCTGCCCACACCTCGCCCGCGGTAAGTGCCGCCATCATACTTTACTATAGTATGCACATTGGCGACTATCTCATCATTTCTAAATTAATGTAAAATATTGTATTATTAGTAAGTTTCGACGGTAGAAGAGAGAGGATAATCATTTTTTAGCATGGATTCACCGTGCAGGTGCACGATTTGTTAGTTAAAAAAGTTTAGGTTTATATGAAAACTGTATAGTTGGTTGTTATCAATCTTTTCATTAACTATCTTTACCGGTTCGATATTAATCACAAAAAAACACTAACTTAAATCAATACATTTATGGAAAGAGCTTCCAAGACTGCATTAACGGAATCATACAGGATTTGGTTGGAGAGGAAGAGGAGTGGTGCCTTCCAGCCTATAGTCGGTCGCAAGCCCGAGACACCATTCTTCTTGACCCAAATCAAAGTCAAAATATCTTTATTCACGTAATCCTATTACATTTGTGACACGTCATAATTTAAATTATGTTGAATTATTTTACTCCTGCTAGTGAAAGACTAAGCAGCGTTGGTCCAAAGAGTAAGCTGTTAGCAGAAGACCAGCAGCTTAGCAGATTCCAGTGACCTGTTAATGTTTAATCTGACTGAGAAATAAATCTGCGAATATAGTACATTTATAAATGGCATCTGCACGTTGAATCCATGGAATGCTAAGAATTTGTCTTGTAATATTTCAATCTAAGCTAATTTTGTCACATTACAAAAATAATGAGATTCACGCTAATATTTATTACTTAAATTGTACATAAATGTAAATATAAATAAGTTGGCGATGATTTGTAAATTGGATTTTAACTCTAAAATTATTGTTTCATGCTTTCCTTTTTATTGGACTTCTTCAATTCAGAATGTGTAGGTATTATATTATTTATGTTGACAAACAGTAACCTCCATCATTTGTTCCTGTTGTCGAACGGTGTGGACGGGTTCTGTAGTACCTGGTATTCTAGAGTAGGCTGGTTGTTGACTTACCCCAGATTTAACCCCCACTGAGCACTTGGTAAACACGCGACGTAGCGAGCGAGCGATTTGTTGCAACTGTGAGTTTTCACTCTGGTTGGTTTGAAACGAAAAAGCGCCGGAGTGGCAAATTGAGCCCCCCTAACTCGGGTCCCCCCTCACATGCGTGTCTACCTAGATACAAGATACACTCGACCGATTTTTTGGGCGTAACATTAATGTTACCTTTTTAATTATTTCCGGTGACATAAGTTTTTTTCTCTGGCAACATTAAGGATTTCGTTCTCGTTTTCTAAATATTAATTTTGTCAGAATGTTTATATACTGTAGCTGTTTTGACATCCATAAGACTGTCTCTTTCGTATTATGAATGTTCATGTTTCACGAATTTATTTTTATATTTTTGGAACGAAATAAAAAATAAAAATTCGTCACAATTTAACAGTTCTGTTCCTCGCGTGCCGAGGTGTCCTCCGTTTGGCAGCTGGAAGAAATGATTGAGTGGAGGTCTTGGAATTCGTGTGTTGGATTTTTTTAAGAACGCTCCTGATTTTCTCATTATTTTGTGTTAAAACACTTATCATTAACTGATTATTGGAATTTGACTTTACAAACACTTATTTGAAATTTTATACAAAAGAATAATATTTAACATCTTACAAAGAAACGTTCTTATAAAAAATTAACTATATATATAAACTTGTACTAGAAAAAAAGTTTCCTAATTTACTCACATACGAGTATATGCTTCTGTGGTCTAGCGGTTGAGTTCGTGGAGGTACCGGGTTCGATTCCTGGCCACAACACACAAGAGACATTAACGAACTTCCCACTTGTCATGATGGGCCAATAATAAAGTTGGCTAAATGTATATCCGCTTCTTTAAAAGGTCGTGATGATTGTTGTAAATATGTTTAAAATGACTTGTAGGCTGGACAGTCGCAGCACACGCGGGTGACTTCCGTTCTGAGTGAGCCCCAGCGAGCTCTCCTGTCCACCATCAGCAGCGGCCGAGAGATCATCAAACAGACGGAAACAGACCTGCAGAGGGTAAGACTCGACATCATCGCAGCCCCGAGCCAGACCTCCACTGTTGGAGATGGATCTTGTGGATGGACTTGCCGCGCTGGCCAGGCCAACCCGCCTGGCCAAAGGGTCTGGTGTCATTTTTAATAGCAATTTATATAACGTTTCCACAAGAGGAGAATGGTATTAGTGGAACCGGGACCGATGGCTTAACGTGCTCTCCGATGCACGGTGTTGTACATGCATTTCTCATTGGTACATGCCGGAGTTTGAACCGACTTGTGTAGGAAAGCGTTCTTATAACCGAACCAACTCCGCTTAAGTGAAGCGTAAGTTAATATTAATTTCATTGACTTCTGTCTCGTACTGACGTCATAGATTCCACTAATCTTCACTATAAAATGATATCATGCAGTCACTTGCCTGACCAGCAGTGTGGAGACAGTTGACCGAATTCTCCCTCTATATCTCTAGAAGTGGAGGTTTGGGATTGTGTTTTCGCAAAAAATTCCAGGAATATTAGCAACTAGAATCAGACACGACGACTGACATTCATTTTCTTACAATCTACCAGCTTTTGAAAGAGTCCCGACTAACTCAGTGTTCCAGTGCCATAAATAAACAAACATTCATACTTACATATATAAGATGATAAACACATTACCCTGGTGACGAATGGCGCTCAATTGTCTGCCTACCCCGCAAGGAAGGTGTGTGTGTATGTACAATGGACTATAACAGTAAATGTGTGTCCAGGCCTCTTTGCCGGAGCTGGGAGGAGACGCGGCGTCCCTGAAGTGGAAGCAGGTGACCCTGGACACCAACAAGCAGGTGGTGACGTCACACATCGCCGCCATGAACGCCGCCACCGCGCAGGTCGTCACCCTCACCTCAGGTAACATTATTATATCTATCTAACTGGCTGGTATATTACTGAATCCAGGTCACACCCTACGTGTTGAGCCTGGTTAGGCGGGATGATATTGTGAATATAAGAAAGGAAAAACAACTTACCCAGGTCTCCACAATCCACCTTCCACTAACACTAACATGTGTGTCAGTGTAGAATGCTCATTACATTCCCTAGAACACGGAGTCCTGGAGAATTTGGCCTACGCTGGCCAGATTTCAGATCAGTTAGCGAGAATCTGATGTCAATTTTTGATGACAGTTTATTAACGATACCACAAGTTGGTAATAGTGGAACCGGGTCCGACGGCTTAACGTGCTCTCCGAGGCATACATAAGAAAAGTGTATTTCTCATTGGTACATGCCGAGGGTTTGAACCGACCCCTGTAGGATATATTGTGTGTGTTCTTAGTAGTCGTTAATATTTGAGAGAGCACTGGTAATTTAAAACTTAAAAAAAATAGCATGATTGGGATAGAAAGCATGATAAATAAATTATGTCCACTAGGACGAAACATAATTGTGCGCGCTGCTGCGTGGGGCCGACCGGTATTTACACCAATAGCGGAACTAGAGCTTCAACTAGGTGGCGTGTCTAATAAATGTACTATTTTAATTATTTAATAGAAAATGCCATATGTTAAAAATTGCGCAGGCACCTTCTGTATTTTTATGAAGACACGAGGTTAGGTTAGGCATAGAATTTGGACCAGATTAGGTACGTCTATGAAATAGTATATGCATGAGGAAACGATAAAAATAATTTTGAAGCAAATTAAAACTGATTACCAGATAAAAATCTTCCATTTTTACAGATTTTGTCTGTAATCATAAAATAAAAAAAGTTGTTTGGTCTGTGTACATCATTTTCAATAAACAGAATAATTCATCCCTTTTACATTTGTTATTATGTATATATTTTTGTGTGCAGGTCCCACAGAAGAGGTGGACCACACAGCAGTGGGAGCGGCCATCACCACCATCACCAGCAACCTGCCAGAGATGACTAAAGGTAACACCCTATATTTATTTTTTTAATACAAATCATCATACATATTCGGATTAATGCAGTACAGGAAACGAAAACAGTACAATAGGCTACTTATATAAGTATAAGTTACGGATTCTTGGAAAAAAACTATGGGGTCTAAATCGCTTTAAAATCTACTTTTAAATATCGTGTTTGTATATTCGGACCGAAACGCTGCAATTGCAAATGGCTGCCAGATGACGTCACGTAATAGTATATATGCCGTGTTCGACTTGAAAGCAAAGCGCGCTTTTTTTTTACTTCGCTTTGTAAATTGTAAATAAATATCTATTGACATAAGCATATTGTATGGCAGATTGCATCATCATGACATGTACATACAACTGTAATTAGAATAAGCAATCAATACAATAAAGAATTTTGAATTTGAAAGTCGTTCGAGTAGCGTTTTTATTCACGTTTAGCAAACATCAGTAAGAAATGTTTTTAAGATACAGTTCTAAATGTATTTCGTTAATAAAAATTGAAATAATAGTATTTATACCGCCCTACGTGTCCAGGTGTCCAGATGATAGCCGCCCTGCTGGACGACTCCGACAACGGAGACAAGTTGCTGGACGCCACCCGCCTCCTCTGCAGCGCCTTCAGCGACCTCCTCAAGGCCGCAGAACCCGAGACCAAAGAGGTAAGCTCTAGGACACAGAGTCCTGGACCTCCACTGCTGGAGATGGGTCGTATATAAATTATGGAAAGAGAATTTGACAGGCGGTATGGTGAGGATTTGATGTCAATTTTAATGTTATTAACGATTCCACAAATGTACGTAAGTATTAACATACAAGTGTTAATTAAAGTAGATATACAATACCACCGTTCCCGGTGAGGAGGAGAGCACGTTAAGCCGTCGGTCCCAGTTCCACTAATACCAACTTGTGCAATCGTAAATACATTGACGTCAGACCAGCGTGGCAGTGAGTGTAGGCCAAATTCTCCAGAAAGAAGGTTCATCTCCAACAGTGGAGGTTGATGACGGACTGTGATGATAATATTGATGAGGCTTATTACGCTTTGCGACTGCAGTACATAAGAAAAGTGTATTTCTCACTGGTACATGCCGGGGTTCGAACCCAATTATGTAGGATGTTAAGGACGACTTCTTACAACCTACACCGCTCTACACACCTTAATAACGTATAACAGATTTGTATCCGTCTCGCTCGCACGATCCAATATTTTTATAATTTCAAGCCCGAGTTTACTTTTGGAAAATGTAGCCTTCATTAACTTTCTAGGAAATAAAATTACAGACATTTTAGACATATTTTTACTTTCATATACCTAATTTTTAAAAGAGAAAAAAGCAAAAACATTTATAACGATTTTCCTCTATTTAATTAAAACAAATCTATGATTAATATATGTCTTGAATGTCCGTAATTGTGTTCCCTAGAAAGTTTATAGAATAAATTTCTCAAAGTAATATAAACGTTTATTGTCTAAAATACTTAAGCTAAGATACATATACACAGTAAGCAAACACATATTGTTTTGACGTTACTACAGAAACGAGATATGTTTTTATTGACACATTAATTTAGCTCTTGTAATTAAACTTATTATATTATTATTTTTATAACCTACTGTACACTCGGACTTGAAATATCTTTGAAAATATTGTGTTGTGCGAGCGATGCAAACTTTCTTAACATGTATTAATGCAATTTCCAGCCTCGACAGAACCTCTTGAACGCGGCGTCCCGAGTGGGAGAGGCCTCCACCTCGGTCCTGCACACCATCACGGAGGAAACCCAATACGACAAGGAGACCCAGGTAACCCCATCGTCCCCCAACCCACACAAAAGGTCCTCTATCTACAGAAAACTCAACTACTGCTACGACAACTTCTACCAAGTCTTCTTCGCCAAAAACGACGACTACGATACAGATTTCCCCAAAAAATACGAAGACGACGGTCTCTATGAAGATATAGAATGCAATAACTACGGTTTAGATGTTATTAAAGAAGAAACCGACAGCGAATACTACAAAAGCCTCGATTATTGCAACGTTAACTTTCGACCTAACAAAATCGCAACTTTGGACGATATTATCGACCAATCTAAAGTCAAAGACGAAGAAAAGGACGTAGATTCAATACTAAACAACTGTCAGGATTACTTAGACATTAAACCCAAAATCCCACCCAAAAACCTAACAGATACAATTTACAATTTCAAAAAAGATTTCTCCAACCACGTCTATGCCAACGTCGAACTAGATAGCAAAACCAAAAACAATATCCTCCGCGAACGATTCTTTAACGAACGTAACGATAAAGACAAGAAAGATAAAATCGAGTGTCATAGCATAGTTAACGATATCCGAAAATCTGGACCAGACGTCAAAGTTAGCGGGTCTTTAAACATGAAATTAATTAACAATTTGGATAAATATAACCGCGTTCTGACAACAACAGAGACGTTTATGGAAGGCGCTATAGCTAGCTTTACTAAAACCGAGCTTAATAAATTAAAGCGGGACGATTTGGAGACTTTTGTCAAAAGGAGCGAGAAGTATTATACTACAGAATCGAAGAGTCGTGCGACTAAAGTCGAACCGTTGGCTAAAAGCGACGATGCGAATAAGTCGGGTAAGACTGAAGTGCGCATATTCTATAACCCTACGTTTAGGTCGACCGGGAGGATAGTTGTCAAAGGTTATTGTCAATTTTGTTACAAAAGATGTCCCCGTTCCGATATCAGATGTTGTCCCAAATGTATTTGTTTGGAAGTTGAGTTAAAGGGTATTTGTCGAGACAATTGGTTGAATATACTGTGTCTATTGTGTATGTTTTTGATGTTATTCGCAATGATATATCAATATTTTTTGCCAAACAATGAGTGTTCGTAAAATATTACACATACATTGACAATAAAGTCTGGCTAATGATAGTAGATAATGAAAAAGCGCGGCAAATTAAAAAAAAACATTAATATAGTATCCCTCTAAGTTTGATGGATCTCTTTAATTCAACTTAAACAATCTTGTTTTGACACTTTGACTTCACTTTTAATAGTTTTATTCATATTTTACAACGCTAATCAGGAATTAACAACAAAACAATTCAGAACAAATGTTTGACAACAGCTATATTGAAAAATTGTCACAATAGTGTTACCATTTGAAAGTTTATAAATAATTCGCTTATCTAATTTTATTAGCCAGACTATATCAGTCTTATTTCTTTCTTTATTCATTATTTTAATCTCTTACGATTCGTCAACTTTATCATACCGCGTGACTTCGTATGCTCTTACGTTAGACTATATGTTATTCTATTGATAGAAATAAAAAACTTTTCCTAATAAACCATATGTCGGAAATTTACTATATCAAATATTTTTCTATATATAAATTTATAAAAATTCAATTAAAAGAAAAAACAAAACACTGTTAATTTAAAATGTTTGCCAAAATTGTTGTTAATTTAATGTTTATAAACCTTCAGTATTAAAAAAAACGAAATTATGAATCTAAAATAATCTGTGATTAAATCTCACTCTAAATTTGGTTTCGACTGATTTTTGGCATTTTTAACTTAAGAAAATCACAGATTTTAACTTAACCATAGATTAAGTACACGTATAGTCTTATAAAGTTATTTGAAACTAATCTAGTCGAAGGGTTACTTACAGTTACTAAACTATTTTGTAAATATTCTAACGATGTTTTAAAAAATATAAAGGCTATTTGGTTTTAAGAAAGTATGTATTACTAATAAACTTGAATAATCTTAAGATTAAGAGGGTGCTTTTGCATTCCTCTCTCTTGTACAATCCAACATTTTCATCAATAAATAAAATTACGGATAGTTTAGAGATATATTTTTCATAGATATTAAAATAGATTTTTTTAAATATATAGATTGTTATGAATATTTTTGCTATTTTTCTGTCTAAAATTAGGTATATTTGAAAGTGAAATATGTCCAATATGTCCGTAATTTATATATTAGAAAGTTGATAGAACTAGATTTTTTAATAGTACACTCAGTATTGAAAAATCTTTGCAAAAGTTGGATAGTGCGAGCGAGAGGGTTGCACCTTTTAAACAGTGGCGGTTGAAAGGATGATTAAATTTATTTTACATTTGATTATAATGCACTTGATTGGCACAACAAACAAACAAACTACCAATCACGTGGCGGATAGCATAATGTCAAAATATGGATTCTTTATCCTGTAATGTGTTACTGGCAATAATTTAAACGCTTTGGTCTTCTAATGAAATTAATTGTTTATAAGTGTCCTATTGGTTTATATTGGATTTAATTTTACAAAAAATGATTTTGTTAACTAATTAATTAATGTTAATAATAAGATGTCATGGAGACAAATTTATTTATAAACTGGTTTTAGTTACTTAAGTTTCGTTTTTGTTAAATTCTAAGAATGTACTGCAAATTAATAGGCATACAACTATCTATGACTTAAACATTGACTTAACAGTGAAAAGTATATTAATAGGCATACAACTATCTATGACTTAAACATTGACTTAACAGTGAAAAGTATATTAATAGGCATACAACTATCTATGACTTAAACATTGACTTAACAGTGAAAAGTATATTAATAGGCATACAACTATCTATGACTTAAACATTGACTTAACAGTGAAAAGTATATTAATAGGCATACAACTATCTATGACTTAAACATTGACTTAACAGTGAAAAGTATATTAATAGGCATACAACTATCTATGACTTAAACATTGACTTAACAGTGAAAAGTATATTAATAGGCATACAACTATCTATGACTTAAACATTGACTTAACAGTGAAAAGTATATTTTTTATAATATTTTTTATCGTACTTGTTAATTGTATTCGTACTTGTTAATTTTTGCAGTATATTCTTATTTTGGTATATTTTTGGATGGTTTTTAACACAATTCTGTTTTGGTTTATATAATATCTTAGTTAACAGTTTAATTGTAAAAAATTATATTTATAATACTAACAAACTGTATAGCAGTTGTGTAATACTATGAAGCATAATTCCCATTTATTGATTCCGTACTATCGATAATTGACCTCAAAAATCGGATGATATCGATGTAATATACTATTAGGGATTCGCAATAGTAGTATTGAGGCTATGTAATTGATACTGTCGACAATATTGTCGTTTCCGACAATTTAACTATCGATACGTATGGTCTAAAACTATTGCTCCTATCGACACTATGAACGACTCTACAGCCTATCGATACTATTGCAAGTAATAAATAGTATTACTAATTATGTGCTATCGATAGATATTTTTAAAACTATCGATAGATATTTTCAAAACTATCGATAGATATTTTTAAAACTATCGATATTCCCACAATCGATGACTTAATAATCATAAGTCACGATTGTGTTAGCTTTGTGAGACCAATTAGATGTCGAATGATTATCTTATTGATTATAAGACATGTGATTGTCTTAACTAAGATATCAATCACCTGACATAAAAATAAGATGAAGGTTTGTTATAGATCTCCTCAGAAACCCTTGGGCTGGGTTGAACTAAGACGAAAGATTTGTAATTGTAATGGTTATAGTTAATCATGGCGTCGAATGTACCAGTTAAAGGCTGACTTTCATAATAAAACATATAATAACATTGCCATTTTTAACTATAACATTGGTGCAACCCAATGTTTTTTGTATAAATTACATTCAATAGAATCAATTTTATCTAAAAAAAGAAGTTAATTTTGCTCTTTAGACTTGTTTTGTTTATTACAGACATTGTAATTATTAACACAACTGGTATATAGTTCGGCTCTGTAAATTAAAAATCTAGTAACTACAAGTTAGATTGCTCATCAAATTACAAAAAATATGTTTTTCTTCCTTTTGTCCAAGAAATATCTTTTTTTTAATATTTTTTCATACGCAAAGTATAAGTTATGATCGCTTCTCAGGTACAACTGATTAGTTTATTAAAAAGAGTTGCTTTTTTGCGTTCCTCTGGCTCGCACGATCTATTATTTTTCAGATCTGAGTGTACTTTGAGATATGTAGTCCATCAACTTACTAGGGAAAACATTACAGACATTTTTAACATATATTAAAGACGGCATTAACGGATAATGCAGTATTTGGTTGCGTAGGGAGAGGAGTAGAATGGTGGATGGTGAGCGTATTATCGCGCAATACAATAAAAATGGATAGAGATTTTTTTTATAAATCTATTTGCTATTTTTGAAAGTGGATATATGTCCAAAATGTGCGTAATTTAATTCTCTAGTAAGACTACTTATCTCAAAAGTACAATCAGACTTGAAAAATCTTTATACAGATTGTGATGTGATAATTAATTTTAAAATAATTATAATACTGAATGAGTTTGTCGTATTAACCGACGATATGGATCATATAATTTTACATTGTCAGTTGCTAGATCTTTAATTCGACCGAGCTGGTAGAAGGAGTTGATTAGGGAGGTGACATTATTTTTGAAAATTACATTTGCTTTTCGAAGAATCGTTGTGATTTTATTTTCAACTAACTGTCTTGAAAGTGAATGTAGTCATCAGAAATAGTGTTACTAATTTACCCCTCTGTCTCGGTAGTTACTCAAACGATCATCATAATAATCTATGATTAAAATTTTGATAGTCACAAGTGTTAAGTTTACATTCTCTGTGTTTTTATGAATCCAATCAAACATGAGAATAATTGCGAGTGTCTGAAAGTGATTGGCTTAAATAACTAAGGTACAACCAATCACGTGGCTACTAAACTAAATGCTAATTACTAAAAGAACGTACAAAATAATCTATGATTAAAATAGACATTCAAAGATGTGGGTACACTTACAAATAATTAACATAAATTACAAGAATTAAATTGACATTAAATGGTATTCTTTAAAGACTCATTTCAGCTCGTTGGCTCATATATTATATCATCTTATTTACAATTATTCTTTCAGAAAGACATTAGTAATACATATAGCTCGCTGAACTAATGGAATTATTGAATTAAAATAAATAATTTGTTGATCCTTTGAGAAGCTAGGCTTGTGTAGGATCCAGACAGGTTAGAATGCTTTCTAGCTTTTTCGTTACCTCCACTAGAGAAAGGTGTTTTATTAAGCATTGCAATTTAATATTAAAATTAAGACCAAACAGCTTAAACAATCCAAGAACGAAAACTTTCTATCTCAAGTGGAGTTCACGAAAAGGGCGACTTGCGCCAATGTTATTTGACAACAGTATCCCGCCATGTAGTCCAGTAGCCCTATTCTGTTACTTAATCGCAAACGTTATATAATGAAATCCGTTAATTAATAATAATAATAATATTTATTTTTTTATTTTATATTATTAGGTAAACCATACAGCACTTAACATTATTATTGGCAGAATGGTAACAATTTGCCTTTTGAGGTTCACACAAGTAGCATGCATTTAGTTTTTGTACAAATATGTAGCGAAAATAAAGAGAAACGCACTGCCGACAGACAACACAAACCCATAAATACATACACTTTAACCCATATAAGCTCGGACCATCCGCCAGCAACACGCCCCTCCCCACCACACCACAGAACTATATGTAAATTTGTGTCCTAGATTTAGTTGACAACAGATAGTAGGATATATGAGACATATCTGTAATAATAATATTAACCCACTATTTGCCCAATCACAAGTTATCATTGCTCAATTTACCAATATTAATATTTATCCAAAAGTGACACGGCAAGGTAACGCTTGCCGAGATTAATGCTCAAGTTCATTGCATTCCTGGTTAAATAGCTTACTCGATCTAATAAAATATGAATTTTGCCTGTAGTTGGAATGGGTGCTTGGAATGTGTAAAGGGTTAAAGGGTTTATTGACACAAAAAAAAAAAAAAAAATACATATTGAACACAAAAAAAAAACTACAGTATTGTACATGCTTAATTTAGTAGAAGTCTTCTGTCCCCTATACTAATGTTGCCCTGGTCTTATAGGGGACAGCTAGTTGACAATATTTAATGAAAGCGGTCTTGCAGCAGAGTCGTTCAGTATAATCTGTTACAAGTCTAATTTCACACGCCTTATGTCATACTTGACAAATCGTGCGGTCTACACAACTAACTTTTTATTCAGGCACACAGGTTTTTTAACGATAATAGTATAAGTCAAGGCTTACTTGAGATATTTAAAAAGTTAATGTTGTTGGGTTCACTCTGCTACTAGTAACAATCAAATCAAACTATATATCACGCTATTAAAGTTGATATTAGCACGGCCGCTGTCAAGGTCGAGCGCTTATAGAGTTGAGAATTGAATAATATTTTGGAATTATGACGCAATCTCTGACGTCAATAACAAAATCCACTAATAATGTTAGCAATTTAATAACAGAATAGGGCTACTGTCTATATTCAGGAACAAAATAGGATATATATAGTTTGTTCCTAATTAATAGTAATCGTAAAATTCTTACGGCCGGCGGCAGAAAGGAGGAATAATCTATGATCAACAAATTGATATGCGCCACGTCGTCAGTTAGCTTGTCACTTCAGTTATATCTACCGTTAGTTAGAAATAATAATAATTCAAACATATACAAGTAGGTAATGTTTTGTCAGCCGTATTTTGCTAGCCCGAGTTTTGTCAATCATAGCCGAGCTCACGTCATAATAAAGTTTTCCACTATTTTAAAGGTCATGGGGTTGCGACTTTCAAATCATTGGGAAACCATAAAATAAATATTGTCCGCGGCGCATTTATAATAATGTATTTATATTCATTAAAATATATATATTTTCATTAAAAATAAATATAGAAGGGAGTCCTTCGCGCCATTTTGCGCGGAGATGTCAAGTGCAAGTTTTAGTATGTAATTAATTTACTGTGGATATTGTTTGTCAAAAGTGGTGTTGTTTTGTTTAATAATGTGTTACAATGTGAATAATTATGGAAAACGATAAATTGGACTTTGAATATGGGGCACAAATTGCACATTATTTTTTGCGGTTTTCCCGCGCTGTGAACTCCCATATTTTACCCGGCGTGTTTGTGCTATAATGTCGCGAGTAAATCCAAGAAAAGGATCAAATTCTACAACATCTTAAATTTGATAACCTATAAGTAATAAGAAAGAAATATATATTACGTCAGACTTGGCTGTATGGGCTCGACCCTTGGCCTTCCCTATCACCTCATTCATCATATATCAAACAAGAAATATAAAAAATGAACGCATCGAAACGTTATTTGCTGTCGTTTGCAGTGGAAACCTTTATTCACAATTTTAATAGCATTTTATACTGACTGTCATTTAAGGATTTCCATTATATTACGTTTGCGCTAAGTAACAGAACAGGATTGTTGAATTCGTAAATTACTATTATCTAAACTCTGCAAATGTGTCATGATTTAAGTTTTTAGAGCATGTTTTGTCTGTAGGACATCTTGCTGTCGTTGGCCAAGGCCGTGGCCAACACCACGGCGGCTCTGGTCCTGAAGGCCAAGCACGCGGCGGCGCAGTGCCGGGACGATGCGCCCGCGCAGGCCGAGATCATCGCCGCCGCCACGCACTGCGCACTCGCCACCAGCCAACTGGTAGCCTGCACGAAGGTAATTCATCTATAATCATTTATATCTATTTATATAAAAGTTTCATTTTCAAACTATTTTATCGTTAATTTAAATTTAAAGTTAGTCTGTTCACTTAAACTATGAAAAAGTTTAGAAGTGCTACCAGTTAGGTGTTTGTGTCTCCAGGTGGTGGCTGGCACGCTGCACAGTCCTGCGTGTCGGGAGCAGCTGACCGGAGCAGCCCGGCAGGTCGGCCAGGCCGTGGACCGACTGCTGCGAGCGAGCGGGGCCGCCAGACCGGACCTGCAGGGCGCCGCGCAGGCCGTGGCCGACGCGCTGCAGACCCTGCTCGACCATGCCAGGAGAGGTCACTATACAATTAGTTTTTATTTTGTAATTCTGCTATAGCTAATTAGATATCTTTTTTTTCAGTCAGATTAAACATTAACAGGTTTATCAACTGTTTGTACTTGTGCTGAGTTATGCCCATATTTTTATTGATAAGACTAATATTATTTATACTATCCGGGGGTGACTTTGTAAGATCTTAAGTTTGTCTAATGTGTTATTATACGAGTATTGATAGAAATAAATCACTTTTCCTAAGAAACCATATGACGGAAATGACAAAAAAAATGCAAAAAATAAAATATAAAATTTTAAATAGTCAAAAAAACATATAACTTCACCTAGTATTCATTACAGCCCTAGAACAAAGCGTCCTAGACCTCCACTGCTGGCGATGGGCCTTCCAGAACTGGAGAATTTGGCCTACACTCGCCACGCTGGCCAGACGGCTCGGCGAGGAATATTACACTAGTATATTACAGTGCAATTAAGTTATTTGGAAAATGAAATATGTAGTTTTCGTATTAATGAAGTCCCTTATTGCTGGAGCTGTGTCATGATGATATTTAAACATTTGAATTGTTATCCAGCCGAGGGGCCGGCAGACGTGTCCGTGTCGGCGGTGGAGCACGTGATGTGCGCGTCCGAGAGACTGGCGGCCGCGGCCGAGCCCGGGGAGATGGTGCACCAGGCCCGGCTGCTGGGCCAGGCCACGGCGCATCTCATCGCAGCCATCAAGGTAGGCGATCGGGCTCCAAACCTTTATAGGTTCGATTTGAGACTGGCTGGAAATGAAACTATTGTAAAAAATATGTTTTGTGTTTCATTATAATCTTTATCTGATAAAATTACACTGATTTTTTGTTTTAATTAACTAAATCATTTAGATTTCAGAACGTTACCAATGTAAATATTGGTTAGTTTGCATAAAGGAAATATCTTTCGAATGACTTTAAAAGCAATATACAGTAAAAAAAGCGCCAATTCGAACATGGGGTACGTGACTTTATCAAGAAGCCATTTTTTTTTATTTTTTCAAATTAAATACCTCATATTAGCTGCATAGACCTGTTCCGTTCATTTAAAAATCAAACTGTAATGTTCCCACTATTAAATGACACTGAAGGGACTGTGCATTTTATGGAGTTATAGAGAGTCGTTAAACGGAGAGAATAATAATAATTAGAAGACAAGCCTTAAGACGCCTTAGGGAGTTGTCGTTAAATCGAGTGACGTTACATGGAGTTTACACTGTATTTCTGAATTCGCAGTATAATAACAATGCTTTATTTTGTATTGGTTACTGAGAAGATTAAAAAGGATAACTTTAAGAATAAAAATATTTAATTTATGGTACGTGTAGGAAGAAAAAAAAACTAAATCACTATTTAAATGAAGATATATTTATTTCTTGGTCTGATTTTGAAACAATTAAAAAAGGAATATATTCTGAAGTTATTTCCGAGCCCTCTTTATATTTTTTGACGTTAAGACATTGCAGGTTAATTCTTGTATTGGTGCTCGTCATTTGTTCTTTAATTTCAAATTGTGTTGCGGTATACCAGACGGAGGCGGAGCAGCAACCCTCCGAGACTCAGCGCAAGTTGCTGGCTGCTGCCAAGTTGCTGGCCGACGCCACCGCCAACATGGTGGAGGCAGCAAGACAGTGTGCTTCCTCTCCACAGGTATGTAACCCCATATTTTAGATTCCTAATAGTCAACTACATAAATGCACAAAGAAAGGAGAGAATGCATCATTTCTGCTTGAAATGCAAAAAACTACCAAAAACTTCTGCAATTACTGATAAATAAAAAAGCAGAGAAAATGAATTATTTCTATGTATGTAATAATTTTTTTAAAATCTGGCACGAAAATATTTTTTTGTGCTCAAAAATCATTCTCATTTGTAAAATCATTCCTGCCCGCTTTGCAAATTTTGATTCGAGTTTAACTGCAATGTAACATAAGTAATGAGTATATGTGTGTACATGTAAGTGTGTGTCCCGACAGGATGTGTCCAAGCAGGAGGGCCTGAGGAGAGCGGCGGAGGAGCTCCGGTACATCACCGTGGACTACGCGCAGGGACAGGACATTGTCGGCACTCAGCTCGGCAGGCTGCAGGTTAGATCGGCTTTACACACTCACAGACCCACAGCCCTAGGTCTTCCGCACTCGCCACGGCCAGGCGGGTTGGGGAAAGTCTCATGTCAATTTAAAATGATAATTTATTAACGATTCCACAAGTTGGTGTTAGTGGAAACGACGCGGCGGCTTAACGTGCTCTTCTCACAGGAACGGTGGTTTTGTAGTGAAAAATGAAGATCACATGTACATTGTACATGCCGGGATTCGAAACGACCTATTTATGATTTCAAAAACAACGTTCTTTGGCCTACTTTTGCCAAAAGGTTAGGAATACTTGCGGCACATTACAATAGGCTAAAGTCAAAGTAAGTAAAAATATTTATACACTTAAACCTATTACAGGCATTTGTGACACGTCATTATTAAAATTGCTAAGAATGATTCTACTCTTGCGGGTGGAAGACTAAGCGGCAAAGTTGTCTAAAGAGTAAGCTGTTAGCAGAAACATCAGCAGCTTAGCAGATTCGGAACAGAAGTACACAACAATGATCAATAAATAACCTTGTATATTTATGTAATAATCAAATTCAGCTATGAATACCTATGAGACAACAATACCTGGCACAGCGGCACGGCATCTCTGCTAACTTAAGAACGTCTTAGGCCTCGGTCCCAGGCCCCCCCAGCAAGGTGCGGACCGGGGGCCGACGCACGTGCCACCACTGCAAGGACCTAAGGAAGGGGCGACACTCTCCATAGTTTATTGTTGATTTACAGGAAGCGGCCAGACAAGCAGCTGCTAGCGCCACACAACTCATAACAGCAGCTCAGAATGCCGCCGTACACAACACCAACAAATACTCACAGGTAATATAATTTTAATATAAAATAATTATATTTATTTTGCAGGATTAAAATACTGATGGACTTTCTGTCGCAAAGTAATAAGACAACTGGGCTATACTCTGTTCAAAATAGCTCGATACTTTATTTATAACAAACAGAATTGGTATAGGAAGGAATATAGTGAATATTTTTTCGGAAATAAAATAATCCGGGTCGAAGGACCATATCTACGGATTTAATCTTAAAGTACTAAAGTACGTAATGCGAACTGTCATTGCGACCGTTCTTCTCGTTTCTATTTTGCTACTGTATGGTGCGACAGAGTAACGTTGCAGTTACGTTGAGTTACAGGAAAGCTGATTAGTAATTGACAGAGTATCGTTGCAGTTACGTTGAGTTACAGGAAAGCTGATTAGTAATTGACAGAGTAACGTTGCAGTTACGTTGAGTTACAGGAAAGCTGATTAGTAATTGACAGAGTAACGTTGCAGTTACGTTGAGTTACAGGAAAGCTGATTAGTAATTGACAGAGTAACGTTGCAGTTACGTTGAGTTACAGGAAAGCTGATTAGTAATTGACAGAGTAACGTTGCAGTTACGTTGAGTTACAGGAAAGCTGATTAGTAATTGACAGAGTAACGTTGCAGTTACGTTGAGTTACAGGAAAGCTGATTAGTAATTGACTTGTTTAACGTATGTCTATGAGGCACGTTATTGGCTAAAATAACTAACTGGCCGTAAGTCCCCCAAGTTTATATGTACGTGTAGGGGAGAGAGACGAAGGGATGGTGTTATACTCGTAGATACTTGTGGTATAGCTTAGGGAGGCGACATGAATATTAATTCAAATTAAATTGTTTAATAATCAAAAATACTTAATACTAGTGTTGTAAAATAATCCTACAAAAGATGTAGGTAGGCACTTTTTCCCCACGATTTTTTTTCCGAGACTACCGCCTCAGCCTAACTCCAGCGACAAAGAAATGTTACCCAGGGACGTGCCAGTATCTACTACACGTAGGAGACAGGAATAAAGAATGTTGTCTGCAGGAGTCCCTGCTGCAGGAGTGCGCCCCGCTGCAGGAGTCGGTCCCGCGCGTGGTGAAGGCCGTGACGGTGTGCTCCGCGAGCCCCGGCGCGCCCGCCGCCCAGCTCGACCTCATCTCCGCCTGCGAGGCGTTCCTGCAGGTATGCACTCCTTAGATCGTCATTCTTTGCAGCCCCCAGAACACGACACGGTTCAATATGAGCCTTGCAGAACATTGTAGGAACGTTAACCTTTAAACTCTGGAATTCAATAACATCACAGCTACTCAATATGAGTCTTGCAACACTTTTTTATTTCGGTAATACGGCCTATAACTATTACTGGACAAACTGGTTGGCTACTATCATTATAATATGGAAACAGTAGTGAAAGTGAATCAGGTGGTGGAACTTAGAACAAGCAATTGACAAGTTCTGGATCACATAGATAGTAGCGCCGCCTAGTAGACGGAGGTGGTGCTAAATTTAATGTTCATTCATTAATTCAATCAACTCGTTCTTTATGTTCCTCGATTCGTTCAATTCATTCACCATGTCGGCCATTATTGTCAACAACTTTTGGAATTACTTACTAACATAGAGTGGGATGACCCTCTGACAGAATCTGATCTTTCTTACATTTTATGGACAGATGACCTATAAAGGCTTGTTTGTGTGACTTATTTTTTGTTGTTCCTTTATTTGTTTTATTTTGTAAATCTACTGAAGCTGAGTTTTACTTTCTCATTTAGATTAATCATTAAAAGGTCACTGAAATCTCTTTGAGCCGCTTCGCTGCTTAGTCTAGCTAAAATTAAATATATATTGACTGTTAAAAGGGTGGATGAGGGTGATAAAGGGATGTATCAAATGTGTACATGAGTTTGTGTCGTATCTCCCTGTAGCCTGCGGGTCACGTGTCGGGCGCGGCTCGCGGCGTGTTGCCAACGGTGACGGACGCGGCCTCGGCCAAGCAACTCAACGACACCACACAACGATTCTCTCACAGCTGCTCTGATCTCAGGTATCGTATTAGTTTACAGATTATTGGATTAGGTTTGATCCTCATACCGGTATCATGACGAAAGTAATCTTTGCACCGCTTACTAAAAGAATTTGGCCTAAGCAGGTCTGACGGAAATACATTTATGGAACCAGCTTCCAAGACGGCACTAACGGAATCATACAGTATTTGATTGTGTGGGAAGAGGAGCAGAATAGTAAATGGTGAGCGTCTAGTTGCGGAATAAAATAAAAAAAATGGTCCTGGCTCGAAAGATCGTTTTCCAAACGAACAATAAAAAGAGATTCGAGCCCCGGCATGTACCAATGATAAATACTTTTCTTTCCTACAACTGTTATAGATTATTAACACCACCGAAACGGTGGTGCCTCGTGCCTCGGAAAGCCTTCGATCCCGGTTCCACTATATACTACCTTGTGGAATCGTTAATAAATTGTCATTAAAATTGACGTCAGCGTGGCGAGTGTAGGCCAAATTCGCCATATAATCTGTTATGGAAAGAAAGGAATCATGATGATATTTAAAAACACTATGACCGTGTGAAGTGGGTTACTCCTACCTAATAGTATTTGATCCAGATCTGCTGTGTCTCGTGCCCGGATCTCTTGTCGGGGGTTGGAGCTGGACGCCGCCGCCGACATGATCCGATCTCTGCAGAAGGAGCTGGACGAGGTGGAGGAAGCCGCTCGCAACTGTCAGCTCCGACCTCTGCCGGGACAGAATGTAAGTACCAAGCCAAACATATTAGAAAAATTGATAAAACTATTTTTTTTTTCAACCTATACTGCAAATATAGAGTTACCTGGTCTCCGTTAAAAGTTAACTTGCGTCATGAAGACAATTCTTCCTAGACTTGACTATTCTTTCATTACCTCTTCTATAACGTAAATGTATTATTTCAGCACGAATTCGCGTGGTCAAACCTGACCTTGGGTCAGCGCGCTGCGACTTCTTCTGCCGCGCGACTTCTGTCTGCCGCCAGGCACCGGGAGACGGGAGGGGCAGAGAGGGCCGCGGGGGAGCTGGCCGGGGCTCTCAAATACTATACTGCTGGAGTCACCTCTTCTGCAGCACTCTACCCATCCCCGCACAGGTCAGTCTCACCCACACACACACTCATTACTTCCACACATCCTAATTTGTTGTGCGCCACCTCCGCTTTTATTTATTATTTATTATCACAGCCCCTAGAACTCCACTGCTGGAGATGGGCCTTCCAGAAAATTCAGGAGAATTCGGCCTACACTCGCCACGCTGGCCAGACGGGTTGGCGAGGGGCTTTTATATATATTAACTTAAAATTGTTAAATTCCAATTAATTTAAGTTGTTTCTCCTTCAGATTGATATCATCGGGTCGTCATGTTTTGGAGTCGTCTCAGCTGTTGGTGGAGACGGTCAAGACTTATCTAACCACCTCTGAACCCGTGGACTCCGATAGGCTGCATAGCATAGCTAATGATATCACTAAGGTATGATTTTTACGATTAAGTATACTTTTATTTATAGCCATTTTTAAGGTTTAAAAATAAAAATATATTAAATTTTATTTATTTTAAATGTGTAATTATTCTTAGATTGCATACTAACCTAAGTATTGTTTGTCCACAGTCTATGGAACAGAGTGTGGAATCGATTCCTTCTCACCGCGAGTTGGACTTGGTCACTGAAAACATCAACGAAACCCTCAACGTTCTCAACTTGGGGGAATTCCCGCAAACTGACCGATCTTACAGGTAAAATATTAGTAAATACACAAGACAAATTACTACAAGACAGGGCACGAAAGCAGAATGAATTTAGAGTATGACATTCATTGCCGGTTATTGCCGTGTCCGACGTGCAATTTTGAATTGATAATTTTGTTGTTTTACAGTCAATTACGGAAGTTCAAGCCCAAGTTCTTCTTTGACAAGCTAACCTCGTGTCAGTCTACTTTCGTAAATAAATGTTGATTAACTAATGTTGTCATAAAAAGTTCCGCTACGCGATCATAAATGGCACTATTATAGTTGCATACAATTATAATCTTAGAAATGGGGTCAAAACATCTAATGACAACAATATTACGATCAAAGCAATAATGGAATGAATTTGCACGTATAATACACTTTAAATTATGTCTACCCACGTTAGGTCTACAAATATTGTGTAAGTTATTGCAATGGCTGTAAATTATACAAATATTAAGTAAATAAATAAGAAGGAAGGCAAATTTCCTAGCTTCATGGGTTGATCGTTGCCTGGTTCATCGTGTGTGTCTTTAAATGTATTGATGTCAGACCTGCTCAGGCCCAATTCTTCCATGTTTCCTACGGCTGATTGCTCTCAGTCAAATGTTAGATTTTTCTGACTGAAAAAGAAATCGGCTCTAGATTTGTGTTCTGTTCTCAGTTCTCTGCAAGAAGAATTAAACGTGGCGGCGGCGGCTCTCAGTGCGGCGTCTTCCGAGGTGGCTGCAGCAGACTCGCACTCCCGCCTCGCCACCTGCGCCAAGAACTATGGAGACAACTTCAACACTCTCCTCGGCTGCTGTGTCGACATCGTGGGGCTGCAGGAGGTAACGTATCGCCGTACAGTACAACATTAAACGTGGCGGCGGCGGCTCTCAGTGCGGCGTCTTCCGAGGTGGCTGCAGCAGACTCGCACTCCCGCCTCGCCACCTGCGCCAAGAACTATGGAGACAACTTCAACACTCTCCTCGGCTGCTGTGTCGACATCGTGGGGCTGCAGGAGGTAACGTATCGCCGTACAGTACAACATTAAACGTGGCGGCGGCGGCTCTCAGTGCGGCGTCTTCCGAGGTGGCTGCAGCAGACTCGCACTCCCGCCTCGCCACCTGCGCCAAGAACTATGGAGACAACTTCAACACTCTCCTCGGCTGCTGTGTCGACATCGTGGGGCTGCAGGAGGTAACGTATCGCCGTACAGTACAACATTAAACGTGGCGGCGGCGGCTCTCAGTGCGGCGTCTTCCGAGGTGGCTGCAGCAGACTCGCACTCCCGCCTCGCCACCTGCGCCAAGAACTATGGAGACAACTTCAACACTCTCCTCGGCTGCTGTGTCGACATCGTGGGGCTGCAGGAGGTAACGTATCGCCGTACAGTACAACATTAAACGTGGCGGCGGCGGCTCTCAGTGCGGCGTCTTCCGAGGTGGCTGCAGCAGACTCGCACTCCCGCCTCGCCACCTGCGCCAAGAACTATGGAGACAACTTCAACACTCTCCTCGGCTGCTGTGTCGACATCGTGGGGCTGCAGGAGGTAACGTATCGCCGTACAGTACAACATTAAACGTGGCGGCGGCGGCTCTCAGTGCGGCGTCTTCCGAGGTGGCTGCAGCAGACTCGCACTCCCGCCTCGCCACCTGCGCCAAGAACTATGGAGACAACTTCAACACTCTCCTCGGCTGCTGTGTCGACATCGTGGGGCTGCAGGAGGTAACGTATCGCCGTACAGTACAACATTAAACGTGGCGGCGGCGGCTCTCAGTGCGGCGTCTTCCGAGGTGGCTGCAGCAGACTCGCACTCCCGCCTCGCCACCTGCGCCAAGAACTATGGAGACAACTTCAACACTCTCCTCGGCTGCTGTGTCGACATCGTGGGGCTGCAGGAGGTAACGTATCGCGTACAGTACAACATTAAACGTGGCGGCGGCGGCTCTCAGTGCGGCGTCTTCCGAGGTGGCTGCAGCAGACTCGCACTCCCGCCTCGCCACCTGCGCCAAGAACTATGGAGACAACTTCAACACTCTCCTCGGCTGCTGTGTCGACATCGTGGGGCTGCAGGAGGTAACGTATCGCCGTACAGTACAACATTAAACGTGGCGGCGGCGGCTCTCAGTGCGGCGTCTTCCGAGGTGGCTGCAGCAGACTCGCACTCCCGCCTCGCCACCTGCGCCAAGAACTATGGAGACAACTTCAACACTCTCCTCGGCTGCTGTGTCGACATCGTGGGGCTGCAGGAGGTAACGTATCGCCGTACAGTACAACATTAAACGCGGCGGCGGCGGCTCTCAGTGCGGCGTCTTCCGAGGTGGCTGCAGCAGACTCGCACTCCCGCCTCGCCACCTGCGCCAAGAACTATGGAGACAACTTCAACACTCTCCTCAGCTGCTGTGTCGACATCGTGGGGCTGAAGGAGGTAACGTATCGCCGTACAGTACAACATTAATTCTAAACATACGTCTACTGACTTTCATTTCCAAGAACCCTTTCCCAAAGTGCAATAGATCCCTTGGAGCTGTCGGAAATGTTCGAAACATTTTCAGATTGCAATAGAAATAAGTTATCAGTCTCTTAAAATCAAAAACTGAGCAGACTAGTTATTAGATTTATTATATCTTTTCAAAATAGAGTCCATTCGCATCTCTGCATTCGATGGAACCGCTGAGAAAAGCACTTTGTTCACTCCCCTTAGGGGTCTCTTCGACGGCCACTGCTTCCTCTGCGTCCATAAAACGTTACATTTACATAAAGTTAATTTTTTGTGCAACTGAGCACCAATGTTTGCATTTAAAAAAATACAAAATGATAATTGTTTTCAATACAGTTTGCTACCAGACCAGGGGAAGTTTATTCCACTCACGAGCAGCTTTAACTGTGCAAGAATCTGAATATCTGTTGGAAGTGTGAAGAAGAATCTTAAGCTGATTGTTTATGTATTTCTTTACATTTGTCTCTGGCCCCAATTAATACCGAATAGTAGAACAGTATATATTAATTGCCGCTTAAATAAAACTTATAATCGTCAATAAAATATTTGTTTTTTTATGTAGCTGAAAAGTTACAAATTTATGATTCAACAAAATTAGTTTTCTTTTATAATTGTATGTTATTCTTGATGATATAAAAGTAATGTTTTGTCCTCAGAGCCGCGACAGTCAGCAACACATGGTGAGCTGCATGAAGACTGTCACCATCAACTCTTCCAAGCTGCTCACCACGGCCAAGTCAGTCAGCCAGGTCAGTACAAACAGGGTGTTAAGGATTTGATAGATATTTTGACTTTAGATGCTAGATACTGTTGAGGCCATGTCATCCATCTACAATTCCCTGGGATCTCTAGGTGGATAAATGCTTTGTAAATAGTACAAAGGCTTGTGGCAACCGCACGCGGCCATTGCGTCTGAGTCTTATTTGGAACTGTCACTTTTTTATGTTCGCCATCCTCGTCAGAGGGCGCGGGAAGCGCAGGTGGAGCACCGGGTCAGGAATCAACTAGTACTTTGGATGGATGTACCTAGCCACAACACAGTGCTTCAATATGTTCAACTCTAAATTGTCTGCGGCGCAGATTTAATTTAGACAGACGATATAAAGTGACCACACAGTGTGAGCTTAAAAAATACTTTATTCTTTCCGAGATGTGTGTCGGTCAGTCGTCGTAGTCAGACTGCAGTCCCGATATACATATAATAACCTAAAGTCCTAAAATAATACAATCTGCGTTGAGACAATGTATATGACAATCAAGTAATTTAATTTAAGAATTATAATAAACACACTTACCTAAACACACTTACCTAAAATGTGTAAAATTTTGGGTTATTGGGACACTAATTTACACAAATTTAGTATTGGTTGTTACAGGACTTGTCTCGACCTAACGCTCGCAACCAGCTCGCGAACGCCGCGCGAGCCGTCACAGACAGCATCAATGAACTTGTAAGTATTATCTATTAAATCCTCGTCATATTTAATATTTTAAGATGTTTGGACTGGCTCCGAGGTCACATACATTTAGACACGTAGACGATGCGGTCGCTGGAGCCGCTGATATGTACTAAAGTGTTTGTAAATCTGTTAGGTGGATGTCTGCTCGTCTGCCGGTCCCGGGCAGCGGGAGTGCGAGCGCGCGGTGCTCCGGATCCGAGCCATGAGGCCGCTCCTGCAAGCCCCGTCACAACCCGTCTCCGAACTGGGGTACTTCGCCTGTCTCGACGCCGTGGTCGACCAGTCCAAGGGGCTCAGTCAGTACTCCTGTGTCTATATTACATTAAAAAGCATAAAATACAAATTTCGTAGTGGTCCACGAGTCCAGCCATTTCAGGCGGTCTACTCTGCTACTTTGTCTAGAAAATGAGATATTAAACTAATTGGCACAGGTCTGCTAGAAACAACAAGTGGATAAGAAAAAAGGAAACGGGAAAAAACCTGGTTTTAGAGTCCAGCCAGGCTTGGCAGCTTTCACACAAAAATCACCGTTGTTGTTTACAGCAATCGGTCACATGTCAAAAATTCATGCTTGAATTTATAAATATTTATGTTGGAATAATAATGTAAAATGTCTGATTCAATTAACTACATACAACACTATTCTATAGGACGTCACTAGAGCTGTCAAGTTGTCGTCTTTCTTGCCTTTGACCGTGTTTTATTATATAAAAAATAAATATTATCTTTCACTACTTCATATTCCTTTAAAATTATATCTACAAAACTATTTTGACAAGCGATTTGTTGCAGTAACAAAATGTGTAAACGTATATCTTTCTCCAGGTGAAGGCATGTCGGGAATGGCCTCGGCCGCGAAGAGATCAGATCGCACACAGTTCGCGAACTCCGTGAACACGGCCGCTGATAATATCTGCGGACTTGTTGAAGCCACTGCTCAGGCAGCTTATCTGGTAACTATAGATTTACTAATAAATACTATTAAAAAAACACACCTTAATAGCTTTATAGTATATTACTGCCGCGGTCTACATTGACTACTTTGCTGGTCGCGCTGATGATGGCTCCGGGCTGACACAGCGCGGTCAGCGTGCAGCACTTGATGGACTAGCTGAGCGAGCTTACAGCGAGGGCTGCAACGATGGCCAAGCTGGAAGGCCTAGAGCGTAGCTAGGCTAGCTCGAGGCAATCATAGCGTGACCAGCGAAGCGGTCATAGTGGGCCAAGGCTTGTATAGTGCTTTACTCAAAAATGCAAGTACCTAATCTAAATAAAACCAGCAAGTAATTTAAATAATAGTACATTAGAATGAAACGTCAAAATAGGAGCGGCCCGCAAAGTTTTGCTGTCGCTGCCGGCCGCTCCTTGAAACAGAACGGCAAGGTCGACTTAGCTCAAACAAGGTTGTCAAAATAATGACCACATGACATGCATTTTTCAATAAATTATATTTTCAGAATATGTACAGCAGTTACATAACAATTTAGAAACTGCATTTAAATTGAAATTTACAAATTGAAGACACTGAAATATAAAGTAAACCTAATAAACTATGAATAAATAATGTCCTCTAAAGACGATCCTTCAGGGATAGTCCCAAGAAGACTGGCAACATTTCTTCTCAGTATAGCAAAGCTAATACGTTGGCAGAAATAATTGCTTTTGAATTAAAAATACGGGTAGTTATATAAAACAGTAACTTAGTAATAATAATAATGAATTTAGTAAAACGTATAAGACTGGACAAACAATAGATTATGTAGTTTCGTTTCTCCAACTGAATCCATGCTGACTCCCCCAGGTGGCGGTGTCGGACGAGTCCAGCTGTGCGGGCCGAGCCGGGCTGGTGGACCAGGCGCACTTCTCGCGAGCCGCCGCCGCCATCCAGCAGGCCTGCCACACGCTCCAGGACCCGCACACCACACAGCCACAGGTAAATTGTTTTATTTTATTTATTCGCGAAACATACAGATCTTAAAACATAAGTAACATAATCCGGCAAATTTTCCACTTAATAATTAAACAGATTTTGCAAAAAAAAAAGGGAAAAACTTAAAACGAAACGTGTATAACAAGTAGAATCAACTACAGTACAATTAACACTTAATCATAATAATATTAAATATTTATGCTAGAAAATAAACAGTTCTCCGAACATTCCAATTGGGATTTCTATTTCGATAATTTAACGTTAATATATTTTTTTAACCTAGCAACACTAACACTGAACGAATCAATATCACTGAAATTTTCATTGTTGTTTAGGCACGATCTTAGCACAAAAGAGTTTTCCAGCATATCTCATAACAGTTTGGATATATTGAAATGAAATTATATTTGTTTGTTACAATTTAAGTTTATGTAATACACCACATCACATCACCTTCTTCCATTATAATCATCATCGTCAACGTATGTTTTCCACTGCTGGATATAGGCCTTCCTAAGGGTTGCTTCATACGATCTCCTTCCACTATCAACCAGCCTCCACCAGCGGCCTTCCTCAGGTCATCCGTCCATCGTCCCATTCAGCGTTTTCCAGTACATGGTCTTCTTCCAGAACCCGTTTACTCTTTACCGCTCATCGGTTCTGCAACAGACGTGTTCTGCCCATTGCAACTTCAGCTTGTTAATTTTGAAAGCTATGTCACTTTGGTTCTTTGATGGATCTTTCAAATAAATCCCGAGCATATCTCTTTTTATAGCTCGCTGAGTGACATTGAACTTCTAGCCTAAAATTTTACCCTTTAACATATTTCGTCAGGCAACCCTTCACCGTTACTACGGTCGGTGAAGGGCGCTCATAAACGTATCTTAGTGTCAGAGTGTGAACGCTAATTGCAGAGGGTCTATCACCTCAGTTCAAGCTAACAATATATACATTATAGTGGTAGTATAAAGATGGGAATCTCACAGTCGATGTAATACCCAAAGGCGGAATGGAGACGATGGTATTGACGTCCTAACGCGCAGCCTCACTGTGCCTAGAGGAGACGGGTGGATAGAATGTCTTGACCGACGTGATGGATCCTAACTGAGGTTGGGCAGGGAGTCTAGCTATACATATACACGTTCGATCGAGCAGACTCACAAGATCTGACCCAGAACAAGTAGCACGCAATGGTGTGTAGGGCGACGTGTAGGAAATGAGACAAACAACGTAATATTGCAATTTGCTTCATTTTACTTTTTTACAGCTACTGAAATACCAAAATTATATTTACAGCGATAGCACGCAGATATATTACAGACTAGATTTATTGTAAAATTTGCATTAATAACGATTTTATTTATTTTACTACAACATATCTAAGATTTACAAATCTCTAAAATGACCGTTATTTTATTTCTTAGAAATTTGGTTGAATAGGGATACAAAGTTTAACAACCCTCTGAAGACTATAATTATAATCGCAGGTGCTCTCAGCGGCCACAGTGATAGCCAAGCACACGAGTGCACTGTGTAACGCGTGTCGGGTGGCCTCCAGCAAGACCAGCGAGCCCCAACCCAAGAGACACTTCGTGCAAGCCGCCAAAGACGTAGCCAATTCTACTGCAGCTCTGGTCAAGGAAATCAAGGCTTTGGATCAAGATTATAGCGAGGTAAGTTGATGTACATTACTTTTTAGTCCATGATTTAAAAAACGCAATAAGTTCCACACAGGCTGGTACACAAATCTTGCTTTTATGCAACAAATAGGTGGTAGGCGGACTGATGGTGGTAATTTCCCCAGTTATTAATTATCCACACGTTTCGGGATCAGGCTCGAATTGTGGGGCTGTCGAACTGGGCAGTCAAACCTGCATAGAAGACAAACCCTAACCTTGGTATTGGCCTTGCGTAAGAGTATCAGTAATATATACTGAATTTAGGGATCAACTTTACCCGTTTCAACTAATACTAATTTATGAATCGTTAATAAATTGAACAATCGTAAGCCACATCTATACTCGTATGTTCTAGAAGGCAGCAGCAGTTTTGGACATTAGCAAAAAAATATCCATAATTTTAACGAAGCCTTTCTTCAACAGTGGAGGTCTAGGAGCCATACTTACTGATGATGTTTCTATTCCAGGTGAATCGCAGTCGGTGCGCGGCCGCATGCGAGCCCCTCCGTCAGGCCGTGCAGGGACTCGTGCAGTTCGCAGACTGTCCCCAGTTCAGTGCCGTTCCTGCCAGGATCTCCGCACAGGCCCGCCGAGGCCAGGAGGACATACTCACCTGTGGAAGGTACTATACAATATATATCCCACTTGTGACAGTATAGCTTATAATAATTATTTTTACGTTTTTCTTGTGTAATTTCAAAGTTTTCCTTCTCAGTCGGATTCAACATTAACATGTCATTGTAATCTGCAGCAGCAGCTGCTCTTCTGCTAACAGCTTAATCTTCACTTTGCTGCTTAGTTTTTCACTAGTAGGAGTAGAATCATTCAAAATAATGACGTATCACAAATGTCTGTATTAGGTTACGTGAATAAAGACATTATGACTTTGACTTCCACCAAATTAAAAATGATTCCACTTTCTGCCAATCCTTTTAAATGATTTTTATTAATAAACCAGCCCAAACAAGATTTCGACAGTGGCGAAAGCACTTTAACAACCTAGTTTTAGACAAAGAAATTCTAAATAACTCTAAAGGTATAAAACTAACTAAAATGCCGATGACAAAACTTACAGATACGATAGAAGGCATGCAAGAAAAAACTTTGAGTAGTTTAAGACAAATAGTAAACAAGAGCAACAATAATAAGAAAATAATATATACAATAAAATTTATAAGAATACATGATAAATAGATACAACTGCCATACTCAAATAACAATAAAAGAAACAATAGCGAGGTGAACTTTATGAACTATTATAACTTACATATATATGTGTACGAGATTATGAATGACACGATTGAGTTTAATGGTTTACAATTGAGGTATATTCTTGACAAACTTATATTAGATCTAGGTATCGGTGATAGTGCAAACACCTTGCTAGTTGTACACGAACGTATTTTTATAGTTGATGATGATGATGAGGGGTTTTGATACTTAATAATAGTGAGAACACTGTTAACATTCCTCCCTTAACAACTTGAAGCTTAACGTTTACTTTTAACCTGTGTTTTTGTGTTGTTCAGGAGTATAATAGCGGCGTCGTGTTCCATGATCGAGTCTGCCAGCGTCCTCTCCGTGTCTCCCAGCGACAAGCCTCAGTGGCAAGCGCTCGCCACTCACAGCAAGACCGTCTCCGATAGCATCAAGTCTCTCGTCAACAATATCAGGTAATACCATCTATATAGCGGCGTCGTGTTCCATGATCGAGTCTGCCAGCGTCCTCTCCGTGTCTCCCAGCGACAAGCCTCAGTGGCAAGCGCTCGCCACTCACAGCAAGACCGTCTCCGATAGCATCAAGTCTCTCGTCAACAATATCAGGTAATACCATCTATATAGCGGCGTCGTGTTCCATGATCGAGTCTGCCAGCGTCCTCTCCGTGTCTCCCAGCGACAAGCCTCAGTGGCAAGCGCTCGCCACTCACAGCAAGACCGTCTCCGATAGCATCAAGTCTCTCGTCAACAATATCAGGTAATACCATCTATATAGCGGCGTCGTGTTCCATGATCGAGTCTGCCAGCGTCCTCTCCGTGTCTCCCAGCGACAAGCCTCAGTGGCAAGCGCTCGCCACTCACAGCAAGACCGTCTCCGATAGCATCAAGTCTCTCGTCAACAATATCAGGTAATACCATCTATATAGCGGCGTCGTGTTCCATGATCGAGTCTGCCAGCGTCCTCTCCGTGTCTCCCAGCGACAAGCCTCAGTGGCAAGCGCTCGCCACTCACAGCAAGACCGTCTCCGATAGCATCAAGTCTCTCGTCAACAATATCAGGTAATACCATCTATATAGCGGCGTCGTGTTCCATGATCGAGTCTGCCAGCGTCCTCTCCGTGTCTCCCAGCGACAAGCCTCAGTGGCAAGCGCTCGCCACTCACAGCAAGACCGTCTCCGATAGCATCAAGTCTCTCGTCAACAATATCAGGTAATACCATCTATATAGCGGCGTCGTGTTCCATGATCGAGTCTGCCAGCGTCCTCTCCGTGTCTCCCAGCGACAAGCCTCAGTGGCAAGCGCTCGCCACTCACAGCAAGACCGTCTCCGATAGCATCAAGTCTCTCGTCAACAATATCAGGTAATACCATCTATATAGCGGCGTCGTGTTCCATGATCGAGTCTGCCAGCGTCCTCTCCGTGTCTCCCAGCGACAAGCCTCAGTGGCAAGCGCTCGCCACTCACAGCAAGACCGTCTCCGATAGCATCAAGTCTCTCGTCAACAATATCAGGTAATACCATCTATATAGCGGCGTCGTGTTCCATGATCGAGTCTGCCAGCGTCCTCTCCGTGTCTCCCAGCGACAAGCCTCAGTGGCAAGCGCTCGCCACTCACAGCAAGACCGTCTCCGATAGCATCAAGTCTCTCGTCAACAATATCAGGTAATACCATCTATATAGCGGCGTCGTGTTCCATGATCGAGTCTGCCAGCGTCCTCTCCGTGTCTCCCAGCGACAAGCCTCAGTGGCAAGCGCTCGCCACTCACAGCAAGACCGTCTCCGATAGCATCAAGTCTCTCGTCAACAATATCAGGTAATACCATCTATATAGCGGCGTCGTGTTCCATGATCGAGTCTGCCAGCGTCCTCTCCGTGTCTCCCAGCGACAAGCCTCAGTGGCAAGCGCTCGCCACTCACAGCAAGACCGTCTCCGATAGCATCAAGTCTCTCGTCAACAATATCAGGTAATACCATCTATATAGCGGCGTCGTGTTCCATGATCGAGTCTGCCAGCGTCCTCTCCGTGTCTCCCAGCGACAAGCCTCAGTGGCAAGCGCTCGCCACTCACAGCAAGACCGTCTCCGATAGCATCAAGTCTCTCGTCAACAATATCAGGTAATACCATCTATATAGCGGCGTCGTGTTCCATGATCGAGTCTGCCAGCGTCCTCTCCGTGTCTCCCAGCGACAAGCCTCAGTGGCAAGCGCTCGCCACTCACAGCAAGACCGTCTCCGATAGCATCAAGTCTCTCGTCAACAATATCAGGTAATACCATCTATATAACGGCGTCGTGTTCCATGATCGAGTCTGCCAGCGTCCTCTCCGTGTCTCCCAGCGACAAGCCTCAGTGGCAAGCGCTCGCCACTCACAGCAAGACCGTCTCCGATAGCATCAAGTCTCTCGTCAACAATATCAGGTAATACCATCTATATAGCGGCGTCGTGTTCCATGATCGAGTCTGCCAGCGTCCTCTCCGTGTCTCCCAGCGACAAGCCTCAGTGGCAAGCGCTCGCCACTCACAGCAAGACCGTCTCCGATAGCATCAAGTCTCTCGTCAACAATATCAGGTAATACCATCTATATAGCGGCGTCGTGTTCCATGATCGAGTCTGCCAGCGTCCTCTCCGTGTCTCCCAGCGACAAGCCTCAGTGGCAAGCGCTCGCCACTCACAGCAAGACCGTCTCCGATAGCATCAAGTCTCTCGTCAACAATATCAGGTAATACCATCTATATAGCGGCGTCGTGTTCCATGATCGAGTCTGCCAGCGTCCTCTCCGTGTCTCCCAGCGACAAGCCTCAGTGGCAAGCGCTCGCCACTCACAGCAAGACCGTCTCCGATAGCATCAAGTCTCTCGTCAACAATATCAGGTAATACCATCTATATAGCGGCGTCGTGTTCCATGATCGAGTCTGCCAGCGTCCTCTCCGTGTCTCCCAGCGACAAGCCTCAGTGGCAAGCGCTCGCCACTCACAGCAAGACCGTCTCCGATAGCATCAAGTCTCTCGTCAACAATATCAGGTAATACCATCTATATAGCGGCGTCGTGTTCCATGATCGAGTCTGCCAGCGTCCTCTCCGTGTCTCCCAGCGACAAGCCTCAGTGGCAAGCGCTCGCCACTCACAGCAAGACCGTCTCCGATAGCATCAAGTCTCTCGTCAACAATATCAGGTAATACCATCTATATAACGGCGTCGTGTTCCATGATCGAGTCTGCCAGCGTCCTCTCCGTGTCTCCCAGCGACAAGCCTCAGTGGCAAGCGCTCGCCACTCACAGCAAGACCGTCTCCGATAGCATCAAGTCTCTCGTCAACAATATCAGGTAATACCATCTATATAGCGGCGTCGTGTTCCATGATCGAGTCTGCCAGCGTCCTCTCCGTGTCTCCCAGCGACAAGCCTCAGTGGCAAGCGCTCGCCACTCACAGCAAGACCGTCTCCGATAGCATCAAGTCTCTCGTCAACAATATCAGGTAATACCATCTATATAGCGGCGTCGTGTTCCATGATCGAGTCTGCCAGCGTCCTCTCCGTGTCTCCCAGCGACAAGCCTCAGTGGCAAGCGCTCGCCACTCACAGCAAGACCGTCTCCGATAGCATCAAGTCTCTCGTCAACAATATCAGGTAATACCATCTATATAGCGGCGTCGTGTTCCATGATCGAGTCTGCCAGCGTCCTCTCCGTGTCTCCCAGCGACAAGCCTCAGTGGCAAGCGCTCGCCACTCACAGCAAGACCGTCTCCGATAGCATCAAGTCTCTCGTCAACAATATCAGGTAATACCATCTATAATTAATTACACGAGGGTTTTGTGATACTCAGGTTATAGGCATCTAAATCCAGTAGGTGCATTTAAAAGTTTGATCTCAAAAAATAATAATAATAAATTCCTTATTGTACAATAGGGTAGGGTTCCATTCCTGGTTTATTTAAATTGTTGTTATTTCTCTTCTCTGGTACGCTCTGGTCAGATTGCCACTTGTCTCGAGAGATCGTAAAGTTGGCTGAATGTGTATCCGCTTCCTTTTAGGTGTGATTTCGGACCACCGCCGGATACGGTCGTGATGATACTTTTTAATATGATAAGTCTTCAATTGTGACTTGTCTTGTTGTTCAATTGTACCAGGTATTGTAATCTCATAGGTACTCATAACTAAATTACAAGGTTATTAATTGATCGTTGTGGTGCAGTTCTGTATATGTTTTATTTTGTAAATCTGATACAGCTGAGTTCTCCTTGCAGATTCCTTTCTCAGTCAGATTAAACATCAACAGGTCACTGGAATCTGCTAAGCTGCTGGTGTTCTGCTAACAGCTTACTTATTGGACCACTTTGCTGCTTAGTCTTCTACTAGCAGGAGTAGAATCACTCAAAAGAATTAAATTAATGACGTTTCATAAATGCCTGTAATAAGTTTATGTGAATAAAAATATTTTGACTTTGACTTTGATTATTGTTTTTTATTTGTAGAGAGAAAGCTCCAGGTCAGAAGGAGTGTGCGGCGGCCGCGGACACGGTGTCGGCCCAGATGAGGGAGCTGGACCGAGTGGCTCTGTCGGCTCTCAGCGGGTCGCTGCCTGCCAGGAAGAACAACACTTTACAAGGTAACTTATGGCTTAGCTATTTAATCATCATTTTCAGAAATTTTGCAAATAATATTACTCATCACAGCCCTTAGAACACAGCAACCTAGACCTCCACTGTTGGAGATGGGCCTTCCAGAATATTATATCTGTAGAATTTGGCCAACAAGGCCAAACGCGTTGGCGAGGATCTCTTAACCATTATACGTAAATGAATATGGTTTTATTGAATTCGCTAATAACAATTGGGCGTCTTAAAAAAACAAAATAACATGATGGTCTAATCCTAAAACTAATTATTATAGATTTCTCATCATTATACTCAATTTACACGCAACTTCAAGATCTATGTATTGATACAAGATTTGTTAGTCTATAACTCCTGTATGTTATCGTAGGATATGCAGAGCAGATGGAGAGCAACGCTACGGAGATGTTGGATCGAGTGGAACCTTTGAGGAACGCCGCCAAACGTGAAGCTGAGAATTTGGGACACGCTGTACTGCAAATTGTAAGTCTCCTTTAAAATAAAGCTTAGAGGTTTACTTCTACTGATATATACGAATGAAATAATAGTATTAATATTATGTTATAAATACAATTGTGATTTAGACTGTTCCGAATTAAAATGGCGCTCAAAGCATCCATATCGTGATATTTTATTCGGAACGACTGTCAGTATCATATTCATCCTAAGGGCTCTGAGCATGATTCGGAACGAGGGCTAGAAAAGATTTAACAATATATTTGGCTGCTTAAAGTGATATGAATTCTAAAGTCAAATATCACCTCAGAATGTAGTAAAACATTACAATTAGATAAGAATAATGATTAATGTAGATTTAGCAATGATCATTACAATATGTTCGTTCCAGGTATCGTACGTGGAGTCGCTTGTGGCGTCCACAGTTGGCGCGGCCTCCAACATCACGGAGAGTCGCTCTCAGGCAGAACTCTTCGACAAGACTAAGACCGTGCTCGAGAGTCTCACCCTGCTCATACTGGCTTCCAAACACGCGGCTGGCAACCCCAGGGTAACGGACATTCACTTATTATAGCGGAATTTCAACTCTATCTTCGTAACACTTACTCAAAGAATTTAGCTTAGCAGGTCTCACATCTATAAAACGTGTTTCCAAGACAGTATTAGCGAAATTATCCAGTTGGGTAGGAAGATCAATTCTAATACGCTACTTGTCAGTTTTTAAAAATGTCTTTTAATTGTTTATTTACTTACGAATTCCTCACATCGCACATAATAGTAAATAAACAACTAATTTACGACACTCACTATAACTATTTGCTTTGTAAAAATAGATTCCAGGTTATTAACTTTTCTTTTCATTTTACAATATGTACTATTAAGTGACGTCACTCACACTGACTAATGTTTTGAGGTAACGTTTCAATATCTCTAATGTAGGTATTTATTTTACTAAAATTTTATAATGAAACAAAAGACATATTATTTGTTGTTGTTTTTTTTCACTATTTTACTAATTCAACTCTAATTATATGAAAACTTATTAATAGCCTTTTGTTATAATCTCTTTTTCCTTTAATCTGTACTTAATTTTTTTTAGTAATATTTTTTGATGTATTGTAGGCGACTGGTGCACATCCAGAGATTGACGAACAGTGTGAGAACGTGTCGTCAGCTCTGAGCGAATGCTTAGGGGGAGCTCGTGCAGTCAGCTCGCAGCTCGGAGCTGTCAGTGGGCTTCTAGACAGCGTGGACAGAGCAGTGGCTAGACTTACACAACACAGGTAATCTCATCATCATCAACCCCTCTTGGGCTGAGCAAATACGACTCAATAACCAAACACATTGTATATTATTTTATAAAAAGGATTTCTCCTTTGTAAACCAGCCTATTGACGGTCGCAAGCCCGAGACACCATTCTTCTCAACTCTTACCCACACACGATAGACTCGGCACCCGCACGGTAAATCCATGGAATGCTTAGATATTTATTTTCTTCTCTTCTGATTTAGTAAAATAGAGGAAAATCGTTTTTAATGTTTTTGCTATTTTTCTGTCTTAATTTAGGTACATGAAAGTGAAAATAGCAAAAATTTTATTTCCTAAAAAGTTAATAGACTAAATTTCTCAATAGCATATTTAGAATTGAAATAAATACAAAACCGTAATACCCTTTTAAGTTAAAATTTGTAATGTATTGTGTTTGTCTACAGAATGTCTCTGATTGGATCTTATGATGAGGCGGACTCGTTTGTTGACTACCAGACGAGGATGGTCGTCAACGCAAAGGAAATAGCACGACTTGCTGCCGATATGGTGAGTACAGTAATAAATATACTATCCTCGCGTTCCAGTTAGAGGCCGCACTAACACCACACGTCAAAATTTTTAGCTCAAACATATTCATTCATATTTTTGCTAAAGAATATACTTATTAAAAAAAAAACTATATTTTCGTGCTGACGTTTCTATTGGGAAGTTATTATTTCAAAACAAATTTGTTATTTCCACATAAATATATTAATGTAGATGTTAAATAACACAGGCCCTAGGATACTGCCTTGTGTAATTCCATAGTTTATTAACTCTTCCCTATTAAATCTTAACAGCCTGTTTTCTCCTAAACAGGTAACTATTAGACGTCTGTAGGCATATATTAGCCACTCCCAGGTCTGATAGTTTTCTAATTAAACTCTTATAAAAATGGTATCAAAAGCTTTTACTAAATCGACAAACAGAATGTTTAACAAGAGGCTTGAGGAATTCACTTTAATTTTTAATAGACTTTTATTTCCTGCTATGTTGTGTCAAACGCACATTGCCACATTTACAACATTGGTTGTCACAAATCACGTACTTATAGTGATAGCATTTAGAACGTATAGAGTATTATCGGATTCGGTATTTCGTTGCGCAGCAAACAATACCGCACAAATCAATTTTAGTTTTACTGTAGTGTGAAAAATAACCGTTCTTATAATTGATTTTAATATAATTGATCTGCCTCCGTGGTCTAGCGGTTAAGTCCGTGGTACTGGGTTCGATTCCTGATCGGGACACAAAAATAAATACATTTCATTAATATTTAATTTATTTGTATATGACAAGCCCTCTTTTTTTCTCGAGTTTGGTACGCCGGAGACATCGACGAGCTTGCCACTTGTCATGATTGGCCGGCAGTAAAGTTGGCTAAATGTGAATCCGCTTATTTATAAGCGTGGTTTCTGACCACCCCGAAAGGGAAACGGTCGTGATGATACTTTACTTTCTATATATGTATATCTACTATAATAAGTATTTATGTACTCTATGTGCCTACTCATACTATTTGTGTTGTTTATTGGTTAGAATTGCACCCCAAATATTTATACTGTCTCACTCTCCCAAAGGTTAGCTGATGAAGGATAGCTGGCTTTAAGTTCGCCTTTATACATACTTTTAGGTAAACTGCAATAAAGTATTACATAACCAAAAAAAAACAACTTGTACAACAAAACCCTGATTCGACATTTCGGGATATATACAGGGTATTACAATAGCAATATGTTTATTCCAGTCGTCTTCTGGTGGCGAGCGAGTGGTTCCCCTGAGCTCGGAGCTGGTCTCCAAGTACGACGCTCTGGCTCACGACGCGGCCGGAGCTGCTGCCACTACACCAGTGTCTGATGTGCCTACCAGGTAAATAACTACAACTAACACACATACAAAACTATTTTTATTACACACAAATTGGCATCTTTCTGATCAAGCGTTTTAGTTTTAAACGATAATTGAAAGAAAGAAAGTCAATAATTTGATTGTCATAACAAAATAAGATTTTACAGGGAGGGTAGCAGGTGTTAATTAATTTAGTACTATTATTGTTTCCGGACCAGGTTTTAGTAACCGGTACTTCCGCGTCGGAATCTACGATCTTAACTGATAGAAAAGTAGTGTATAATATGTATTTCATTTGTAGACTTCGGTCGTGCGTGGCAGACCTGGGCGAGTCGTGTCAGAATCTGATCCGCAGCGGAGCTCAGTGTCGGCTCACCAACACTCCCACACAACAGAAGGAGGTCACTGACGCAGCAGGAGATGTAGGAGAAAAGGTAACATACTCTTTAACATGAAACTACATTACCAGTATACCAGTAAACAAAGAAATAAAATAAATAAATAACTTGCTCCAAATGTTGGTCCACGTGGTCCCCCGGCCCATGACTTTCAAACTGCGCTAAACACATCTTCCAATAAGCTGGGTGTATTTCCGACGTTTGAGAATTATGAGATACATTTATGGACCGAGCTTCCAATCATACAGGATTTGGTTGGGGAGGGAGAGGAGTAGAATGGTGGATGGTGAGTGTCTTGTTGCGCAATAAAATAAAAAGAGGCATCCTTTGTAAACCAGCCTATTGTCGGTCGCAAGCCCGAAACACTATTCTTCTCATCTCCTATCCACACACGATGGACCCGGCACCCGCACGGTGAATCAATGTTTAGAAATTTATCTTGGAGGAAAATTGCAGGTAATGTTAGTGCAATTTTTTTGTCTAAAATGTCACTAAAACTAAATCCTAATCTTTCTTGAAATAATCTGTCTGGTTGCTGATGAGATGTGCACCAGTGTCACATCGGAGTTGTTACCTGTTGTAGGTGGTGTCGGTACTGTCCGCGCTGCAAGCCGGCTCCAAGGGGACTCAGGCCTGCATTGACGGAGCCGCCAAGATCGCCGCCATTATTGGAGACCTGGACACCACCATCTTGTTCGCCAGTGCTGGTCAGTAACACTTTGTAAATAGGTTTAGCTACACAGATACTGTTTAGTTACAAATATAATATTTGGTTTTGATTCCAATGAACCTGCATAATATTACTGATTAATTTTATTATTTATTTTAATAGATTTAATGATAAGAACGTGAGTTGACCGAAAAGTAATTTGATGATTCACCAAATTGACGTTTACCAACTCGTAAGCTAAATATCTCTCCAAAGCGTGGTTAGTTTAATCCAAATACTGCATCTACATTTTCTGGAACACCGATCTCCAGCAGTGGAGGTCTAGAACTCTGTGTTGGGACCATCCCACTTCTGATAGCGTTTCGTAGTAATTACGAAGTACTGGTTTGTCTTCCAGGAACACTCCAATCCGAGTCGGAGCAGTCGTCGTTCTCGGACCACCGGGAGAACATCCTGAGGACCGCTAAGAGACTGGTGGAGGACACCAAGAGCCTGGTGGGGGGCGCGGCGGGCTCACAACAACAACTCGCAGAGGCTGCACAAAGTGCCACCAACACCATAGGTGACTACGTCAACCTTCATATATCGTCAAGTTTAGTTTAAACATTTTGATTGATCGATATAGGTATATTTATGAGTTGATAAGTTAGTAATGTAGTCGCACTGGTTAGCTATTAGAAGATGCCTAGACATTAAGCTCGCCTATCTACATTTGAATGTTTTTATTTTATGTGCAATAAATTGTAGGGCAATTTCTCCAGAAATTTGAAGTCTAGAACTCTGTGATGAAGATGGCTGCAGTATTGGAGTAATGGTTTCTTAGAGACTGTACGGGTTTCGTACACTTAAATGATACGATTGATTTTGATTGTTTACAAATGATGTATATTCTTGATAAACTTATATTGGATCTTGATATCGGTGATAGCGCAAACACCTTGCTAGTTATACACAAACTTATTTTTATAGTTGATGATGATGATGAGGACTTAGTGGGCCCATAAATAAAATAAATAAATAATAAATAAAGCCTTCGTGATCTTATTTTGATAGATCATGCTAGTGAGAACACCCGGCACTCTTGATGGCCGAACGTAATTTATGGGAGACCGCCTGTGCAGACAAGTCGTAAATTTGTCAGACGATGAGCGGCAAAACTGTACATAGACTTTGTGGGAAAAAAACCCGTACATGACTTTTTTCTTGCAGTATATCTGTGGTGAATGATAATTTTTGTATCAGTATCCCTGGCGGAGGTGACGAAGTTAGGCGCGTCCTCCCTGGGCAGCTCCAACCCGGAGCTCCAGGTCATGTTGCTGCACGCGGCCAGGGACGTGGCGGCCGCGCTCCGGGACCTGGCGCACGCCACCAAGGGGGCTTCAGGGAAACATGTGGCTCATCCAGACATGGATATATTGAAGCAAACTGCTAAGGTAAGAAAATTATTACTTTCGAATGGTATTTCGGCATAAATTGGTATGTCACAGAGTTCAAAATGGTGATTTCTTAGGTGGTAATTCTCGAACAAAGGTTAAAACAAAATACTAGATATTTCTGTCAGGAATTATTAGACTACAAAAGAAGATAACTTCTTAGAAAAGTTTTACTAGATACTATAGCTACATATATGTTGTTGTCGTTTTTTGGAATTTGCCAGATTTCGTCTTCCATAAATGCATTTAATTTAGTATTTTAGTTTAAAATCTTAGGAAAAAGAGAGGTTTGTTAACTAAATGTGTGTCGTCTAGCGAAAGTCTAAGGATTATTTGTATGTTTATATACTATAATATTTGTATATTATTTATTACTTTCAGTATTCCTTTTTTACAGTATTTACACAGTTTTAGGTAATTTTTAAAATATACTAATAAAATAACTGTCACACTTGCACTAGTGTTTAAAGTTATTTGTTTAATTCACTATAGTTGTAAATATGATCACTTCAATTTAAATTAAGAAATGTCAATTAAAACAAAACTACTAAACCTTCTTATAACATAATAAATATTGTCAATATTGGACTTGTAGACGTTCACTAATGCGTTTATTTCTTATGAAATAGAGGCTCACGGACGCCACTAAACGCTGGAGTCTTCCCGTCGGGAAACCCAACCCCGTTCCGAAACCATCCCGAAGAAGGTCCATGCACATTTTGCGACAAGACAATTCTTGCGACTCAGAAACCGACATGTTCATCTCCGACCAAGAGGAGGAATTAATCAAGCTCCTAGACTATTCCAGCCAAGACGACGACGTCTCTCCGACTATATTCTACGACAATTGCGAAGATGTTATCGCCTACATCGAAAGTAAAATGAAAAATCCACCAAAAAGTTACAGCAAAGATGACGAATTAAATTCTCGATACAATCTCGCTGCTAAGAACAGCATAGTACATATGGATTGGCGGGTACTTAAATACGGAGAAAATATACTATTAGGAGAGATCAAAGATTTGGTCGATTTACTTGTTGATGCTACAAACGAAGAAGACAAGTCACGCGATAAACACATTAAACTCAGAGTCAAAGCTAATAATGATTTGGACAGCGAAATGAAAAGACTGTCCCAAGTCATAGAGGATCTCGACTCAGAAATAGAAACAGACACAGAATTAGTTAAAGAAGTAACAACGACGACCATAACCACTATACAAACCAATATTCCAGCTAAAAAACCCAAATTAGAAGATAGATTAAACAAAACTAAATTGAGAAATCCAATATTTAAAGTCAAGAAAGTAAGACCGGTTAATTTAATAGTTAATTTAGATGTTAATGGTAAGAACACTCCAGAAATCAAGTCTGTCGAACCGGTTAAAGTTGATATAGAAAAATTGGAACCAAAAACACCAGAACAAACACAAAAAGATGAACCCACAGCTATTGTATTGCAACCTGACGTAAAGACTAAATGTGTTAAGACGGAATTTTGGAAGATGTTCACAGATGATACTGACAGGTGGAAGGCTTTAGCTAAAAGGAATCTAGACCAAATGGAAGAAACTAGAAGAGAGCTGGCCAAGTTTAGTGGACAATTGGTTCTAGGTGACTATGAACAAAATGACAAATACACAAAAGAGAAAGAAACTCTACAGACTTTTATAGAGGATGTGGAGAGATCTCAATCGATTAAGAAAAGTCTTGAATACGATGAAAAGTATGAAGAAATGGTTCTTAGACTAATAGCTTTTGCTAAAAAAGATTTCCTATACAAAGGGTTTGATCCGCTTATAGAACGATTGAAGGGACTGTCCAACGCCGAACTAGGACCAAGAACCAAGAAGGTTAACATTCAAGATATAATAAACATTTACTCTCAAATAGATATTACTGAATATTCATACGAAGAGTTGTGTTTGTTGGAGCAATATTATAAAGAAATCATCAGGAAATACAGTGTGGACAAGGAGAATATACCTAGAATCAAGTCACCGACACGCGAGACCAAATCTGCATCTCCGTCATACCACAGGAACGTGATATTAAACATACATTCGAGTGATAATACCATTAAAAATATTAATAAAAATACAATACATTATGGCGGATCCTTAAACAGAAGAAGTAAACGACACAAATCTGAGAATAATGTTGAAATATTTGATCTGACTAGAACCTACCCCTTGGAGTACTATGCTAATAACTGGTGGAAGATTTACGAAGACGTGTTGAAGAGTCGGGAAAGTCAGTACGGGTCTATTGATAACTGGTGGTCATTCTATGAGCAGATGCTTAGAAACGGAGCCACAGACGATAAGGAACTGAACAGAATTCGCACAGTCGTAGAATACAGAAACTCTTTGAGGAAATCTCGTCCGAACAGCCGGATGGAGGAACAGTTGAGGATGCTGGACGAGATTAAGAATGACAGGTTTCACGAGACGGAGGACCTGAGCTGTCACCAGGATAACTCGGTTCGCAAACTGATGTAGTTATACATTAACTATCACAGACATTCTTAACCTCGCACGATTTGACGGCAATAGGCATGGTGTTTTAACGAAGATACATTTCATGTGGTTTTTGGACGTTCCTCTCTTTCCTTATGTCCTTGTTAAAAAGTTTATTTAAACTAGTCAAGTTTAATTTGACTGTCTTAAAATTTTAAACTAGCTATATTTTAATAAATCTCAGACTTTTGGTAAAGGTCTTGCTTTAAATTTTTAAAAGTGACTTTAAAGAAATATTTATGTTAAAAAGACCTAGTCCCAAGAAAGTCATTTAACCCAGATCTCTGATTAAACAGCTCCTAAATAAATAAACTTTTTGGACACCTTATTTTCCTATCAAAATTTATCATTTTCATCAAATATGTTCATTTGTCGAGATGTGTGTTTAGCTGTGTGTTTGTATGTTACGTCCTTGTTTGGTGTGGCATGCTGTCTCGCTCTCTCTTAGCTGATCTGGTACCAGCTGAACACATATCTTCTTTCACGGTGTAGCTTTATGTGCTTAGATACTATCAATGCTTCCCTACATCGCTGCAAACTTACAGAAAGCAAAATGCTTTTTAATTTATTGATAAAATAGAAATTCCTTTTTTTTTAACCGCAGCTGTGTGGGGATGTTAATTTAGCGTATAAACACTGGTCTAGACAATATTTGGTGTTGCTTATTTCAAACAGATTGCGAACTTCTTCTTTTCCATGTTGTTTTAATTTGCTATATTTGAGCTTTCCTTGCAGATTTCATTCTTAGTCAGATAAAACATTAACAGTTCAGGAATCAGCTAAGTTGCTAGTCTTCTGCTAATACCTTAGTCTTTGGACAGCTGTGTTGCTTAGTCTTCCACAGCAAAAGTAAAATTAATGTATAATAATTTAAAAACATGTTACACATGCCTGTAATAGGTTTACACGAGTAAATATATTTTGACTCTGACTTGAGAGACCGTCCACTCTTTTCCAGCTCAATTCTGTTCGTCTTCTGTTTGTGTTAAGTTTGCTATCTGTTCGACCTTCAGCCTTCTCCATTTCTTGTGTCAATAACTTGAATCTGGCTTTCATTGGGGTTGAACTGAAGCTTATTCGATATCGATAGGAAGTAATATACAGATGTCGAGGCTTTAGTTTTGCAAACATCATAACATTTAATTTCCCTGTCTAAAGCCACTTATCATTATCATTATTTTTTTCATTCTTAGCATTACTTCAAGGTATGCTGAACAAATACAAAAATAGAAGAATAAAAAGATATTTGAATTACGTTTGACTGTACGTAGAGTTTTGTTTTTTTTTAAATAATTTCATGTTTGTTGAGGAAAATTCGAATGTGATCATTGTATCTTTTGGGAGTTGTTAGGTCTAAGGTTTCAATGATACCTGATACTCGTGTATTCACAACTTACTAATTATAAAATCAGTATTCACGGTGCCATTAAAATGATCATTCACCAACACGCCAGCTTATTTCAAGTCCAATATTGACATTTTGTGCTTTTTATTATAGTGTTATTATGGAAATAGCTTTAAATATGGGTGTTTAGCTCGCATGCGGCTTGTATGCACTCGGGGATATCATTCTTGTAAGATTGGTTTATATATCAACTATAGTTAGAGAACAAATATACCTTGCTATCTATCTGCCATCGAAATTTAAAAGTTTCAAACGATCCATTGTCCTCAAATTCAATTTGGGCATTCTCAGAATACAACGGATCGGCCAAAGCGTGTCGATCGGTTCGAATAAATTAGCAGCTTTGGTAAAAGTTGTCTTACTAACTGATAGATTTTGTGTCGTCGTCATTTTCCTTTCTAAAGTATTGTAATATATTATTGGTGCATGTGGCAGGTAATGGTGACAAACGTGACGTCACTCCTGAAGACCGTCAAGGCCGTAGAAGACGAACACACGCGCGGACTCCGAGCCCTCGAGTCTACCATCGAGGCCATCACACAGGAGATTGGGGTAAGTTTATTTGATAATCTGTACTACGCTGTAGTCGAATATAGTCTTTTATTTAGAGTAAAGAACTGCCTCCATGGTCTAGCGGTTATGTCCGTGACTTTAGACTCATATTAATAAATAATATTTAGTTTATTTGTGATATTTCTCGAGTTTGGTACGCTACAAACATCGACGAGCTCGCCACTTGTCATGATTGGCCTATAGTAAAGTATTAGTATAGTATTATAAGCGTGGTTTCTGAACACCAAAGTAGATACTTTAGTTATTTCTGTTGCTATGTTTGGCAGGTGCTGCTGTCCCCCCAGCCGCCGCCGGCGCCCGCGTCGCTGGAGGAGCTGACCCGCGCGGCCCGCCGCCTGCCCGCCGCCTCGGCCCGCGCCGTGGGGGCCGCCTCGCAGCCCGCGCCCGACACCGCGCTCGCCGCCGCCAACCTGGCGCGCCGCTCCGTGCTGGACCTGCTGCGCGTCTGCAAGGTAGGGCAACACACCCGCCGCCTCGGCCCGCGCCGTGGGGGCCGCCTCGCAGCCCGCGCCCGACACCGCGCTCGCCGCCGCCAACCTGGCGCGCCGCTCCGTGCTGGACCTGCTGCGCGTCTGCAAGGTAGGGCAACACACGCGCCGCCGCCAGCCTGGCGCGCCGCTCCGTGCTGGACCTGCTGCGCGTCTGCAAGGTAGGGCAACACACACGCCGCCTGCCCGCCGCCGCCAACCTGGCGCGCCGCTCCGTGCTGGACCTGCTGCGCGTCTGCAAGGTAGGGCAACACACACGCCGCCTGCCCGCCGCCGCCAACCTGGCGCGCCGCTCCGTGCTGGACCTGCTGCGCGTCTGCAAGGTAGGGCAACACACACGCCGCCTGCCCGCCGCCGCCAACCTGGCGCGCCGCTCCGTGCTGGACCTGCTGCGCGTCTGCAAGGTAGGGCAACACACACGCCGCCTGCCCGCCGCCGCCAACCTGGCGCGCCGCTCCGTGCTGGACCTGCTGCGCGTCTGCAAGGTAGGGCAACACACTCGCCGCCGCCAACCTGGCGCGCCGCTCCGTGCTGGACCTGCTGCGCGTCTGCAAGGTAGGGCAACACACACGCCGCCTGCCCGCCGCCGCCAACCTGGCGCGCCGCTCCGTGCTGGACCTGCTGCGCGTCTGCAAGGTAGGGCAACACACACGCCGCCTGCCCGCCGCCGCCAACCTGGCGCGCCGCTCCGTGCTGGACCTGCTGCGCGTCTGCAAGGAAGGGCAACACACACGCCGCCTGCCCGCCGCCGCCAACCTGGCGCGCCGCTCCGTGCTGGACCTGCTGCGCGTCTGCAAGGTAGGGCAACACACACGCCGCCTGCCCGCCGCCGCCAACCTGGCGCGCCGCTCCGTGCTGGACCTGCTGCGCGTCTGCAAGGTAGGGCAACACACACGCCGCCTGCCCGCCGCCGCCAACCTGGCGCGCCGCTCCGTGCTGGACCTGCTGCGCGTCTGCAAGGAAGGGCAACACACACGCCGCCTGCCCGCCGCCGCCAACCTGGCGCGCCGCTCCGTGCTGGACCTGCTGCGCGTCTGCAAGGAAGGGCAACACACACGCCGCCTGCCCGCCGCCGCCAACCTGGCGCGCCGCTCCGTGCTGGACCTGCTGCGCGTCTGCAAGGTAGGGCAACACACACGCCGCCGCCAACCTGGCGCGCCGCTCCGTGCTGGACCTGCTGCGCGTCTGCAAGGTAGGGCAACACACACGCCGCCGCCAACCTGGCGCGCCGCTCCGTGCTGGACCTGCTGCGCGTCTGCAAGGTAGGGCAACACACACGCCGCCGCCAACCTGGCGCGCCGCTCCGTGCTGGACCTGCTGCGCGTCTGCAAGGTAGGGCAACACACACGCCGCCGCCAACCTGGCGCGCCGCTCCGTGCTGGACCTGCTGCGCGTCTGCAAGGTAGGGCAACACACACGCCGCCGCCAACCTGGCGCGCCGCTCCGTGCTGGACCTGCTGCGCGTCTGCAAGGTAGGGCAACACACACGCCGCCGCCAACCTGGCGCGCCGCTCCGTGCTGGACCTGCTGCGCGTCTGCAAGGTAGGGCAACACACACGCCGCCGCCAACCTGGCGCGCCGCTCCGTGCTGGACCTGCTGCGCGTCTGCAAGGTAGGGCAACACACACGCCGCCGCCAACCTGGCGCGCCGCTCCGTGCTGGACCTGCTGCGCGTCTGCAAGGTAGGGCAACACACACGCCGCCGCCAACCTGGCGCGCCGCTCCGTGCTGGACCTGCTGCGCGTCTGCAAGGTAGGGCAACACACACGCCGCCGCCAACCTGGCGCGCCGCTCCGTGCTGGACCTGCTGCGCGTCTGCAAGGTAGGGCAACACACACGCCGCCTGCCCGCCGCCGCCAACCTGGCGCGCCGCTCCGTGCTGGACCTGCTGCGCGTCTGCAAGGTAGGGCAACACACCCGCCGCCTCGGCCCGCGCCGTGGGGGCCGCCTCGCAGCCCGCGCCCGACACCGCGCTCGCCGCCGCCAACCTGGCGCGCCGCTCCGTGCTGGACCTGCTGCGCGTCTGCAAGGTAGGGCAACACACTCGCCGCCGCCAACCTGGCGCGCCGCTCCGTGCTGGACCTGCTGCGCGTCTGCAAGGTAGGGCAACACACACGCCGCCTGCCCGCCGCCGCCAACCTGGCGCGCCGCTCCGTGCTGGACCTGCTGCGCGTCTGCAAGGTAGGGCAACACACACGCCGCCTGCCCGCCGCCGCCAACCTGGCGCGCCGCTCCGTGCTGGACCTGCTGCGCGTCTGCAAGGAAGGGCAACACACACGCCGCCTGCCCGCCGCCGCCAACCTGGCGCGCCGCTCCGTGCTGGACCTGCTGCGCGTCTGCAAGGTAGGGCAACACACACGCCGCCTGCCCGCCGCCGCCAACCTGGCGCGCCGCTCCGTGCTGGACCTGCTGCGCGTCTGCAAGGTAGGGCAACACACACGCCGCCTGCCCGCCGCCGCCAACCTGGCGCGCCGCTCCGTGCTGGACCTGCTGCGCGTCTGCAAGGAAGGGCAACACACACGCCGCCTGCCCGCCGCCGCCAACCTGGCGCGCCGCTCCGTGCTGGACCTGCTGCGCGTCTGCAAGGTAGGGCAACACACACGCCGCCTGCCCGCCGCCGCCAACCTGGCGCGCCGCTCCGTGCTGGACCTGCTGCGCGTCTGCAAGGTAGGGCAACACACACGCCGCCGCCAACCTGGCGCGCCGCTCCGTGCTGGACCTGCTGCGCGTCTGCAAGGTAGGGCAACACACACGCCGCCGCCAACCTGGCGCGCCGCTCCGTGCTGGACCTGCTGCGCGTCTGCAAGGTAGGGCAACACACACGCCGCCGCCAACCTGGCGCGCCGCTCCGTGCTGGACCTGCTGCGCGTCTGCAAGGTAGGGCAACACACACGCCGCCGCCAACCTGGCGCGCCGCTCCGTGCTGGACCTGCTGCGCGTCTGCAAGGTAGGGCAACACACACGCCGCCGCCAACCTGGCGCGCCGCTCCGTGCTGGACCTGCTGCGCGTCTGCAAGGTAGGGCAACACACACGCCGCCGCCAACCTGGCGCGCCGCTCCGTGCTGGACCTGCTGCGCGTCTGCAAGGTAGGGCAACACACACGCCGCCGCCAACCTGGCGCGCCGCTCCGTGCTGGACCTGCTGCGCGTCTGCAAGGTAGGGCAACACACACGCCGCCGCCAACCTGGCGCGCCGCTCCGTGCTGGACCTGCTGCGCGTCTGCAAGGTAGGGCAACACACACGCCGCCGCCAACCTGGCGCGCCGCTCCGTGCTGGACCTGCTGCGCGTCTGCAAGGTAGGGCAACACACACGCCGCCGCCAACCTGGCGCGCCGCTCCGTGCTGGACCTGCTGCGCGTCTGCAAGGTAGGGCAACACACACGCCGCCTGCCCGCCGCCGCCAACCTGGCGCGCCGCTCCGTGCTGGACCTGCTGCGCGTCTGCAAGGTAGGGCAACACACACGCCGCCTGCCCGCCGCCGCCAACCTGGCGCGCCGCTCCGTGCTGGACCTGCTGCGCGTCTGCAAGGTAGGGCAACACACACGCCGCCTGCCAGAAGCAAGAAGACAACTTGTTAAATAAACGTTGAGCGTTGTCGATTAACATGTTGGGATACATGTTAAACAACGTGTTTCGTATCAATTGTTGCTTAGTGCTCACGAGGATCAACAGGTCACTGGAACCGTAGTATCCTGCTAGCAGCTGCCTCCTTCAACTGCTTTGCTCCAATTTTTTACTAGTACTCACAATCACAATTATGTCTGTTGCTTTCTGTAATGTAACGTATTTCTCTCCCTCCAGGGCGCAGCGTTTTCCCTGAACCCCATCTCTGGCCTGACTGCAGCAGAGAGCAGGTCCCGGGTGCTGGACGCCGGCCGTGCTGCAGCGGAGTGCGTCAGGGAACTCCTCGCCGCAGTCCTGTGCAGCAGACACGACCAGCTCCCACAACTCAGCAAGGACGTAGCCCAAGCCACTGCAGAGATCATAGCAGTTGTAGATCTAGCTAAAGGTAAGGGTTTTTTTTTTTATTGTGTACATTCAAGAAAAATTGCAGCTACGACATATTATCCCTATTATTATAATATTTTTTTGCAAAATCTATGTTTGATATTTAAGTGGAAACTTTGCTGGATTGTGTAACTTTTAGAATTGTTGTAATTATGATTTAAGATCTGTATGTTTCCTGAATAAATAAAAAAAAAAATTTGGGATTTGATCAAATCCGAAAAGAGGTGGTTCATTTCTTCAAATCCTGTCTCCGCTCGTAACATAGGCCACAGCGAAGATTATATTAGTATGGTTCTTGGAGTTTGTTTTCTAAGAGTTCTAATGATGTAAAGAACTCGTAGCTTGATACATTATAAATTAATTGATTATCCAACTATCTCATTTTGTATCTACCTCCTTGTAGCCCTGTAATATTGTAGTAGTATAGTGTAATCAGAAGTGGGATAATGAGAGTGTTCCTGTTCCAGGCACGGACTGGGTGGACCCGGACGACCCCACCGTGATCGCGGAGCACGAGTTGTTGGGGGCCGCGGCCTCTATAGACGCGGCGGCTAAGAAACTGGATGCACTCAGACCTCGGCAGACCATCAAAGTTCAGGTAACAATATTTCATCTACTCAAAATTATGTTGTGTGAAATGTTTAGAAGAAGACATGCATTTTTTGTAAATTATCTCAATAAGACTTGTTGAATCAGACAAATGATAAATTTATGAGAAACAACATTGAATAGCAATAAATATGTTATGTTTAACTTCTATTTTATGGTTTCTGCAATTTTTAGTACTGTACCTTTGTTGGTTCCAGACTTTTGATCATTTAGGAAACAGGAAAAAATGGGAGGAACCAAGAATTTTAAAATACTGTTTTTACAACTTTTTCTATCGTAGTATAGCGTTTTACTAAAGAAACTTTGAAGAAGATCAAAAGAAGCAGAGAAGTAAAGAAGACTGTACCTCTGTGTTTCGGTAAGATATGTTTGATATTCTTGGTTGTCTGTTTATGTTCACCCAGGAGTCAAACATATTACTACCGAGCTCAGAACAATCTACGTGGGACCGAGAAGATCAGAAGACCACGCCAGAGTGCAAGAAAAACAATGTGTTATCTCTTAATTTGTTGTATATTTGTTTGTACTATTGTAAACTTTTTTTCTACATAAAGAGTATGAATAGGAGGAACCGACGTCACAAATTAATTAAACATCAAACATACTTCAACAGATCCTTGTTTAAAACAATTTGGATAATGCCTAAAGGATGTGGAAGACATTGAATCGGTTTATTTTACTACAAACTTATTTATTAACTTATTTATCTTTAGGTGAAATTTATGTATCCAATGGTTTTAAGTATATTTTAGTTATTACTTTATTGCTTAAGATTTGTTAGATCGTAATTAGTTGTAATTGTTATAAATTATTTATATTTTTTACGTTAAGGAGGCTGATGAATCCTTGAACTTCGATGAGATGATTCTGGAAGCAGCTAAATCTATTATCGCTGCTTCTTCTGCCCTGGTTCGAGCTGCCAGTGCATCGCAAAGGGAACTTATCGACCAGGTAACATATTCATTTCTATAGAAACTTGTGGGAACTAAGATTGGGACTCACAGATCTTAAAGCACACTATTTCCAGATCACAAGCCTCATATGATCGCTCCAACTCACTAATTACTTGTTTTTTCTTTCCAGGGTAAGGTAGCTCGTCGTCCTACCTCGTCCTCTGACGACGGCCAGTGGTCCGAGGGTCTGATCTCCGCAGCCCGCCTGGTGGCCGCCGCCGCACACTCTCTGGCGGAGACTGCCAACGCTCTGGTGCAGGGACACGGCTCCGAGGAGAGACTCGTGTCCTCCGCCAGGCAGGTCGCCTCCTCCACCGCACAACTGCTGGTCGCTTGCAAGGTAACTTACACAAACCGTTGGGGACTGTCTGTACGTTTAGGACACTTTTTGTACATTACGGATTCTGTGTGTACATCCAGAAATTGTCTGTATATCCAGTACATAGTTAGAATCATCTAATAACATTAAATAACTACAAAAAGTTAAAAGTTAAAATAATAATAAGTATCATGTAAAATGTAGTTATACGGATAGGTATTCGCTACACACTCATTGATGCATAAGATAGTTTCGGGTGAGTATGGGTCATAAACTCAAGTCCCCCTATCTTAACTTTTTATTTGAACACTTGTATATCTCCTCAGGTGAAAGCGGACCCGTCCTCAGAATCCACCAGACGTCTCCAAGCCGCCGGAGCTCAGGTCATCCGGTCTACTGACAACCTGGTACAAGCTGCCAGGGACAGTATCCGACATGAAGACGAGAGAAGTCTGGTGCTCAATAGGAGAATGGTGGGGGGAATTGCGCAGGAAATAGATGCCAGGTTAGAAAGTTTCGAGTATATAGAAAAAAAAAGAGTTGCTTGTGAAGTTTTTAGCGACCTCCAAAACAAAGACAGAGACAACTACTGGCCGGATGTTCGCTTTATCTCTCTCACACTCATTGTCCGTATATATTTTACAGCTGGATAGAGAATATGTCTATGGAGACATTCAAGTACCATATAAGGTTACCAGGTTACAGATTACCCTGTTACTGATATAAAGTTGACAAGAGTCTGTTGCTTAATAGGATAATGGTGGATTATAGAGATAGATGTCATATTTATAGGTTAGGGACTAGTCGGGGATAGTGTATAGGTCAGAAGGGACACGAGGATGATAGAAGACTGACGACCTACCCTTACATACCAATAAAAACGGCATTTTTTTGTTATAGTGTATGTAATATGGCTGCTACATTGTTTAATAAGCTACCGGATGACCTTAAAAACAACAAAACGTCAATTTTATTAGGTCGACTTTTGTAGCTCACAACCACCTGTTAGAACCTAAATAAATGTACCAAAAGTTAATAAATAAATTATTGATTTTTGATTTTCTGGTGCAAGCCTGGGACAGACTCCGATAATGAAAAAACAGGAAAATAATGATTAAAAATTATGACCTAAGTAGCTTTACAGGATCAACAAGCCATCTTACACAACTACGGCTTCCATTCACGGTCTCGACTTCATTTAATTATGGAATCGTTGAGAAATTGACGTACAACCTTCTTTAAAATGTCTGTAAAAGTCGGTCTTATTCTCCAAAATCTGTAATCGGATAGCATGTTTCAATGCTGCAATTATACGCCTATTTTCAGACTGTAAACTCTATATTTCAATTGTATGTTTATCTTCAGGTCAGAGGTGCTACGTATCGAGAAAGAATTGGACGAGGCGCGCGGCCGCCTGTCTGCCATCCGACAGGCCAAGTACAGACTGAAGACCGACACCTCCGGGGACGAGACCGACACCGAGCTGTGTGTCGGCGGAGACACCAGCGACTCCTCCGCACGTCTGCACAGGTACCGTCACCATCAACACATAACACTCTCCACAATATCATCATCAATCTGAGTTTTACACAGTTCCAGGCTCAAGACTCGTCGCCGCATGAGTTCTTTTAAGAGGTGTCATATAAGATAGGTTGCAAAATTTACTAGCTAAAGTGGGCTAACATGTGTCTCATTGCCAGGGTTTATTTGCCACTTTAGCTAGTAAATTTTAAAACCTTTCTATATGAATAATATTGACGTTTCGAATTTTATCCCTCAACAAAATACTTCTATCATTCCATAAGTTATCTTGTTTTTTTAATTATACAATTTCTTTTCAGATTAAAACCTGCAGCTTTGAATAGCAGTTACAACATAAACACTACCTATTCCCCAAACAGCTCCTACTCCCATAACAACACCACACAAAGTATCCACCAACTCAATCAATCCATACACGGGTCTCCTTACGGATACACACAGAAATCTCCGACTTTACCACAGTCTCCCCACGGGTTGACACAGTCTCCCCACGTGATGACACAGTCTCCCCACGGGTTGGCACAGTCTCCGCACGTAATGACACAGTCTCCCTATACCCAAACTCAAAACTACTCCCAAACCACACAACAGACAAGTGTGAACAAATCGTTTAGCCAAAATGGAGGTTTTGCTCCGAAATCTCCTCAAACGTCGACGTTTTCAAGCTTCAAACCTCAAACGGACGACGCTAAGAACTATGAAGGATATACAACTCGGTAAGCTTATACAGCTTCATGCTATGAAACTCTATTTCATCATCCTCTTCGCAATTATTCGCTTATCATTTTAAATTATTCACTTATTATTTTAAATTATTCACCTATCATTTTAAATTAATCACTTATTATTTTAAATGATTTACCTATTATTTTTGACTGAACTACCGTATCTCATTTCTATGGTAAAGAGATATTATTGTGTGAATATTTTAATTATTATAAGTGTTAGTAAATCAAGAGAAATTATATTATAGATTGTTTGCAAAATGTTTTCACAATTATTTTCATCATAATTCATTATAGTTCAAGGTATCGCTTTAAAGAAATATTCTGACATTAAAAGAATCTCGTCGTATTTATCTTTCTTTAGTTTAATTAAATGACATCAAAAAAATCACTAAATAGGAACATAAACTTTAAAAAGTCAGAATTTTTCTTTTAAAATTCTTGTTGCGCCATTTGCCTCTGTTTTATTTGTTAATACTCTTTTAGTTAAAAAGTGCAAGTCAAACTAATTATTGTCATTTTAATAATCATTATTTTCACCATTTTGTGTAATTAATATTTACTTAATTCCTTCCACGCCGCCATTTTGGATCACTGTAACGTATAACAGACTATACTAATTTAAGTTATACAAAAGAAAGTTTATATTTAATGTCCAACTAAAAATATATTGTCTATTGATATAATTATTAAAATATATAAATTAAAATTACGTAAACTGATATAAGTCCCGTCCGCGTGGAATGGTGGCAAGTACACTAGCTGAACTTTTTGGCACTTGGACTCCATTGTGAATTTAAAATAATGTCTACTAAATGTAATCCATCAGGCTCATTTAAGCAATCAACAATATTTTATATTACAGTAAAATGTAATATGGCTGCCATTTTGCGATGGACATTTTTAAATGTCGTACATCCGAAGTCGGATCATTGATAGTAAGTCTTGTTTATCATTAAGTCTTGTTTCAACCAGTGTTATTTTAATATAAATATCCCCATGGTAAGATTACAATATTAGTTCTCCTTCAAAGTAAAAATTGGCATTTGACATTATTGCAAATGGCACAAACTTTCAACGAGGTTGTTGTTACAAATAGATGGTAGGCGGACTGGTGGTGGTAATTTTCCCAGTCTGCAGGGGAACTATTCACCACGTTTCGGGATCAGGCTCGAATTGCCGTCATGCCCAGTCAAGCCGGCATAGTGTTGAGTGTCTGATTCCAGTTGCTAACATTCATGGACCTCTCGCGCCACTTACAATCAGGTGGGCGCAAGGTTACATGTCGTGCTAGTATAAAAAATATATATAAAAAAATACACTTTAGATTTGACATGTCCCCACACGAATCAACTTTATATCACCTTTTCTGGGGTTAAAATTTGTAAAATTTGTCTGGAAATATAAATATAACCTTTCTTTTAAGGCACTCAGATTTTAAGTGCCTCAGTACAATCACTAAACATGCCTCTATTAATGTAATTTTAAGCAAAAAAAAAACTATATATACAACTTTTATTGGCAATTTAATATTTATAAAAGGTTAGTCTATATTTATTGTTAATATACGAATATATTTGATATATTTCTGTATTAAAACATATGTTGTCATTTTGTTAAGGTCTGGTAATTCTATCATTTCTTAACTTTAAGAGGTCTTTGAAGATAACACAGTCTCGCACAGTTTAACATATTCAAAGATACATATATTAAAGCTACATTTAAAAAAATGTAATCACTCAGCTGTTTAGGTAATAAAATTACTTTATTTTTAAAACTTTATTAATTATAGATTTGTTTAAGGAAAATAGAGGAAAACGATTAACAAATATTTCTCTTTCTAAAATTAAATACCGCTTTTGTCTGCTCTCACTTTAGACTAATATGTTGTTCTATTGATAGAAACAAACAACTTTTTCTAAGAAACTTTACGTCGGAATTGACAATATTTTTTGTTACTTCCGAAATATTGTTTCTTAGGAAAAGTTGTTAGTTTCTATCAATAGAACAATATATTAGTCTACTAAATTAAGAGCAAAGTTACACCGTGTATGTCTAAAATGTCAGTAATCATTTCCTAAAAAGTTGGTTGACTACTTTTCTAACAAGTACATTCGGACTTAAAAAAATCTTTAAAAATTTATTGTGCGAGGTATACGAAGATTATCAACACTCTTAAAAAAGATCTTAATGTTAAGGAAGCATTAAATTACGATTCCTTAAAAACTTAAGGTGCGATTCGATCGAATATCAAAATCAACTAGACTTAATCTTGGATCACAGAAAACTATTTTTTTTTTTAATGATTATACCCTAATTTAGACAGTATTATTTTATGATGTTCTAAAGGCGGCATACAGCACAGTAGGTTTACGTAAACGTTATTTCGTTAAGAAACATCATTCATCTTGTATTTGAGCTAAAGATTAAAATTTATGTTGGAAAATCCCTTTATTTTATATCCGAGTAGTTAAGGTGTGCTAAATGTTTCAAATTGTATGACAGCTCTAGTGCTAAAGGACTGGATTGATACGAAAACTATATAGTTCATTTTCCAAATAACTTAATTGCACAGTAATATATAGTAAACATAACATTAGTCTTATCAATAAAACTATAGAACTAAAGGTGCTAGGCGGTGGTGACTGATGGTGCTAATTTCCCCAGTCTGCCGGGCCGGGGAAGTATCCACCGTTCGTGCCGATAAACCCTGTGTATCCACACGTTTTGGGATCAGGCTCGAATTGCCGTCATGCCCAGTCAAGCCGGCATAGTGTTAGGAACTGATGTCAGTCATGAGTCTCTGATTCCAGTTGCTAACATTCATGGACCTCGTGCGCCACTTAACATCAGGTGGGCGCAAGGTCACATGTCGTGCTAGTATAAATAATTTTAAAAAAAATAACCTACAGAACAAAAATAACCCAAAATGTTATTTGTGTTGTAATATTTTATTTAACAATTATTTTAATTTATTATCTATACTAATGTTATAATGTACAAAAAGTCATCATCGTATCAAGACTTGTGATCAGACGCCACAGCTAAACTACTTTACCGATTTTAATAAAATTTTGCAGATATGTCAAAATAAAGGTATAGTCACATTTTAAAAATTATTTAGTTTTCTGCAATATTATATGCTTTAATACAATTTGATCAAATCCTCTCACCATATTTGCAAATCACGCATGAACGCTTCACGCCTATGTATCGGTGTTGCCAGCGTACATCTATGTTACACTCTCGCTTCTAAGATTATTCCCAATTGTTACTTTCCTATTGCTAAAATATTCATTTAAAAATCTTTTTTGGATTCAAATCTTCTTATTTATTTTAAATTTTGTAATTGGATATTTTTGCAATACTTCGCTTCATGTCTTGGAAATGAAAGCACCGCAGACCGTCTCCCATAGCAACCATTAGCCACTTTACTGAAGTACTCAATGCAAACACGTATGCTCACAGCAAGCAAATGGAATAAAATGAACGGTTATTTGATTGTAAAGTGCAATACATCGATTAGATTAATTACTAAAAACTACAAAATAATAAATTAAACTATTGAAGAAATAATCGAAAATAATTGTGATACACAAAATAATTCGGACGAACCATCTTCGCTCTACGGTTTTACTAAATATATATTTTTTTATATTATTAATTATTATTTCATTCGAAGTAAAATTATTATAAATAAAATAAATAATAATAATCGTTTATTGACACTATTTAACAAATATGTTTTTACACTTTAAATTTAGATTGGATGTCCTGACCCCTGTCGTAGATATTTCTGAATGACAGAAGTCAGTTCACTGTTGTTCATGTAAAGCTACCTAAATAATAAAATTAAAAATAAACTAAAACCAAACTATAAATAAAAAATATCCTCTAGAGACGTGCCATCCGAGATAGTCCCAAGGAGACTGGCAACATTCCCCTCCCCCTTCCCGAGGCCCATTGCTGAAAAATACTCTAATTTAAAATCTAAATTCTGCCACCAGCCCTTTATTGTTGACAGCGTGTTCGTTAAACTGTTACGTTTACGTTTAAAATTATAATTTGTCTGCTGTTAGTTCTGGTATTTGCATTTTGTACCCTAGCACTTGTCACCTTTCTCTCTCTCTCGTTTCCGGAATGAGCTCGCTAGACCGGGATAGATGTTAAACACTCGTTTCGTTTCCAGCAACCGTACCTCAAATGACAGAACGATGAACCATAAGTAAGTTGTATAAACCAAAGACCAAAACAAACTAAGTCTTTTTAAATACCTATTTTTTCGTCTTTAATCTGTAATCCGTCAAATAAATAGTTATTATTTAAGCGAGTATAGCAGTATAGCCCTTGCCGACCCATCTGGCCAGGGTGGCGAGTGTAGGCCAAATTCTCCAGATATATGTTCCGGAAGGCCCATCTCCAGCAGTGGAGGTCTAGGACGCTGTAATGATGATGATATTTAGTTGTCGCATAATGTTAGTCTATAACTGACTTTTGACATACAGCTAACACTATTATGAGATAGTATTGTTATTTATTTAGAATAATTGAAAACAAACCTGTTATAATAATTATTATTACTATATATTCCTAAATCCAAGCCTAAAATGATGTTATTGATCAAAGGTTTTTAAATGATTGCTTTGGATTTAAAATGCATGATTTTTTAAAACATATTGCTAATTACCTACCTACATGTTCAATATAATAAATACCGAGATTTTTTTTCATTAAGAATAGTTACATGATTTAAAATTGTGAATTTAATTTAATTTTAAATTGTTTTGGACTTAGTTTCTTTTGTTCTGCGACGCTTCAATCGAAATGAGCTTATTTTTTTGGCTTTCCGACACAAGACATCGTTCTGTACATATACATACCATTATCATTATTATCATTAAGAAAACTGTTTTAATATGCAATGACATATTAAAAAATCGAGCCCAATCATAATATAATGAGTAGTTTTTATTAATAAACGTAATTTTAGAATAATAAATCAGAGACAACTCCTTACGTTTTGGTCCAGTTGTATCGACCGTGGTCACGAGAGCGACTGGACTCGCACAACACAACAATATATATTGTTGTAATAAATATAATTAATTTTCACAGTTCAAAACCTATTCTTATATACAAGTGTATAACAAAGGCAGTTTGAGAAACAAATGTAACCATTTTTTTTTTGTTATTTTAGATAAAGTATAGTGAGATTTACGAACCAGCTATATTTGTTGCGTGTTCGGGGGAGAAATTTAGAAATAGTTTTTGAAATGTAGTTACTTTTAGTTTTGTGTCACTTATATCCTTCCCCAGGTCTGGTATCCAAGCTACGGGATACTTAGAGCTGATAAACTTAGCTGGAAGAAAACTTTAGGACAAAGTATAGGAAAGACAGGATACTCCGCGTGGCCAGTGTTGGGTCCAGGACACGATTTTACGGCACAATAACTTACTAGATCGATTGGTACACCAAACCACAGCTCAATGTTCATATTGTTCTTTAAATTACTTATTATAAATAAAATAAGTTAAAATCAGTTTTTATTTGTCACAAAAATAATGTTAATAAAAAAAACAATAATATATGACAAAAGGGTCTATGGTTCAGGCAGGTTCCAACAACCTCTGTTATTATACCATAGCCGACATTTAAATTTAGTGGAACACTAATATAAATAAAAGTAATAAAAAATAACTAAACAGAATTAATTAAAATAAAACAAAGAAAAAAATAATTAAACAGAATTAATTAAAATAAAACAAAGAAAAAATAATTAAAAACAGAAACCTAGACGGGAGCTACTTCAGTCCGTTTCACAAGCAGCCAAGCTGCACACATTTTACGGAAAGTAGTATTTTGCCAAATGTTATTAATATTTGATTATAACTGTGTTACTTGCAAGGGCGACGAACGCCGAACTCTTCTCGTTCTCGACAACGGGAGGCGTTCTCACCAGATTGCGTAAGCATACACCACATGATTTTATCTTTCCAGCTTACGTTACCGCGTTTATTGAAAAAGTAGGTTTGATAATGGATAATGGTTGTTGAAGGAATCAAAAGAAAAGGATTAATATCCAAGCCACAAATTTTACAACATTTAAAACTTTTATTGTGAAAAGTGGGTAGTTTTAAATCTATCGCTCAATATTAACTCAGACTGTCTTCAGTCGTCCAGGGATCACGATCGAAGTAACTTGACTGAAACGTTCGGAGATATTTCTAATGTAAATAGAATAAAGACACGTTTATTTATAAAAACAAAACTATTATCGCGGTTTTTTGTTGCGAAATTGCTAGATATTTGTTATTAAAACAGTTACTTTCGATTTGTTTTAAGTATTTCTTAATTTTAAGTTTTAATTTATGATTTTGTATGGCTTTTGTGTTATATTGTGTGTTTAACTGATTGATTGCTGCTTAGGAATATACATATATATATATATATTTAAAACTAACTCTAACCAAAATTAACCTTAATTTTTTAACTATAATAAAATAATAATCTTTTTAAAATATATAACACAACAACCATTTATATAATCTATATAGAAATGTTTCAATAAACTTGGAGCTAACTTAGACCTAGTTTAGTTTTGGAGAACCGTCTCTAACCGCCAATTTCTGAAAGGATCAATAAAAACATAGAATAATAACGCATATAAATCGTCTGACAAAAACAGTAATGGAACATTTATAAATATACCGTTTTGGGTAATTGAAGTTTAAAGTTTTGGTAATGCGAGAATAATGATCGAGTTTGCCACTTGTCATGATTGGTCGACAGTAAAGTTGGCTAAATATGAATTGTGTGGCCAGTATAGGTCAATATCTACAGAAATTTTTTGAAGGCCCATCTCTAACAGTGGAGATCTAGGACTTTGGATTATAGGAGCTGTACACAAGTTGGTATTAGTAGAACTGGGACCGACGGCTTTGCGTGCTTAATCAATGGCAAATGTTTGTAAAAAAAAGTATTTCTTATTCAATCGCTAATTTACATTGGAAAGCGTTCTTACATCCGAATTACCACAGTTGTTATTCTATGATCAAAAAGTTACATTTTATTGATCCTTTAATAGCTTTGTTAATGAATTAACTGCATCCGATATTAATCTAAAGTATTATTTTCTTTCTTTCCCTTCCTTCCTTGAATATTGCATGGGGGTTCGTGTGATATTCCCTAGACTTAGCCTTGACGAGAGCGTCGTAGTCCGAACCCTACAGCTTCCCGAAGTCAGAACTGCATATTTAATTACCGAGGAACAAGAAAGAAGTGATAGTTTGGGGCAGGGAAGTGACGGGATGGAGCCGGGAAGTGACAAACGGAAACCGATTCCACCTCCGCGCCGCATCTCCCTCATAAAGTACAAGAGCTCCAACACCACGGTTGGTTAATGTTTACAAAAGGACGGTGGTTGCTGAGTCGTCGACACATTTCCAATCAATAGTTAGTCATCGTTCAGATCGTCTATCTGCATTAAACAACTTCTTATTTGAAATTAAACTAAAAAAGACATGGAAGACCTTATTATTCTTTATTCTTAGTGTATCACCGTACATTCTTAGTGTACCACCGTACATTCTTAGTGTATCACCGTACATTCTTAGTGTACCACCGTACATTCCCACCGGAATTTGGTTAAGTCAATATAATTGAAACAAAATTGTACACAATATATATTTAACGTTAAAATATCTCTCTTGCCTGGAGAGTGCAATGTGAACACAAGGAACAGAACTGGTAGTGTCATAGGAACATCAACACAATAACAAAAAATATAGGTACCTATATTAAATATAAATATTTACCTTCCTTAGGTAAATAAATGAAACTGTTGTTGCGGCTGTATATGGGCTTTGTCAGTAATATTATATATTATTACATACCTACTTAACTATTAAATTAAAATTCTGATATAAATAAAAAGTGTCAAAACTATTTATGTACTTGTCTAGATTTCCATCAAAATGTAGACCAATTCATAACAATTATAGCTTAATTATTGGAGATCACAACTCCAAGATTGGAGTTGTTGACACAATATTAGCAGTAACTAGTGTTGCCCAATCTTAGTCTTGCTTTTTTGCTAGAGACCGATATATTAACAATACCAATAGACCAAGACTAACCATAGTCTTGGTCTTGCGGAAGAGTCTCGCAATTCTAATTTTGCTACAAATTAACATATTTTTAGCCCTTTTTTTCAATTGTTAACTATTTCGTGTCTGTCTTTTTTAGGGTGAGAGGTAAAAATATCGATCACTTATGATTTAAAGATATGTAGATTTGAAATATGTTGCACGTCGAGATCTATAACCATTCCAAATTTCAAGTAAATCAGACCAGTAGTTCGCGGACAGACAGTAAAGTCTCACAACGTTTTCTTACTACCATTGTTGTGGGACCAAAATTAGGAGTGCAAGAACTAGACCGAGACCAGCTGTCTTCGTCTTACTTCGGGCAACACTAACAGTAACTTGATACTCGCAACATTTAGGCTATGACCAAATGACATGAGATTCACTACTACACTGGTACAAGATCCGTAGAAGATCTACTTTTACCCATCAGTTATGCGAATTGAATTTGAAATAATAAAGTACACTAACAAATGCGGCGGTGATAGGGTGTCAAATATAATCAAGATTTAAAAAAATGCGAATTTCTAAAATAAACAATAAATTATATCCTTTATCACCACACTAGCCGATAGTGTCGCATACATATATACGAGGGGCGTTCAAAATATTCTCGGTATGTGGATAAAAACAAACAAGTACGAAAAGTTTGATATTTTTATTTTTCAATATACTCCCCCCCTATGTTCATACACTTATAAGATCGATCAATTATTTTTTTTAATCCCTCATAAAAATATTTTTTATCTTTGGTGTAAAAATGCTCCTCCACGGCCGTCTTCAACGCTTCATCGTCAGAAAATTTATTTCCACGCAGATCCTTTTTAAGATTGGGAAACAAAAAGAAGTCGCTTGGGGCTAAGTCCGGACTATAGGGTGGATGAGTAACAGTTTCAAACCCACATTCAACAATAGCTGCCTTGGCAATATGAGCAGTATGGACAGGGGCGTTGTCATGCAGAAGCAGAACACCTTTGGTTAACTTTCCTCGCCTCTTTTCTTTGATCGCATCTCTTAATTGACGTATAACGTTAGCGTAGTACTGCCCTGTGATATTTACACCTTTTTCTTTATAATTGATAAGCAAAACTCCTTCACAATCCCAAAATATTGTGGCCATGACCTTGCCAGCTGACGGGATTACCTTGAACTTCTTGGGATGAGCTGAACCCTTAATGTGCCACTGCATGGACTCCTGTTTGCTCTCTGGGTCATAATGATGAACCCAGGTTTCATCTCCAGTAACTATTTTTTGCAGCACCTCATCGGGATTTTCACCACACAGGTCGATAAAATCTGAACAGCAAGCCACACGCATATCCTTTTGAAGAAGCGTCAGCATTCGCGGAACCCATCTTGCACTTACTTTTGACATATTAAGATGGTCATGTATAATGTCATGTACGGTACCAATAGAGAGATTGGTTACTTGAGCTATAGATTTTACCTTCACTCGGCCGTCTTCCAATATAAGTTTTTCCACTTTATCAATATTTTCTTGTGAGGTAGCCACTACAGGCCGGCCAGGTCTAGGGTCATCTTCAATACTCTCCCTTCCACGCTTAAATTCGCTTGACCATTTTTGAATAGTAGATAAAGAAGGAGCAGACTCACGGTAAACACAATCCATTTCCTCTTTTATGGTTTTTTGATTTTTACCCTGTTTTGTCAAGAATTTTATGACGGATCGGTGCTCTAATTTCGTTAAAATTGTTAATTCGCTCATGGTGTTCATGTTTGTTCGGCAATTGCAGAAAAACAAAAGAACATCTCGGTTCCAATTTTACTTTTTTTTAATGTCAATGGATGAATCTTAGCGGCCAGTAACAAATATATATATAAAAGAGGTTGTAACGTATCAATACCGAGAATATTTTGAACGCCCCTCGTAGGTGTGGTTTTATTTAAATAAAATCAAAATGCACTTATGATTAAGGGAGAATCCCAAGAATAAAAACAGTATACAGATCTTGAAGCAATCTATTTTTAATTGTCCTTTCCATGGCAAGATATCCGTCAAGAAATTAAATCTTAAGTGGATTGTCAGGGTATGCATATTTCTCGCTCGCACACTCCAACAGTATCAAACATTTTTAGAATCTGAGTGTATTTTGAAAAAATGTAGTCAGGAAATAAAGTTAGTGTCCTGAACTCAGCAGCCACCCCTCTCGGGTCTCGAGGGCACCACTGTCACAGTCACCACACCATCTCATCGTATTGGGGTAGATATCATCAAACTATATGACCAGTGTATCACAACTAACAGAAGTTGCTTAGCGCTGAATTCCTTTTTCTGGATTCCTAATAGAGATAGTATATGGAATGCCAAAGTTCTTATATCTTTTAATATATATAATATGACTTCTTTATACGTTCACAGCTGTTTCAATACTCGGAAATAATTATATGGAATCTTATAGATTATAGCAAATTATATAAATTAACTCAAATCGACTTAAGTGTGGCTGGCTTTTGGCACTCGTATTCCAATAGAGTTAACCTCAACGACCTCTCCACACATGCATTCCTTTAAACGGATCAAGATCTTCCAAATCTGTATTCTTAGTTCTAAACTCTCCAAACCTCGAAAAAAACCATTTTAAAGATTTCGGTAAGATATTTTTTTTTCTGGCAACATTAAAGATTGCGATTCCTTATTCTAAATATACATTTTGCCTGAATACTCTACACACTTTTGACATGACAGACTGTCTTTTATATTATGAATACTCATCTGTCACGAAAGCTATTTATCATTTAGAAATGAAATCCGATTTGAATAAGATTTGCTTTTTTAAATAAAATAAATGTTTTATTACTAAAATAAAGAATAAATTGAGTGCTCCGAAGAACTCTATAACCTAATCCCTCCCTCTCCATTCCGCAACCGAACCACACGCACAGGTCAGAATATGCACCCACATACCGTAGTCACCATCCCTTCGCGTACATATAAATTTGGGGACTCATACATCTGTCGTACGATAAAGATGTGGAATGCTCTTCCAGCCTCTGTGTTTCCACTTTCCTATAATTTGGAGTCCTTCAAGCGAAGTGTGAAAAAGCATCTAGTCAAGCCGGCATAGTGTTAGGGACTGATGGCAGTTACGAGTATCTGACTTCAGTTGCTAACATTCATGGACCTTGCGCGCCACTTACCATAAGGTGGGCCCAAGGTCACATGTCGTGCTAGTATAAAAAAAAAAAAAAAAAAAAATAAAAATTACTAAGGTATAATGCGAGATGTACCTTCAGTTTGACAGTTGTATTGCTCGCGACTCGAATGTCCCTCCGTTTGACAGCTGGAAGGAATAATTGTGAGTCGAGGAACTGTTGAGGAAAGGTCTAAGAATACGGGTGAAAAACACTAAAACTATACATTTATAATGCTTTAACTACGTAAAGACCTAATTTTGCGCTAATTAACTTCTGTAACAATACTTGCTGGTGGACACACTGCTACTGTCATTAAATGACATTTTACTGTCAACTTATAGTTCTTGTTCCGCGCAATCCCAATAATGTATCTATTTCATTAACTTTTGATGTTGTTTCTTTAATTGCACCACTTTTTAATTTTCTAATATATTAAGTAATACCTGGGTGATATTTTTTTTACAAATAGCTCATACTGAGATTTAGTTGCAAACACGGACATACTGATGTCTAAGGAATGTTTGCGTTTAAGAGGGTTTCATGTTTTTGCATTCGTCTCGTTTGCACAATCCAACTTTTTTAATGTTTTTTTCAAGTTTGAGTATACCTTTAGAAAATGTAGTCTATAAACTTACTAGGAAATAAAATTACGGACATTTTAGACATATTTTCACTTACATATATACCTTTTTTAAAAATATCAATTTTAGAAAGAGTAAATTAGCAAAAACATAACGTTTTTACTAAAACAAATATATCTCCCAAAATGTCCGTAATTTTATTCCCTAGTAAGTTGGTAGACTACATTTCTGAGAAGTGCAATCAATCATATATTTTATTAAAAGCTTTTAACCCTCTAAAGAAATTAAATATGTTCCGACTGTAACCTCGACCCAAGTATTACTTAAGCAAACACTTAAAGCATGCAGCATGTGGTGTCGGCACTTAGTAAACCTATAACACTTTGCTATATTTATTATTTCGGGTAGAAACTAACAGTGGCCATGATCTTTCAGTTATGAAACTCGACTTTATGACACGCCTCGGCCCATACAAGACTATTCCAAAACCGAGGAACAGAGACAATACGAGTCCAGCTTTAAGGAACAACAATATGAAGCCCCTAAGACTCCTCTCAGCCCCAAATTCAACGCCAGAGACTTAAAGTTCGACGAGCCGAGAAACGACTTCTATTCTTCTGTCAACAAAGCTAAACTGGGCGATGGTATCGGCCAAAACTTCACAGAAACCCAAAGATCCACTGAAGCTATTCCGGGAGGGACCAAGCACTCTGAATGTACAATCAAAAGCGAAACGTACTCGTCGTTTCCAAAAACGGAGTTCATTAAAACCGAAGTAAAAGCTCCATTTGTAACATCGACTCCGCACAAAACTGAGAAAGACTATCAGTACCAAAACCTATCTACTGAATTGGTCAAAATGGCGACTCCCGACAGAATGACATCTCCTTATGGCAAAGCTGCACACACCTATGGCGGACCTAACTATCTCGAAGAAACCACCACAGAAGTGAAAGATATTCCCAACGGCACTCAGAAGGTGACCATGACCAAGATCTACAGCTCGTCTCCCGTCTCCCTGACCACGACGGACACCAAGTACGAGCCGGTGAAGCTGGAAGGGATCGATGAGCTGTCCAAAAGTTTCGACGACGACTCCAGATTCAGTACCTTGGACTCTAAAGTGAGCTCCGACAGCCGCTCCTTCATGAGGCCTTCAGACTTCCACACGTCCGACTTCCAGAGCTCCACCAGCGTGTCCAAGGTCAGGAAGCCGGCCGAATTGGTTAAGGAAATCGATGGAATGGGTAAAAAATTCTCTCAGCAAACAATTAAGTCCGAGACCATCGAACGGAAGTCCGTGATGACCTCCTCACACAAGTCGGAGTCCAGCTCCACCGTCACCAAGAAGTTTGGCAACTTCTAGCAGGTCAGCGATGAGGAATGCACGATTGTTTGTTTGTATGTATGTATGATATGCTTGTTTGTTTGGTGCTCGTTTTAATAACATTTACGAACAGAGTTGTTTTATACTCGCCATTTCATATAAGCTAACTGATTGGTAGCATGTCTTTGTTATTTTAGCCAATCACGTGCTTATAACCAAATGTTAATTGTATGTATGTATAGTCGACCTTTTCGAAACCGACCACTTGTTACTGACAAAATTTAAAACAAATTTCATGTAAAAAAAAATAATGTTTTAGTTTACTATAAAACAACTCGTGTCTTGTTTTTGTATTCTCTAATGTAGTTTATTATAAGAATTGGTAAAGATTACTTAAATTAAATATATTTATATATTTTTAATTGTATTATAAACCTACTTCTCTTTGAAAATATAGTATAATATTATTATATTTATAAGGTATACCAGAAAATCTGCGGTGCTAAATTAGTTTGTTTTAAATTTTAATATATAAAATAAGTGATAATATATATAGTTTAGTTTCTATAAATGATTTTATAATATTTGAAAACTTACATCCACCTATAGCTGGGATATATTCTGTGGGGTAACCGTTTCTCCTGCTAGTGGAAGGCTAAGCAGCAAAGTCCAAAGAGCTATTACCAGAAGACCAGCAGCTTAGCAGATTCCAGGGACATGTTAATGTTTAATCTGACTGAGAAAGGAATCTGCAAGGAAAACTCAGCTATATTTATATACAAATTTTATAACAAATAGCTTGTTTGCAAAAATAGTGACGGAACTAAAAAATAATAATTTTATGAAAATAGGTGTTTTTAATTACTTCTTAACTGCTGATGGGATTGGATCGACGTTGTGTCTCTGTTCACGATAAAATCTCAAAGATTTGTGATTACAACGAGAATTTTAAATTACGTCGCTATTCTTACAAACCATCCAAATTATAACTCGTTACTCAGCAGGTATGTTATAGTCACAAAGTGCAGTCCCATATGGGTTCTTATATACCGATCGTGCCAGTTTATATATATTCTTACTTGTTTCTTAAACTTTACATACACTATTTGAATCTATACATTTAAAGTAAATAATATATAGTGAAATGGTAAACTGATGAGACACAAAGTGTAAAAATGGGGATTATTAGATTCCTAAACAAATCCGGATATGTTTGTCCAAATTGTGGTAAATAAAAAATTACCATTTATTATACTATTGTTAACGTTTTAAATGACGATTTGTGTTATATTTAGAGATATATTTTTAATATGTGGTTTATATAACCGTGTGCCTATGTCATGTAATATGGAAATCTCTTAGAAACCGAAGTGCCATCTAGTTATAGGTCAAGTTGACAACTCTTTAACAAATAACTATATATATAACACGGAAGTACTATTGTATATATATAAACATATATAATATATGTAAGCCATATTCTAGCCTTTAACCTACTAATTAGGTAATACTTCACGAAAATATAAAAGTTGACAGCTACTGTATAGGTCACGTGACCGACACAAGTGCAGACACAAGACAACAATGTGCTTTTATATTTACGGCAAATGTATTTTAATGTAATTGTTGATTTTGTTAACAATTTGTGTGTCGTTTCGATGTCCAATGGTTAATTAACAAATCGACAATTATTTTTCTAGTAACTAATAATAATAATTACTAAGTGCATGGAAACAATAAAATGTAACAACAAATAAAACATTAAATAAATAATAACAATTGTGGTTTTGTATGTTTATTTGTTGTATATGTTTTTAGCGCGGCAACACCGACGAGGGTCGCCTGAGCCGAACCAACATTCGCTTATAACGAACAATATACTTACCCGTAATAATTTGAAAACCTTAAATTAACTGTTTATAAATAATCTACTTCTAGTAGTAATGAGTAAGCGTTTAATGTTTAATCTGACAACTATATTGAAGTGCCTTAAATCAATCCCGCAGTGATATTATATGTTCACTGCGGGATTATATATTATATATATTGTTAGGTAGCGATGCCCGCAATTGCGATTCGTCCACTGAAGGTATGGAAACACCAAGTCTTATAGGAAAATAGATACACTAAGTGCTTTTTATAATATATACAGCCCTTCTGGCACAGGCTGAGAACAATGGCGAGAAAAAATAATTTATAGAACTTAAAAAACTTACTGGTTAGATTTTTTATAATATTATCTCAAAGAGCCCACAAGAATTATCTAATTATTTTATCTTAATATTCGCCGCATAGACCTGTCACATTCGTTCAGAAATCAAACTGTAGTGTTGCCACTGTATTAAATAAATGTAAATTTGCAGTACACATGTATAATTTATTTTGTAATGGAAAGTAATGACATTTCCTAATAAAATAATTTAATAATGATTGCTAGCCAACTTAAAAACGTTATAGAAACCTCAAAATGATTTAGAAAAGATGATTCGATGAGTTCGTCGTCATTCATTTTTTTATTTTTCACAATATGGCATCTGGTTGTCGCCTTAATAAAGTTTGCATAATGTTATATCTTCTGTGACACTCGCGTGACGGAAACGAATCGATTGACGTGAGAATCGTCTAAATTGTCCAACGCGTTTGATCTCCAGTGTGCCACAAAGGAACTAACATACATACAAACATAGTCTGATACAAACACAACCCTTCGCGTCGCCCGCGCCGGTCAGGTAAAGAGGAACTCGTTATTTCCGAGATATTATATTTTTTAATACAAAGACGTTACAAACTTAGTTCAGATTGTATGGGCGTTCGCCATTGTTCTTTCATGTACGTGGTGACATGTGTCACTTGTGAAGGAAGCCCGTGCTGGCTGGGCTGGGCTGGGCTGGGCTGGTCTATTATGCGAAAAACTATGATGATAGATATGTAAAAGTATTTATTTACATAAAAAAAAACAACATAATTTATTCATGTGGCAAAACATTATATATTTTTAATATACTATTATATTATATTAAAGCCAATTAATACTGAGTATTAAATATATCTTTTGCTTAAATTACGCATAATAGACCGACTGGGTTAATTTGTAGAGATATAAAACTTGTAGGTGGTTCAAATGAATCTAAATAGTAATTATATACGCAACATATATATGCGTACATATATTATAGATATATAAAGGATGTGGCGACACATCGGTCAGGCTAAATCTGTGTCTTATTAATTGTAGAATTATATTCAACCAGAATAAGCTTTGAATGTCATTTTCTTACAAAATAATTACTTATTAAATGTCTTCATCGCTTATTCTATATATGTATAGATTATATAGTATGCATTATATATATATAATTATTGATGCTTTTAATTTTATATAACTTTTCTATATAACTATAATTATATTAGATGTCGGTAGATTAAGAAATGTGTATCGATTAATATAATTATGTATTATGTAATACCAAATAACGATGAAATTTTTTTACTAATTATTTTTGACTTTGTTATATGTTTTATAATTTTATTACCGAATAGCATTTTATTAATTATTGGTGTGAGCTCGCCGCCATTTTATTGTGCGATTGTAATAAATGTATTACTAATTATTGTGGTGTTTTATTTTTCCCGGAAAACCCTATCGTTACCATATGAGCGTTTTCACATGATCCGATACGATATCGGGCCACGAAAATGTATGAGATGTGCGTACCTTCCAAAATCGGATCCGACTCCGATATGTTGGTGCCACCATCAGGCGCGCTTAATTATTTTGGCATTATTGTACAGCTAACAAAACTAGGCATAGGCTCCAAAGCACGCAAACCATTAGATGGGCGTAGTGTCACACGTCCTGCTCAGCATTAAACAAAACAAAAAACGACGTAGGTTTCCTTTTTTATTTAACATATAGATAACACATGCTGATGGACATGTATTGCTTACCAATGGGGTGTATCACCAACTTGTTATCATGATAGATGGTACCTTATATAACTGTCAGTTGCATAGAACATTTATTATTTTCTGGATATCATGCCGAAGTGAGCAGCTTTGAAGTGTACAAATCTAGATTTCTAAGCTAAATCAAAGATATGGTGATCTCAAAATTGCCATAAATTTATTAATAAAACCTTTTTTCTTTTTAAAGACGGTGTTTGCTTTCTTAATTATTCGTTTAAGTTAGGTAACGTTAAGTTAAAATACATTTTTCTGTTATAAAAATAAAAAACTACGATATAGGTATAAACAAGGTACCATTGCCGCTAGCGACATCTACAAAAAAGTTTTGCCTGATACACCATTGGACTGACGCAACGATTTCATCGAAGTATGTGAAGATATAACTGCCTCCGTGGTCTAGCGGTTAAGTCCGTGGATTTAGACTCGGAGGTACCGGGTTCGATTCCTGGTTTTATTATGAAATTTCAATTGCCAGTTAAAAAATAATAATTATTATAAAATAATCGAAAGCGTTCCAGAAAATTCCAAACTATATTCAGATATTACAGTATGAAGAACAAATAAAACAAGGTATTTAAATTAAATTGTTTTTTTATTATTATTCAATGAGATTCCAACAATAAACAAATCATACATTTAAACCATTGTTTATTTCATGTAACTAAATTGACTTAAATTAATATATCGAAAAAAATAATGTGTGAGAATGAATTCAAAATAAGTAAAATTTGAATGATGACGTCAGTCCCTCTGACAGCAATATCAAGCTATAACAAATACCCTGCATCAGCTAATTAGATACACAACTAATAAACAATGGTTAATTTAAGATAAATACTAAATTAATACAAATCATTACATTTTGATTATAAGCAAAATTATAATTGTCAAATATTCAAATTAAACCACCATTTTGGATAACTTTAATATTTTTTTGATAACAATTAAGTTTTTATAAATAATAATTCTACGAGACGTGCAGTGGCCGCGGTCTCGTATAACTAACAGGGTGGATTTTTGAGACAAGACAATAAGTTTTCTGACCGCCCCGAAAGGATAATTTACTTTTATTTTTCAGTCAGTCTTTTCTATAGAGGATTATATCGGAACCAGAACGGAAAGTTTGGCATGCCATTTATTTATTATTGTATCTATCGATATAATACTATATATGTCTAACTTAAGACCAAACAAAGTCACACGGTATATCCTTATAAGAAATAGATAAGCATCAAAAAAAGTTTTCGAGTAAAATTACAATATTCTTGCAATTTATTTTTTTAAATCTGAATGCGGTTCACCGTATCTCAAAGAGTTATGGATGGTCTCCTAGGTACATTTTCCTGTTAACTATAACGGTTAAGGCCCTGACTGTCCTGTCTCAAAAATCCATGATATGTATTGTATGCAGAGCGACAAATTTAAAACTACCCACTCTAAAAGTTTTTTTTTGTGTTTTGACTAATTTTGTTTCTAAGATAATTCGGATTATTAATTTAAAATAAACTTTTATAATTATCTGGGATAGATTAAAATAATGTCAATTCATATTAAAAGTTATCCGAAATGATAAAGAATATGATACTCCTGTAGTTAAAGCATAGATACCATCGCAATACATGTTAGTTTGGTTAACAAACTAACCCCCAGTTTTGAAAAGGATCAAAAATATATCCAACGAAATTTTTTGTTGATAAAACTCTTTTGCAACCCTCTCGCTCGCACAATCCAATATTTTCAAAGATTTTTCTAAGAAATGTCTATAAACTTACTAGGAAATAATATGACGAACATTTTGGCATATTTTATATAATTCATTAATCATGCAGTATTTGGTTGGGTAGGGAGAGGAGCAGAATGATGGATGGTGAGCGTCTTATTGCGCAATAAAATAGTCACAAGCCCGAGATCAGTCACTTTTCATTTATCTTTCCCACAAACGAAATGCCCGCACGGGTAATCCATGGAATTCTTAGGTATTTGTCTTCTCTCATATATTTGTATTAGTATGATAGAGTAAAAATCTCTTTCTAAAATTAGGTATATGAAAGTAAAAATATGGTAATTTTATTTCCTAGAAAATTAATAGACTACATTGTCATTATTAATAGACTACAAGTCATTGAAAATATTGGATTGTGCGAGCGAGACAGACGCAAGAGCTTTTAACGTATCAACAAAAAAGATAAACGTCCCATATCTTATTCATACTTCATAGAAACTTGGGGCAATACAATAACAATATAGGAACATTTAATATATAAATATATATTTTTAAAATTGTAAATGCAATTCCGATTAGTTTATTTCTTCCTGACTTATATAGGAAAAAAGTTGGATTTTACATACTCTAGAGCGGTGGTCAGAAACCACGCTTCTTTTTTTCATAGAATATTCACATTTAGCCAACTTTACTGTCGGCCCATCATGACAAGTGGTAAGCTCGTCGATATCTCTAGCGTACCAAATTTGAAAAAATATTACAAAAAAAATGTGTCCCGAGTTACGTGACGTTAGTTGGTAACGCAAATAAAAATACTGATGGATTTAGGAGTAAACCATATAATGTTGGCAACCCCAAAATTATTGTCACTGTAACATATTATTGAAGTTATTTTTTTTATCCTTTTCCTGTAACAATGCAAATTATGATTAAATTTTTATTTTTACAACTCCCAATTATATTTAAATCGTTAGCTATGTCAATAACACTGCCAATGAACATATCTAACTTGCCAATTACTATGCTAAGGTGCCACTCATTGTATGGTTTACCTTACTTAGTGACTTTAATTTACTAATAATAATTAAATATAAAAAATAATGTTTACTAAATCGGAGACATATTCAACAATTCATCATATAGAAAAAAATCATGTGGCAGCATCGTGGACCAGCTTGATCACCACGGCCTGTCTTGTCAGAAAAGTACGTCGTCATTTCCGCCACGTTTCTGTCAAAAGTGTGATCCACCGGGCTTTGGTTACTGCCGGGATCCCTTCGGTTCCTGGATCTGTCAGGGCTGGCTGCGGACTCGGCTGAAAAGCCCAAATGTTTTGGTCTTGAGACAATGGGACCTGGGGGCCAACCGCTGAGAAGTTCTGAAGAACTGTCTAAGCGGCTGGTTAACGCTGTACGCGCAAATCAGCATCGCTGTGCAGCGGGGGAATGCTGCGAGTGTTCTTGGCTCACTGCCACATGATGATGGGTGAATATTTTTATATATAATTTATTTAGTATATATATATTTATTAGCTTATTCATCATATATTAATATTGATTAATTTAAAAGTAATTTGTACTATTTGTGGAATGCATTATTTGTAAATTTAAATTTGGACTTTTTTAGTACAAGTCTACTTTTAGTACAAGATCCGTAAAAACCTTCTCCGAAATTAGTGTATTAAATAAAATAAAAACAATATATATATATAAAGTCTTGGAATATTCCCTTATACTAAATACAATACATTTTATGAATACTAATCACGATACAAACATCTATTATTGTGCTCATTATTTATTATTATATAAATATTATTAAAAGGTGACCCACTAATCATCAGTTTCTAACACCTGGATTCTAAGCCGTTTCCTCAACTGCTCCTCCACTCAATTATTCTTTCCAGCTGTCAACGGGTTGTTAATGTTACAATTTTAAATATTTCCCGTTAATAAGTTTTTTTCTGGCAACATTCAACAATCCGTATTCAATACAATTCAGGGATCCTTCGCGCCATTTTGCGCGGACATGTCAAGTGCAAATTTTTGTTTTGTAAATTAATTTACTGTGTATATTGTTAGTCAAAAGTTGTGTTGTTTTGTTTAATAATGTGCTACGACGTGAATAATTATGGAAAACGATAAATTTGACTTTGGTTGCCCCGCGCTGTTAACTCAATGTTCTTTAACTGAAATAAGAATTACAATGTTTAATCAATATAAATATTACCGGAATATAGGAGGCTTCGAGGTTTTAAGGTACGTCGAGATGTATCGTCGTCTCTCAGTTTGACAGCTGGAAGGAATAATGGAGTGGAGGAGCCTTTGAGGAATCGTCAAAGAATACAGATGTAAGGAAATCAATAGATTTGAATATTTCTGATTATAAGGCATGTGACAATCAGCAGAAGAATTTGAAAATATATTCACATCTGATTGATTTCTCTCAGAAACTGAAGTTGAATAAATTTTGTATCTCTCTCGCTCGCACAATCAAATATTTTAAAGATTTGTCAATTCTCATTGTACTTTAAGAAATAAAATTACGACTTGGAGATATATAGATGATCAGAAACGAGTTCAAGCTTTACGCAGTTGGTGCTAGAGTTCCAGCAAAATCTTTGCACCACTTATGGAACGAGATTCCAAGACGGCATTAACGGAATCATACAGTATTTGGTTGGGGAGGGAGAGAAGCAGAATGGTGGATGGTGAGCGTATTATCGCGCAATAAAATAAAAAGGAGACCTCCTCTGTAAACCAGCCTATTGTTGCTCGCAACCTCGAGACACCATTCTTTAGATCTCTTACCAACACACGATGGACTCGACACCCGCACGGTGAATCCATGGAATGCTTAGAAATTCGTCATCTTCGTCATAGATTGCCTTTTGTAAATGTAAAGTTGATAGACTACTATTACTACGCGTACGTTTAAATTTGGGGACTCATACATCTGTCGCACGATAAAGATGTGGAATGCCTCTGTGTTTCGACTTTCCAATAACCTGGAGGCCTTCAAGCGAAGTGTAAAAAAGCATGTAATCAAGCCAGCATAGTGTTAGGGACTGATGTCAGTCATGAGTGTCTGATTACACTTACCATAAGATAGGCGCAATGTACATAATAATACACTCTATTTGAAAAAAAAATATTAAAATGTCTTATTGTGCGAGCGAGATGGATGCAAATCGCTAAACCTTCTTAAACATAAAATTAAATGCAATTTATCATTAGTATAACTTGAATATATTTTATATTAATTCTAATTAATAGTATATCGATTAGATATCATTAAAAAAATAATTTTAGCTATTCAGATTTAGGAGGATATTTAATCAGTTTATATATATATATAAATACTCTAAAGGGGACGAAAAATATTTATTATTTAATATTGTTATTTATATACTAAAGTAGGCGTTTTAAAATTAATATTCGTTGCATTATTGGAGTAAACATAACTATTTGATATTTTCATCTTACAATAAAAAAAATATATTTTATGTTTTTTTTATTTATTAAATATTTGTGGATTTAATTACTAAAATAATAAACATTAATTTTAGAGGAAGACGAAATTAACACAGTTTTAGCTATATTAACTCTTATATTGCATGTAATTGTCAAAAGAGCAAATATTTATTTTAGGCTTCAGGTGTCATTAGTAAAACATTTATTAGAAAAAAATAAAAAAAATCCGAATCATTATCCGAAAAACAAAACACTACTGCATGGTCTGAAAATCGCGATATCCATCGTGAAAAAAAAAAGGCTGAGGAGTGTTATTATTAATTTCGCCCACAGCCGAGAGACGAAATAGAGAAAGAATTACGTAAGTCAACGTTCGCGCGATCGTCGACCTCTCGATACCTACTTGATTAGGTTCAGTATAAGTGCCGATATTTTTAGGATAACTTCTCTGCACTATAACTTCATATTTTATTACTAAATAATTAACATAAAAAAGTACGTAGTTCTTTATTTTTATTCTATATTATGATATTATTTTTTTTGTTCTTTAATAAATTTCACGCAGTACCACCTATTTCGCAAAACCTGGCTTAGTATTTAATACGAAGATTAAAACAAAAGGGAAATGTGGTACGAAGATACGCGGAACCAGCAAACTACGTCTAACAGACGCACTTGAATCAGTACAAGTCAGTAATCATCATATACCGCGTGTGTTATTCTATTGATAGAAAAATTGTCTATTTTAAATTTAACAGTTTGTATTTAAAAAAATGTCACTTCTGACATATGGTTTCTTAGGAATAGTTGTTAGATCAATAGAATAACATCTAGTGGAAGACCATACAAAGTCTCACGGTATATGGGGTAGAAGTTGCAGTTTATTTTTTACGGTTTTCCAGCGCTGTTAACTTTATGGGAGTTATATATATTTATATGTTTTGGCGTTTTTGATTCCAATCTCTAGATTGAAAAGCATCAAATTCTGCAACACTTGGAATTGGATGATGCCAACTCTGTTGTAAACAATGATTATGAAAAATATACGTGTTTAAGACTGATGTATTCTGTAAAGTGTCCTTTGACAAAAATAAATAAATAAGTACATAGTTATTTTTTGTAGGTTTCTAAATTCAATTTCTTTTCATTAGCAACACGATTCCTAGGTCGAACGGTACAGTATCATCATTACAGCTCCTAGACCACTGTTGGAGATGGGCTTTCCACTAGATATATCGGGAGAATTTGGCCTACACTCGCCAACTAGCCAGACGCTTTGAGAAACCGGCTGGAAGTCTGGCAAGTTTAATAGCCAGGGCTTTTTCAATTAATTACCTATAGTCTGCCCGTCGAGGGAATGCGTTCCTGGCAGCATATAATTTGCATATAATTTTATTTTGTAAAATGTAATTTATTGTTTTTGACACCATTTATGAATAATGGCTTCAGTTTTGACAACCAGGTTTAATGGCTAAACTCCATCTAGTGAATCGTCGCAAACAAATCGTAATAATAAATATTTAATAACAACTAAAAGCTGCTATTTTTTATGATATAGCGTAACTATATTAATTAAATATTATTTTTTATACTTAGTTATTGCTCTAAATTACAATATTTATTGGTCTTATCATAAGATAGGGTTTTTTAGTTTTTAAGATTGTTTATAGGCTAAACCCAATATTATATCTATCTTAGGTTTTTAAAATTTTAGACGCAACGTATAAATTCAAAATTCAAGTTCAAATTATTTATTTCCATTTGGTTCACAGGTAACACTCGGATATTGTCAATTTTTACAAATAAAATACAATATTATTAAAATTAAATTATGGATGGACCGAAATAAGTAAGTGACATTGGTGCCATAAACAAGTACTGCGGCTTAATCTAAATTTGTGGCTTTATAAAGGCCGTGTTAACTGTGACAAGAGCAAATATTATTTTTAAGCTTCAAGTGTCATGGGTAGAATCCCTTTTTGAAATAAAAGGTAACTTTTTTAAAAGATAAAAATCATTATCCGAAAAACATAACACTACTGTATGGTCAATGAGGTCGCGTCTGAAAATCACGATATATATAGTAATAAATACCTGCCGGCTGGGGTGTGTGACAAGGTCGGTTGGACCCGCTTGACCTGCGTCCAAGAGAAATAAAGAGAGAAAGAATTATCTAAGTTAATGTTCGCGCGATCGTCGACCTCTCGCTACCTACTTGACTAGGCACAGTATGAGTTGCGATATTTTAAGGAAAACTTATCTGCATCGTAACTTTAAATTTTATTACTGAATAATAAAAATAAAAATTACGTAGTTCTTTATTTTTATTCTAGATTATAATATAAAAATATTTGCTTTTTAAGAAATTCCACGCAGTATTATAGTAGAATATTAATAGGAATACATCATTTGAAACTTCGTCACACTAAAGCTTGCATGTATACTAAATTAAAATTCCTGTAAATATAATGTTTCGCTAGCAGACTCGCTACCGTGTGACGTCATTCATTACAAACTACAATCAATTAATTGATTAGGGAGAGAATTATCTATACATTATCACTTTTTTTTATTATGTATCTTAATTTTTATCAATTAATAGTAGTATCATCACGACTGTCTTCCTTGCGGGGTGGTCAGAAAACACGCTTATAAAGAAGCGGATTCACATTTAGCCACCTATAGTATAGGCCTATACAAGTGGCAAGCTCGAGCCGTGATGATACTTTTCTCTAATTAGTAGTCTGTCCAAGATATACATATTCCTGCTCAACTTGTGTATATGTCTTCTCACAAAAACAATTTAAGCACAGCAGTAAACACATATATAATACTATCAATAGAGTGTTAGACATTTACAGAATGAATTATGCTAGTACTAAAAAAGCCGTTACAGAATGGTTGTATTTGCAGGACTACCAAAAAACAGAAGAAGTACTGAAAGTAATGACATAGATTTGTTAAAGATTGTTTTAGTAATATACTATATTATATATTATATTATATTTTTATCTATTGTATTTATATCATATGTATATGTTTATTTATTTTTATCTATTTTATTTGTTTATTAATACTTGATTTATGCAATGAGTTTTATAAATACTGTAGTTTTTGATTTTATATCGTGTTATTTTTATTTTTTATACTTGTCTAAACTGTTTTCAAATTTATTGTTTTTGCATGTTGATCACGAATGCCTTTGTAAGCAAGAGTGGGGCTCCCTGTATCACAGACCTTGTGGGTCATAGTACAGGGATCCCCGTATTTACTGATTGATGTATCTAGGTTTTTAAGTAAATAAACGTTTTTATTATTATTATATGTATATGTGGCGAATAGCATTCCATATAGCGTAACGAAAACCTAAGTGGGAATTTGAAGCTAGTCTTTTGTGAAACACAACCACAAGTCTCAAAGATTGATACATTACGTTAGCGTCTAAAAAAAATAAGATTTTGTCTATTGTAAGCAAAACCACAGATAGATAGAAGATTGGGTTTGGCAGTATATATTTTTTGATATGAAATTTGTACATATAGTTCATTTTATTAAAATAGTTATATACTAAAAACTAGTGGCCGTATTGATTTATTCAATTGCTTAGTTAAGCTTTTGCTTGCCTCGCGCTCGCACAATCAAATAAGTACAAAGATATTTCAAGTGTACTATTTATATTTATAGAGATATATTAATCATATGTTAGTTTTAGTAAAATCGTCATAAATGTTTATCCTATTTTTCTCTCTAAAATTAGATATATGAAAGTAATAATATATCTAGAATTAGATATATAAAGAGAGAAGACAATTTTCTAAGCATTCCATGGATTCACCGTGCGGGTGCCGGGTCCATCGTGTGTGGATAAGAGATGAGAAAAATGGTGTCTCGGACTTGCGACCGACAATAGGCTGGTTTAAGAAAAGATGGCCTCCCTTTTTTATTTTATTGCGCGATAATACGCTCACCACCCACCATTCTACTCCTCTCCCTCCCCAACCAAATACTGTATGATAAAATTAAGTCTAAAACGTACGTAATTTTATTTCCTAGAAAGTTATTAAATAAATAATGTTTAAAATTGTTGTAATGTGCGAGCGAGAGGAATGCAAAGCAAATCCACTTAATTATTATTTTCCCAGAAAATTGATTTTTACAACAAATTATTCCCATTTTCTTTTGTTTAAAAATATTTTATTAATTTTGTAATATTAAGATATTTTAAAGCATCTAATGGCGTACATCGTCGGATAAAGATAAAACTCATTAAGTGACATATTGACAAATAACAAGACTTTTCAATTAGTCAATTAGGTACTTAGTGATTTAGACTCGGAGGTACCGGGTTCGATTCCTGGTCGGGACACAAAAAAATATTTATTAATGTAAATAAATAGGAACATTTAATTTATTTGTGATATTTCTCTCCTTTGGTACGCTGGAGACATCGACGAGCTTGCCACTTGTCATGATTGGCCGGCAGTAAAGTTGGCTAATTTATAAGCGTGGTTTCTGACCACCCCGAAAGGGAAACGGTCGTGATGATAATGATTACTACGTGTTGGGTAGGGAAAGGAGTAGAATGGTGGATGGTAAGAGTCTTGTTGCGTAAAATACAAAAAGAGGTCTCCTTTGTAAACCAGCTTACTGTCGGTCGCAAGCCCGAGATACCATTCTTCTCAACTCTTACCCACACACGATGGACCCGGCACCCGCACGGTGAATCCATGGAATACATAGAAATTTGTCTGAATATTTGATTTTAGTAAAATAGAGGAAAAATGTTATTGCCTGTCGTAAATTAAGTAAAAATATTTTTTACTTCCTAGAAAGTTGATAGACTACAAAAGATACCTTGAATAATCGTTATAAATGTTGTATGGTGCGAGCGAGAGGGATCCAAATGTTTAATGAGTTTTACCTTTAAGACCGTCGATGTCTTTGACTTTCGACGTTATTAAAAATTAAATAAAATTAGCCCAGAGGGAATATCTGGTTTAACCTACAATATCCTAGTTCAACAGTTACATATTACATATTGACATATTCTTAGACCAGATAATGTCACGTGACATAAAACTTTAGGCTAAGGATATAAACACATTTAAAACAGTTCAAACGTAACATTATCTTAGCCCAGAAGTAATCCCTTGTTACCACTTGACTCATGGAAATTATTTAGCACATAATTTCTCTGGTAATCGCATAAGAAACATTTAGCCCAGAAGTTACTACTGGTGTAACCTAGTTATTGCTTAACAGAATCATGCTCCCTGACAGGTTGAAGCACTTTGTCCATGAGATCGATTAAGTGATATAACTTACCTTGCTTAAGAAATTAACCTGTTTTAGCTTGATTTAATCTAAGCCCAGAGTTTACCACGCGACTTATACTAAGCCTGGGCATACCTGTAGTTTTGAACCCTATTCTTTGACATTATTCTAGCCCAGGGGGTTATATATGGCTATAAATTTAGCCCAGAGTCGATCTGTAGTTTGTTCTCTGGTTATAGCTCAATATAATTTTAGCCCAGAGGTTATAATTTGAGATATTATTAGCCCAGAAAAATATTCTCGTTATCGCTTGACTGAGTCGTACTCCCTGACAGAGTCTGGTATAGAAACTGGCTCCACGGGGACCTTATCCATGAGATCGTTTAGGTTTTTGATATAACTTATCTTTCGGAAGAATTTGGAACTGAAACAAAAGAAATCACTTGAGTCCCTACCACAATGTAACTGACATTTTGACTACACGCAGTATAGCCGTGGTAATATATATCTAATTGACTTACCTAACAAAAGGTTTACAGACAAGTACAATAGTTTTAATCCAGAATGTGGGATGTACCAGGTACAAGTGTTTTAAACTCTTTCTTAATCTGAAACAAAAAACATTTATTGCTTGATTACTACCACTTCATAATTGTTACGACTACAAACGCTCGCCTTTCCAGATGCTGCAAGTATGTGAGACTGAAGTGCCTACCACTTCAGGTACGCAAAATATAATCAAAATAATTTTATGATTGATACACGTATAAAACAAATTAATTCTAATATCATAGCGACTTTAACAGTCCCAGTCGGGTCCCATTGATGTTTAGGATTAGACTTTATTATTTGTTTAGTGTGTATCAATCATAAAATTATTTCAATGGTGTATTTCAGCTGTTTTAAAACTTTTTGGCGACGGAACGGGATCAGTTGAACCCATATCTTAACAGCCTTATCCACAGTTAAGTTACTTGCTTTTAGCATTCTTTCCAGATTGACCAAGTTTCTGTTTGATCAAATGCCTGTTTGACCCATAATTTACCCACCCGTTAGAAACCCCTGTCTCAGTTTGACACAGCACATGTTTGACCGTTTTAGTAACTCTCTGCTCGAGGAGCAGCTGCACTCTTTCGACATTTCTTGTGTTTGACCTAGTACCTATTTGACCTGAAACCTGTTTGATGTTCACAGTAACTCGCTCCTTTGGATTGGTTTTAGCACCCTTTAGACACTAATCTCAGTTTCACAAAGTACCTGTTTGATCTTTTTAGTACACGCTTGAGAAGTAGCTGTATTCTTTCGACATTTATTGCAGTTTAACCTAGTACCTGTTTGACCCATAACTAAAGTCATGAATTAATTGTTCACAGGACTTAGCACATGTTAGACACTTGTCTCAATTTGACACCCCACCTGTTTGGCCTTTTCAGTAACTCACGGCTTGAGTAGCTGCAATCTTTCGAAATTGGAACCAGTTTTACTTAGCCCCTGTTTGACCTAGTGCCTGTTTGACCTTTTATATTTTTTAAGATTAACGTAATTATTTAAAACAAAAACTTACCTCCGATGAATAAGCTTGTAACACTGATGTAGCCAATGGAATGTGGGAGTTCGTGTGCTAGCAGCTGAGCCGTGCAAGTATATTAGTACGTAGTCGTCAGTTACTAGTCGTTCCAGTGTCCATAAGACATATCTACAAAGAAAAATATCATTGGTTTTATCGAGTCAAAATCTACGCAGCGACTAAAACGCAAAAGGGTGGGTATAAAAGAAAGCATAGGGACAAAAATAAGGAAAGGTTCGGGCATGTTGAAAGGATCAGTTACTGAGTTAGAAAGACTGACGAACCAGCTATATAATGCGAAAGTTGTGGGTCAAAGAGGCCCTGGCAGACCGAGACTGACCAAATAAATAAAACACTAGCAGACGGTGCAGTAAAGAGTTTACGAAACGAAAGGGTTAACGAATGTAGATGAGTTGATCGTGAAAAATAACGTTCAATCGTCTCTGCCTACCCCTCGTGGAGCCGGCGTGAAGATACGTATGTACTGTGTACAAAATGATATTGTGGTCTTTGGGCGGCCGCATATTATAAGAATTTTGTGTCGGAAACTGATTCATATATCGTATAATAAGATTTTTTAAGATGAATATTGTATTATGTCTATTTGGGTTGTAATGTGCTGCTCCAAATACAAGCTATTTCTCAGAAAATAAGCTTTTCATTATATTAATGAATTTTTTGACATGTAAAAGCGCAGAATACATTATATTATTATCCTATGCCTACTTACAGAATAAATTAATTGAATTGAATATGATGCAACCACAATCAAGGGACACATTTCAGGATCAAATATGGTCAAACAGCAGTTCAGTTTACAGTCCCAGCCAGGATCCGCTGCAGTGACAACACATTGCGCTTAAAAACATGCATAGAGTTAAGAAATATGTCTAGACTGTCATTCAAATTTTTTCGTTAAAATCTGTTGTATTGACGACATGTCGTTAAGTCGTGGAGTAAGACAGGGCTGCATACTTTCCTCACTGCTGTTTAATATTTATGCTGAAGAGATATTCTTTGAAGCTCTAGAAGATACGGCCAACAGAATCAAAATCGCCTTAATGATAGCCGACCTCCGATAGAAGATGGCACCGTAAGAAGAGAAGAAGAAGATTGACGACATGTACGGTTTAGGGATGAGTGTGTATTCCTCGCATGTCGAGGTGTTCAGCTTAAAGTAGGAACTGTTGAGGAAACCTCTAAGAATATGGGTGTGGAAGTTTGTGAGGGATGATGAGGGTAATGAATACTTACAGAAATAGGTTATCCATAACATAGTTGTAGTCTACCCTGGCGGAATGTGGTAAGTGACAAGCGCTAAAAACAATAATGGCGGCTCCAGAAGACTCATATCCTCCATGAGACACTACGCGTTTGTATGGCTCGATTACCTTAAAACAAAGACCTGCATTGACTTCTGGACAAGTGTTACACTCAATAGGGTAGACCTGCATTGACTTCTGGACAAGTGTTACACTCAATAGGATAGTTGACTATTGTAAAAAAATATGTGTTCCTTGTTTTATTATATCTGAGTACCTAAAATAACATTGATTATCGTTTATAAAATCCTGGAGAGATTTCAGAGCAAAGCCCGAAGCCTTTTGCTTGACATTCCCTTCTATATTAAGGACAATTTTAACTCCGCTCTTTCTATACCTTCTCATCACACCAACTATGTCTCTAAATCCTTTGTCGTTACTGCCTCCTCTCTTTGGAACAGCTTGCCTGTCAGCATTAGACAGGCTCCTAACAGAGCTTTATTTAGAAGGAGAGTTTACACTCACTTTATTAAGTCCTTGTAGATTTCTTTCACTGTCACTGTCAAACCTGAAGACCCTGGTGGGTAGTTGGTCTTGTGGTGTTATGTATAATAAATATGATTATCTTAAAACCAGTAGTTATTTTTATGTATAGTATTTATAATATATGTTTATGTATTAATGTTATCTATATGTTATGTATATGTGTATGTATTAATGTTATGTATATAGTATTTAAGTATATGTATGTTTATATAGGAATTGCTTACTTTTATGGTATTTATTGGAATAAAAATAATTTCTAAATATGATTTTCACAATCCTCGATCTAATGAAGAAATCTCATTTGTCCCAACGGTCAGAGAATGCCTTACGGCATTATGTTCGCCGATTGTAAATTACAATAAAGATTTTAAATAAAAATAAAATAAATAAACAGGCATATTACAACAGATGAAAACAATAAGAGAGAAAATAACCTCATTCATCATCATTATCTTTACAGCCCCTGGAACACGGTGTCCTAGACCTCACTGCTGGAGATGGGCCTTCAAGAACATATATCTGGAGAATTTGGCCTACACTCGCCACGCTGGCCAGACGGCTTGGCGAGGAATAACCTCATACTTGCAAATCTCACATCTATGTGTCACACTTATGTTTTAATGTTGTTATGAAATATGTATTGTTTAGACGTATAATCTGTTATGTACATATTCATGGAAATAAATTAATAAATATTTTTAAATAACATCATTACTTTATTCTTTTTATGTATTTCTTCTTACACACCCTCTCACACACACACTCATACACATTCACATAACACACAGAGAGCTAACACGAAATTCCTAAAATACCCACCAACAGCTCTAGAATTCTTTTTTTTATTTTATTTTATATTTTTTTTATATTTAGTGTATTTATTTATTTGTTTGTACTTGATTAAACTTTACAATGTTTAAATAATTTGTATAAGCTTTTATTTATTTAGACCCCATAAAAAACTATTTTTAAAAAGTAGATTATTTTCCCCAATATTTATAAGATTGATACACTGCCTCCGTGGTCTAGCGGTTTAGTCCGTGGATTTAGACTCGGAGGTACCGGGTTCGATTCCTGGTCGGGACACGAAAATATATATTAATGTAAATAAATACATTTAATTTATTTGTGATATTTCTCTCCTTTGGTACGCTGGAAACATCGACGAGCTTGCCACTTGTCATGATTGGCCGGCAGTAAAGTTAGCTAAATGTGAATCCGCTTATTTATAAGCGTGGTTTCTGACCACCCCGACAGGGAAACAGTCGTGATGACTTTACTTCTAAGTTTAATACGAGAGTATAATCACCTACTTTCATATCACAGCTTCTGAAACCTCCTCCTGGTAGCGCCACCTTCAGCCAGGCTCGCTCCTCATCCCTCTCCTCGGCCGCTGAGTATTCTTGTATGGGAGAACTGTTTTCACTTATACTATTACTGGAAGTAAAATAAAACAGATTCCAAAATATTTTGTATAATATATGCGTAGCGTATATACTTCCCCCTCGTTCCCAGACACGATAATAGTAACCTAAGCACGCTTAAAGGTGTTCCGATACGCGCTCAAACTGTTTTGCCAAAGCTGTGTGACGTCACAAATGACATCATTTCTCGCGCTTAGACTGCTCACGATATCGAGGTAGATCGCTCTGAGCGCTGTCAGTTTTTTGTCATGAAATGAAATGAAATAATTTATTTGTCAGAAATATGGTAGGTATAGGGATGTAAATTATTATATGTAATTATATCACATGCTTCGCTATTTAAAAAAAAAGCAAAGTATCATCACGACCGTTTCCCTTTCGGGGTGGTCAGAAACCACGCTTATAAATAAGCGGATTAACATTTAGCCAACTTTACTATGAGCCAATCATGACAAGTGGCAAGCTCGTCGATGTCTCCAGCGTACCAAAGGAGAGGAATATCACAAATAAATTAAATATTAATTAATTGTATTTATTTACATTAATAAATATTTTTGTGTCCCGACCAGGAATCGAACTCGGTACCTCCGAGTCTTTCTCTTAACTTAACCGTTAGACCACGGAGGCAGTTAAGTTAAGTTCGCTATTTCTAGCATACAAATATTTATTTAGTCACATGACTTTGTCGAGCTTAGTGTCTAGATATTCTTTTGTCGAATAAAAACATTTATTAACCAGCATTTGTTTGACTCTTAATTTGAACAGTTTTAGTGGCAGCTCCCTTATAGTAACTGGAAGCTTATTAAATATCTTTGTTGCCATTGCATAACAACTTCGGCTATATTGAGTACTTTTATGAGCTGGAATAATTATTCTACTAGGATAACGCATTTAAAATTGCAATTATCCCCAAGAGTTTTAAAAAGTTCCGGGTGGCTCTTTACAAATAAACAGCATTCAAGTATATAGATAGAAGGAACAGTCAGTAATTTTAGTTTTATAAAGTCGCGCACCGTTATCAAGTTTATTTATTATAAAGTTTTCGTTTATTACTTCTAAAACAAATCTATAATTAATATTTAAGTAGGAACTAAATAAAAAATGTCTGTAACACGGCAAGTTATTTTAGAAGACCAAAATAAGTTAATAATAGTAAATGTTACAAATATAAAGATGAATAAACCGAGAGATGTGTGTTTGTTAGTATTCATACTCAAAGATGTGGAATCCGCAATTTATCTTCTATACATAAAAAAAAACTATTACAAATGTTATGAATAAAATATTCCGAATTGATATCACGCTCTGAGATTTGATTCGGAACGACTGTCAGTATCATATTCATTCTAAGCACTCTGAGCATGATTCGGAACGAGTGTTTGTGGAGACGCCAGTGACGTCACGAGCCTATATATATAGACATTGCGTTCCGGTACATTTCCAAGTCAAAGTCAAAATATCTTTAGTCACGCAAACCTATTATTACAGGCATTTATGATTTTTTTTAAATATAAATTAAAGTTAAGAAGATTTATTAATTATATTCTTACCGTTTACTACTATGATTGCTAGGTTCACTCTGTAGATCCACTTCTTCAGACTTGATGCTGCAATCCAACTCGCTGTCAGAACTACACTGATCCATATCCTAGAAAATATTATAAATAGAAATAAATAAGGTAATACTATACTTGCTACTGTTTTTTTCTAGGGTAAAATTGGATAAGACTTTTGTACCCGTTCGACCTTGGTGACACTATTTGTTAACTATTTGACCCGCTGTCTAAGAGTTCTTTACTACTATTATAGTCGTCTTACTTTATAATAATAATAATAAAGTTCTTTATTGCACATAATTTACTTATGTAGTGTACATGAGCGAACCAGTAATATTTTCTAATGTAGAAAAGATGTATGTAGTAAAACTATTTACTAATATTGAAAGGGCGTCTCAACCTATATACCAAATTAGCATTAACCCGCTGAAACAAAAACTTCGAGTTTTGTTACTCCCATCCAGTGTCAAAGCTCGGCTCGTTATACACAATGCAATGTTAGTACCAACACTGATGTATGGAAGCGAGACGTGGATATGTCAGAATACGCATGAGAGTAGGGTTAATGCAGTAGAAATGAGGTCGTTGCGTCGGATATGCGGCGTCACTTTGGCAATAATATAATAGGGACAAAAATAAGGAAAGGCATGCTACGATGGTTCGGGCATGTTGAAAGGATGAGCGATGAAAGATTGACGAACCAGATATATAATGCGAAAGTTGTAGGTGAAAGAGGCCCTGGCAGACCGAGACTCACATATCACGATCAAATAAATAAAACACTGGCTGAAGGTACATTGAAAAGCTTTCGTAACAAAAGGGCATGTATGAAGAGGATGATGAATGTCGACGAAGCGAAAGAGGTATGTCGTGATCGTGACAAGTGGCGCTCAATTGTCTCTGCCTACCCCGCAAGGGATCTGGCGTGAAGATATGTATGTATGTATCCATTTTTTATGCCAGAATATAAATTATAATTTATTGAAGTTTTTTTTTGTTTCTTTTGCCGAATGTATGATGAATGAAATAAGGCAGGCAAAGGGATCTAGTCCATAAATCTTTAGTAATTAATTCCATCATTTTTAAAAGTTAATGACGTTCCAAAATATGATACTTTTTATGGCGTTATATGGGAGTTCACAGCGCGGGAAAACCGCAAAAAATAATCCCCAGTACAGTAATTTACAAAACTAATACTTCCACTTGACATGAAAGAAGACGAATGAAAATGGCGCGAAGGAAGACGATGTTATTTTTAAAAACAGGAATATTTTAATTTATATTTTCTACTTATTACTTATAATAAACTGTATGTTTCGCCCTATCAATGTGATCATTTAGATATGTTTAATCTTGTTTATACATATTTTAGAAAATATTGCCTTAAATTACTTTATAACTTTTAAAAGTTATTGTTATAAATCGGTGAATGTGTCGAGGCAGACTTTATTTACCGTAGTTGCCTTATTTTCCGGACGGCTTGCTGTGGAGCGTTCTGATTGGCTGAGCTCGCGGTGCCTCTGCTCACTACAATTTCGTTTTTAGGTTGGTACCCCTGCTTGCTTATTTAGTATTACCCTCATTGTAAATTTCTACTAATGTTGAATTAAAATCATCATTTAACGCTTACAAGATCGTTAATATTACACGATTTTATTTGCCGTATATGAGTTATTTATATTAAAATGAATAAATGTCATTTAGTTGACCTTTGTGATGGTAAAAAGTGAGGTAATAGGGTGATTGAGATTGGAAATAATAATAGTATAGATACAACATGAATAAAGATATAAAATGAGATTAAATATTAAATTATATGTGAAATTTATTTATAATAATAATGCAAACAAATACTTATATAAAATAGTAATAATAATAATATAATACAATAAGTACATAAATAAACAACTAAACAAACATACACATATACAAAATTTATCAATGGTTTATACTATAATGTACCCGCTGGACCCTTGTCCTCTTTTGACCTATTTTAAAATTACATATTAAAAAAATCTAATACGTAATAACTTACCAACTGTGCAACAATTCGTCTTCTAGGCGTTATATCGGCTTGTTTAGAGTGGTGTAAAAGTGAAACATTGCCACTATACGGGTCCAAAAGCGCCTGGTACGTGGAATGGTCACCCTGGGTTGATGATGATATCACGTCGGGCGAATCTAGATCCTAAATAGTTTAAAAAAATATTTTTTATACTTAAATATAAATCACAGACAATTTGTCTTAACAATTGAAGCAACTGCGATCTGTCTCAACCACATCATCACAACCCTTGGGATGCAGAATCCAAGACGTCCACTATTGAAGGTGGGCCTTCCAAAACATATTGTTTTTTTTATTTTTTTATACTAGCACGACATGTAACCTTGGTCCCACCTGATGGTAAGTGGCGCTAAGGTCCATGAATATTAGCACTGAAGTCAGACACTCATGACTGACATCAGTCCCTAACACTATGCCGGCTTGACTAGATGCTTTTTCACACTTCGCTTGAAGGACTCGCAAGTTATAGGAAAGTGGAAACACAGAGGCTGGAAGAGCATTCCACATCTTTATGGTGCGACAGATGTATGAGTCCCCAAATTTGTACGTCGCGAAGGGATGGTGACTACGGTATGTGGGTGCATGTTCCTGATCATTTCTTCTGTGAGATCATAATATTTATTCGACTTCATGTTGTGGTCTTTTGGAATATTTGATTCCCACGGAACGGTAAGTTCAATAAGGATAACTTTTTTCAAGTTCCGAGAAAACACTTAGATGTCTGGCCTATAGGCTGATACAGCTAGTTCATCTGGGATCCTATAATGGTGTTCAAATGTATCCATGAGAATTTTCCAGTCTGATGCGGCGCCAAGGATCGAGGTGGGCTTGCATTGAGTTCCTTCGTATTTCCTTTATAAAATACTTACATTATGCATTCCAATACTACTGCTAAGTTCTATGGGTAATTCAAAGTTGGGCATAGTTCTTAGTTGTGATGGGGAATCACACCATTCTGCTACCTGGAACAAATGACCATTATTATAAACAACACTAATGAATCAAGAGATGAATAACAATAAATATGAAATAAAATAAAAATACAATATGTACTTACAACTAGAATAAATAAATGGGTATATACAATACATATATGAAGTACATATAAAATACATATATGAAGTACATATACAATACATCTTTTAATTATTAATTGTTTTTTTTTCGAAGTTGCTCCATCAACTGGTACTTTTGACGTCATTTTTAAACATTAATTGTTACATTTACAAAGACTTCGTTTTGGTGTAACCACAGAGTCAAACTTGGTACATTGTTCAAAATGTAAACTTACCCCAAAATTTACATTATCAGTATGAGGTATACTGACTGGAGGACTAGAATTAGAATCATACGCTTTTGGAGTACTTCTGCATTGATCTCCATTCTTTAATCTTTGGTCGGCATATCTACAAAAAATAAACTGTTAATAGCAGTATAGTTTAATGAGGTCTTTATGCGATTTACCTCGAAGCTTCCAGGACGACATTAGCGTAATCATACAGTATTTGGACAGTCAGGGAGAGGAGCAGAATGGTGGCACCTGAATCCATGGAATGCTTAAAAAATTGTCTTTTAACTGTCACACTTCAACCCAATACTGTATGATTACTGCCTCCGTAGTAAAAATATTTATTAATGTCAATAAATGCATTTATATAATATTTAATTTATATGTGATATTTCTCGAGTTTGGAACGCTGGAGACATCGACGAGCTTGCCACTTGTCATGATTGGCCTATAGTAAAGTTGGCTAAATGTGAATCCGCATATTTATAAGCGTGGTTTCTGACTACCCCAAAAGGGAAACGGTCATGATGATACTTTACTTTTCTACTGTATGATTCTGTTAAATGTTGTCAAGACAGCAGAATATGTATTAACAGCAGCTGCAGACCTGCTTTTTTCTTTTCTTTTGTTACCAAAAAGAAAATATAATAAATGCATGAGCAGTTACAATAGTATTATAAATTTACCTTGAAAAGGAAGCATCATTGTCATCAATCATTTTGGGCGTACAAGGTTTTAATTCCCGATCAATGTATGAAGGAATCTTTCTCCGTTCCCCTCTCACTATATCAGGTGGACTGATAGAGTTGTGAACATCATTGTGATCGGAGAAATACAAGTTATTCTTAGAAGTATTCCTTTGAGGACCATTTTGGTAAAAATCCTGGTTATCTTCAACACTGGATAAACTCAAATCTTCATCTCTAACCTTTTTGATCGGAACTACATCAGGATAATCAATGGTTTCAGGACTTACTAACATTAAAGGATGGTTAACAGTTGATGTTAAGATAGATTTATTTATAGTCAAATTACTAGGACGATCAGTTAAATTCAAGGTTGACAATTCATCTATTGTGTGTTTTAGATGGTTATTTTCTTGTATTGGTTCAGATAGTTGTAGCACTGATGTTACTGGATGGTTTAGACGTAATACTTGATTGTTGTCATCAGGGGTGTTTGAATTTTGGCAATTTGAATTTTGTGATGAAACATAAGATTCAGGATCTGCATCCATTTTTCTCTGGAAACCGGTCTGGAAATACAAAAGTTAATATACAGGTGGTTAAAGAAGCAGAATAATGCATTTTTGATAATTTCTAAAATACTATTTCAACTTTTTTCATTTTAAATAAATAATTTCTATCTTTGTAATAGTAATATATTACACTTCACATGCCTGATGCCTTCGTATGCCTTAGAAAGGGAAAATATTAATTAATGGTTAAGACAAATTGACAAATGACATTTGAAGACCTGACACCGCTTCACTCTCTGCAACATTTGGATAGCAAAATAAGTAAATTCACCTTTCCTCTGTAGAAGTGCTGTAAAAATTACAACCTGTTGTATATCAATTGACAATCAATTTAATTTTCTAAAATTGATATTTAGATCTTATGCATTAGTATTTACGAGTGAAATAGCGAGTAAAAAGAGGCAGAAATAGTACTGTATAAGTTACGAGAGGCGACAGTCAAAATTTGATTGGCTATATTTTGACTGCATCACTTGATTAAAATTATTTGCTTAAAATAGTTGTTTTTATAGTATTTTTCTCTTTTAGTACATTTATTGTTGTTTTGTTAACTAAAAAAAAAAGTAAAGTATCATTACGACCATTTTCCTTTCGGGGTGGTCAGAAACCACGCTTATAACATATTTAGCCAACTTTACTATAGGCCAATCATGACAAGTGGCAAGCTCGTTGATGACTCCAGCGTACCAAACTCGAGAAATATCACAAATAAATTAAATGTATTTATTAACATTAATAAATATTTTTGTGTCCCGACCAGGAATCGAACCTGGTACATCCAAGTCTAAATCCACGGACTTAACCGCTAGACCATGTAGGCAGTTTTTGTTAACTAAACATATTTTATTTACAATTACCACATACACATAATTATTATACACATAAGACAAGGGTATTATAGTCAGTAACCTAAACACACTTAGACAAAAAATCAAGTGTATGTAAAAATGTTTATTATTATTAAACATTTTTTAAATTAAAAACTGACATAATCAAAATATGCATTGTGAACGAAATGAACAGCTTCCCGTCTCATAGATTGTTAATAAATCTTCTTCAGTTGGGTACAAACTTACTTTATTCTGCATTTTCTTGGGTATACTTTTGTTTTTTGTTCGGTAGATACATTTTAAATTAATTTGGTTATACCTTGTGTAGTAATAAAGCTACAGTTTAAACTGTAATTTTGAAACTGAGTAATTAGTTCATTAAATAAATAAAAAGGGTAGGTGCAAATAAAATGTAGATTATCTGTATTTGAAAGGCTACAAACTTTGTTTAATTAATATTAAGCAATACAGAAATATTCCTCTTTGGATTTATGATATGGAAAATAATTAAAAGGCTTTTTAAAAGCAATAATAAGGTTAAAAATTGAATAAATATGTTTTGTGAAGACAACACAAATTCATATTTATATGATCGAATAAAACAAAACTTTAATAGTTATATTGCTTATTTATTAATAAATATAAGTTGATATTATTATATCAACTTATAATGAAATTATTAGTTTTCTTACCTCATTTATTAAAATTAATTAAATACAATAATACGCCCGTGACGAAAACAAACTAACAAAAATGTGACGTTTTCTAGACTTGACAGTCGCAGCCATCTTGATTTTTTATTGTAGTGCAGGTGTTCGGAATTTACTCTAAGTTTCCTTTTAAATGTATTTAAAATGTACACTGTGTGTTATTTTACTTTAGGCTTTTGTTGAGTTTAATAATAATACGCAATGTACAACCTTATTAGATTTCAAAGTTAATTTAGAACACGGATATACGCTATTGATATACGTTCATGCTAATTTCAAAAAAGGTAGAAGGACGATAAAGTTTTGGTATTTATTAAAAATTTATCCAAGGCTGAGTTGCATCAAAATGTAACGATTAAAGTGAAAAATACAGTCGAATATATATGTTTTATTTCGAATGTCAGCCGTCAGCTGGTACATTCAACGACATTTAAAATTTTAATCATTACAATTACAGGAACTACGTTTTGGTACAACCCAGCCTAATCGCCTCCATAACCAGTATTTTGAGTTATATCCATAGTGATATGCCTGAAATCGAAAATATGTAACGATTTACAATAATTACTTAATTTAGAAACGTGGGTCCGTGGGGATCAAAACTGATAGGGTACTAAAGCTTTTTATAATGAAATTGTCTCAAAGCTCATTGACGTCTCTGGTGATAATGAATGAATGAAAATTAAAAAATCTTTATTGAACAACATAAACACAATACAGTGGGATGAAACATATTAATTTAGCAAATAACAGTACAGCAACAAGATATAAAGTACTAAGACCCTCAAATTAGGTAAACCTGAACTACAAGGGGTCAGTCAATAATATGGTGAGAGAAAATTGCATGGAATTCAATGTAGTCGCTGAGTGACATCCACTGCAGTATTTATCTTGCCAACAATACTATTATTATACAAACTGTTTGACTTTTAGTAGGTCTTTAACATATTGATAACTTAGAGGCAACCACCACTGATGCAGTTTTTTTCCACATAGAATTTTATTTAGTTTGTAGATATCTTGAATTTCATTTATTTTAATAGAGATACGAAAGTCTGATTCTTCTTCGGAAACAGCAGGTAGCAATATCACTTGCAACAATCCTACTATGCTGGATGAGTCCCAAGGACTTAATAAAACACTTAAGAACAGATGGTACATTGGTATATTTCAGCTGTAGGAAAACTGATTTGCTTAACATGCATTAATTTAAGCACTGCACGTTGTGCTCTTTCTACCACTAGCATTTTGAATTTGGGAGCTCCCCCCCAGACCAGACTGATAGACCAGTATGATAAAATGGATTTGCACAGAGAAAATAGACTAACTTTTAAAGACATTCATGAGCTATACATCTTAACTTTCTAAAGATGGGAAGAAGTTTACGAGTCCTTGCAGCAACATGATTAATCTAATTGATCCATCTAAGGCGCTGGTCAACATAACCACCCAAGTATCTAATAACCTAAATATGTTACAGACCAATACAACCACATGGCATAGGATCGGGACATGTGTATTTGAGAACGTCATGTAGTTCGATTTTTTTGTTCAAATTCCCACTTCTATTTATTTAGAATGCAATAAAAACTCTGCATATCCCACAGAAAACTAGTATTTAGCCATAATGCTGAACTTAGTGGCTAAATTCTGGATTTTTTAAATTGCTAATAGCTGTATCTGATGGCGAATAAATGTGGATTTGGACCTTTTAAGTTTCTATTATTATTATTACTTATTATAGTATAATTTAACTTATAAATGGAAGTTATACCTAAAGGTAATTTATCTGGTAAAGCTATGAAGAAAATTTAAAATGAATAGTGCATTATAAACTATTTTATTAAATAAAGATATCTTGGAAATCCTTAGATGGCTAATAGCTAACGATTTATTTATTTTGTGGTACTCTAAAATATTATTTGAAGAACTACAATAAAGTTACAAACTACTTTATAATAAATATTATAATTAATAGCAAACTAAAAGCCAAAACACAATAAAAAAATAAAGGTAAAGCAAGGTCATTATAAATAAAATACTTGATCTAAATCATTACCAATGCAATGGTAATGATTAAAAATACTATTATTATTAAATAAAATATTATTAATATTAAATTGCTAGTTATAATAATAATAGAAAATTTATATTAGCGATGTTTGTGTGTCCAGTAAAACATTATCACTAATCTCTACCTATAGGTAAGTATATTTTGTCTGCTATAATTTCCTTTCTACACGATTACTAAATTAAAAACGATCTCATAAAAGAACGATGTTTGTTTACTAACATTATCAATTCTTTGCAAAATATTTATCATTACACGTCCGCGAGTATCGTTTTACATTGTTTATTAAAAGTAACGGAAAGTGTGTATTTTAATGCTCGGTTCATAGGAATCGGGTCAGTTGGCCGACTGAACAGTAAAGGAAACAATCCAATTAGAAACATTAATTTTTGATTTTATTATAGTTTCAATTATGAAGTTAACTTTTCAAGTTAATATTTTGTTCGTTTCTGTGATTATTGGTTATTCGTTAGCCGAAGATGTTAGCTGTGAGTAAAGTCTATCCATCCAAGTGTAGTTTTGATAAAGATATAAAAACTGAAAAAGTATATTTTATAAGTGTTAAAAAGTATGTAAATCTAACATTGTGTCGTTTATTTATATTGTAAAAATTACTGTTTAGATCAAGCTTGCATAGACAAATACTCCCAGAAAGGTTACCAACCCTGGCAAGAATGGTCCGACCACTACACTTGTCACAGATACCGATGTGAGATTCGCGATGGAAAGTACTTCATTGCTGCAGTTGGGTAAGCTTTTAAAAATATCTTAAATATTCTCCCATTCATAGAAATCTCGTATTGCTTACCAATACACTTGGTAATACGTTTATTTTATTTTTTATTTATATTTTTTATTAACAAACTTGTTTCAGCTGTCGAAAGCCAAAAATACCAGAAAATGCTTTAGAATGCCATGAATACATTGAAGATGAAAATGTTGGTACGTGTTTGAATAAAATGTGTTTTTTGTTGTAATACGGGTATAATAAGGGGCATAATAGTTTAACTAAAACATTAAATATTTTTTTAGAATTCCCAACATGCTGTGCTCGTCTTAGATGCGTTGTGGAGGTAAATGGTGAGAGAATTGTTCAAACGAGAGGTCAGCCAGGAGAATTATTCCCAGACAAGTAAGAATGATTTTATCTTACCAGTAGTCTCCTACCACTGGTAAAATAATATATATATGATTATTCGATTTTTATAAATTTTATTTTTAAATGTAACTGATTGATCACATACATTTGTAGACCATGGAAGGGGCAGCAGAATGAGCAGAACCCAGCAGTTATGGGTATGGCAGGGATCCCGCAAAACTCTGTAGCGGATCCTGGCAAGCAAACACAAGGCATATATAATTCCAGAGGCGCAGGCAAGCATGCTATTAAGGTATTATTTACTTCGAATGTAATAAGCACTTAAAATGTTGTTATTTATTTCAGAAAGTTAAAAGTCTTAGTAATTACTGTTTTTTAAAGTACAGAATATGAATATAGTGCTTATTCGTTCAATTGTAATACCTATCTAACAACTGAGTTTAACATCGTCTTATCTTAAGCCTATTTTATTTTTTACGTTTTTCTTCTATTAAAAATTAAAATATTTTATAGCGGAAGGAAACGATATTAGCGGACGCAGGTTTGTAGATCCATACCCAAACCAGCAGATGCAAGATTCACCAAGAAAGAAGAGATGGGCAGTTACAAAACCATTTCAAAAAATTAACGCTGCAGCCATTTACCCACACGTTAAACAGCCTGGATATTTAAGTAGCCGCTACACCTCGGCTTATTTTACGAATTTTAGCGATTTTACCAATAATAACATAAAAAATGTATAAATAAAACAATGTTAAAAATAAAGTATTATTAAGGCATAACGAAAATATTAATAATTACCCAAACGTTTTATTTTGTTATGTATCATATACTTATGTTTGAATTTGTAATGTTGTTTTAATAATAAAAATTATAGCAAATTGTATTTGTGTAATTTAACCCAACATTTCTAACACATTAAAACTATTTACTCTCTCAATAATCAATCTTAAAATCCAATAAAATGAAAGGACAAAATATAAAGAAATCTAGACCATGAAATTTTTGAAAAGTATTGTCATTTGTCATATTATCGTTGTTTTGTTTCAATCGTATATTTTCGTATATTTATTAAGAGTAATGTAATAACATAGTGAAACCTTTAGTTTGAATATAACGAGATATTATAACATGTACATTGTCTTAATACCATTAATATATTGTGTTTAATCAATAAAATATATTTGCAATTAAGTATTCAGTTTTACAGCAATGAACTTTAATAGAAATTCTTAAGATAAACTTTGAAATAGCTAATAAAGATCTATAAAGATACTGCAAAATACATATATCTTTACCTCATTTGGGTAGTTTCTGGTAAATAAGTTAAAATTAATGTGTAAATGATGAATGAACAGACAAAGCCGTTTGCCTGTGGCATCTTGGAATGTGGCATGTCTTTTACAAATGAGGACCATTTAAATGTCCATAGAAAGAAACACGATATGCTATTGCAGTTTGATCATGAACAGAAATCTGCTTATGTTGGTTAGTACCCCTTTTTACAGGCTATAAGCTGTTTCAGATTGGTACAACTAGTATTTAAAATTATTTAATAAAAAAATATTTATTTAAAATACAAGAAATGAAAATTTATAGAAAAATATTAAAGTATATATATCCTCTTCTATGAACTAAACTTTAATAAGCAGATTCCCATTGGGCAACTTTCATTCATTCAATCATTACAGCGTCCTAGACCTCCACTGCTGAAGATGGGCCTTCCAGAACTGGAGAATTTGGCCTACACTCGTCATACTGGCCAGACGGCTTGGCGAGGGTATGATGCCAATTTTTTATGACAATTTATTAATGATTCCACAAGTTGGCATTAGTGGACCCGGGACCGTCGGCTTAACATACTCTCTGAGACACGGGAACAGTGGTTTTGTAAATCTATTACAAATGTATGTAAGAAAAGTGTATTTCTCATTGGTACATGTCGGGGGGGTGGGGCGACATTTGTAGGATTTAAGGTACGCGTTCTTACAACCGAGCCACCACCGCACTTGTACAAACTCTGTACCTTTGTATCTAAATCCACAAACTTAATCAGTAGACAGAGGAGTCAGTTCTATACTATATTACTAGTTATTGCAAGAAATTTCTTTTTCTGTCAAGCACTTTCGATGTATGCACTGAGAACTCATTGACTTTTTTCTGACACAAAGGTTAGAAAATAACCATCCACTTCCATTTGTAATATTTGGACATATTTCATTTAGCAATCCATCACAGCCTCTTGTTGCCATATATCCTTGCATAGTGTTAATACCAGTTCTGTGACCCCAGTGACCTTAGCCACAAACAGCGGCAGACATCTAGAATTTTGTGTTTTGGTAATGTCACAATGCCTGTGCTTATTTATTGGTGCTGCAGCAGTGTCTGCTAATTAGCCACGCTGTCGGAACTATTATTAGTTTCATTAATTATTAGTTTTGTGTGAAATGACATTTGTGTGAGAAAGAGTATTAGTAAAAAAAATTAGTAGGGTTGACTTCACTAAGATGTGGTCAGCTGCTGCTGGAAGTGGTTAGCGCTTCTGTCCTTTCTTAGGACTTTACGGAGCTGGCTTGTCATCAAATCCTCCTAACCATTACTTGATTGGTTAACTAAAACTTGGTGAGTGAAACTTATTATTCAACAATTATGCTTTTCTTTCAGCTGATCAAACCCCAACACCAACCAGGTTCATCAGGAACTGTGAGGAAGTGGGTCTCTTCCAGGAACTCCAGAATGTTAACCCATTTGATGAGGGTTTCAAGAAGGCCATGGAGATCAGGTTAGCAGGGTTAATTGTCTAATAGGCATTGCTTATATGCTTATGGTGTATAAAATTTTCACTATTGCTATTGTCACTAGCCACTTTTTTTAGTGTCAATTCAATCAAATTGTTTATTTTGCAAGTAGGCATAGGACAAAAAGAGATGTATTCTGCACTTTTACATGTAAATTTTTACAATGTTGATATAAAACAATATCATTTTATAGTACATATTGGTGAATGATAACCATCATTTGGAAAGAGAAACAATAAAATAATAAAAATTATAAATACAGAATAATGCTTACATTGTCACACTATAAGCTAAGACAGACACAATTATAAAAATATAAATGGCAATGTCAGTTAAGATAATAGCTGCTGTAAATAGGCATTGTCATACTTTAAGCTAAGACAGACACAATTATAGAAATATAAATGTAAATGTCAGTTAAGATAATAGCTGCTGTAAAGAGGCATTGTCATACTTATAGTAGGACAAACAATTATAAAAAAGGTAACTTTAAATTATAGCTGATGTATAAAGGCATTGTCATACTAAACTAGACTATAACTAAATACAAATTGTGTAATAAATGAATGTCCCTTATTACTATTAGTCACACACCACACACTTGTTTTTACGAAATTCTTAGATTACCTGACCAAACATGGGAGTTTTCTTTAACAATAATTTTCGCAATTATATAATGTAATGTTTTTAATGCGTTTACAGAAAGTTATATTAAAATATATTGCTGTTTATAATAAACCGAGCACCTTCTTCACATCCATTGTTAAGTCTTCCAAGTGTGCTTATTTTATTTTTTTATGTTTTCAGACCCAGCATACTTCTTGACCATTCGCATACGGTCCAGCCATCTGACGACGTCCTGCACACTCCCCAAAATATATTCCCGAACCTAGAAGGCGACTCAACTTATTACACCAGTACAAACAAGAACATCATCATTAGCAGGTCTTCCAGTGACGAATCTGGTACAAAAAAGGGATTTGAGACTATAACAAAATGTACAAACGAAGTCACGATAAGCAGAGTTGTTAAACAAGATCAAATACAAGAAAAATCAACAAATAACACAAATTCGGAAGTTAATAATAGCAATACAATATTATATAGCAATGTTATTAAAGTAAGCAAAGATGAATCAGCTAAGATACCAACTATAATGAGTCAAAAATCACTAGATCGTGTTTTTGATACTTTAACTTCAGAAGTACAGGCTGACAAAGTTAATAACAAACAGAACATTAAAAAAAACAATGTAAACACTTACAAAAAACCAATTTTACCTAAAATCAATCGCAAAAGAACGCTGGAAGTTGATAAGACTATAAATGATAAAGATTTTGAAGTATTAATCAAATTGCCAACTGGTAAATTAGTTCGTATGAAAGCAATAGAGGACGAACCCAAACCTATAGAAGCTAAAGAAAAGCTAAAAAAACTAATTCAAGACAAACAAAATCCTATACAACATATAATCAATGGTACTTTAACACCAATAACTATTGTAAAACCAGTACAACCAGTTATAATACCACAGTTTTTACCAAAAGTACCCATACAATCCCTTGCACATCCAACTCAGAACAAAACTCAAGCAAATCAAATCAAAAATGTTAGCAAAGAAAATGATACCAAAAAATCTGAAAAACAATTACTTTTGCTAAGTAGAAGAGCTGCTGTTCAAAGATATAGGTATTTTTTTTACTAATATCATTTCATCATCATTACAGCCCCTAGAACATGGAGTCCTAAACCTACAGCCTTCCAGATCAAACATCTGAAGAATATTGCCTACAGTCGCTACTGTTGATGGGTTGACGAGAATCGGATGTCAATTTGCATCCATTAACAATTCCACAAGTTGGTATTAGTGAAACAGGGACCTACGGCTTTTCATGCTCTGTGTGGCATGGTAACAGCCGTATCTAATCTATAACAAATGTACATAAGACAATTGAATTGTTCATTGGTACATGTGATTCGAACCACGACTTTGGATTAAAGAAAAGTGTTCTTACAACCGAGTCACCACTGCTTTAAACTGCTTTAATATTTATCATATTAATTAAAAGATAACTAATGTGTGATAAAAACATAAAGAACAACAGTATGGAATAAGGGTCAATTAAATTTACCACAAAAAGAAATATGAAAAATATTTAACAATGTATTTAATATATTAATATATTTTGTGACATTTACTGACATCTAATTTAATAATGTAGGTTTAAGTAGTATAGTAACTGACAACGCTCTTTTACAGCAGCATCTATATTTAGGGAGTGTATTATTTACATAGTCCTAATTTGGTTATGACGATGGCTGTTCTTTGCACTAATGGTTGATCTTTTGCTATCCTTCCATGATATGTAAACTGTTGATTGTATAACTGACAAAACCAAGTGTACGTCATGTATCTTATGGTGAATAAATGAATTGAATTGAATTGAATAAAAAAAATAAACAAGAATAAAACTAAACTGATGATTGCAATAAGTTCATGCAAGTACATACAATGCTAAGGCATATGGTTACTACAGAAAGATCTGCTAGCAATCATTGGCTTCACAGTTAATAAATCAAGCTCTGTTAACAAGACCTCCAAAAGAATAAACTTTGTCTGTAGTAGGTAAAGCACATATAAAACCGAGGTGCTTCTAGTTTGTAGGCTGGTAGACTAAATAAATATATAAATAAATCTGGCTTTGCCTGTGTAATTAAGTGGTTGACAAAAATTTCCTACAGTTGTAGGATCATAGGCCTCCCTCAAGACTTTTGAAACCCTTATCTAACCTCCGCCAGCTACGTTTTTTGTGTCTATACTAACATAGTCTCGACTCTGGACTCCATTTACCCCATTATTCGTAGGTTCTGTGTCAGATGTGTCAGTAACTTTGGTTCTCTGACAAATAGCATTAAGCTCTCGCCTTTGTACCCACACATTTTTTGGTTCTGTACAATAAATAATTTATTATTATTATTATTATTAATATCAAGAAATAATAATTTAAATAATTACAGGGAAAAATTAAAACACCGGCACAACGGATGGGCTAAAGAAATAAAAGACCAAGGCATAGAAATACAGAAATTGTCACAAGAAAATGCTATGCTTAAAGCTTTATTAGTTAAACACATGGAAAAATGTCCGCTTGCTGATGACCTAAGTAAGTATTCCTTTAAATAAATAAATAAAAATCGTTTATTGGTGTACAAATATGTGTTTTCAGTGACTTGCAATTGTGTCAAATATGTCGCAGGTCGCATGTGATTTATTTGTCTGGTCGACAGCAAATACTAATTACAAGTATGACATAAATATTTTAGATACATTAATTTTACTATTAAACAACATTATGAATATATGCATGTGTGTACGTAATTGTGTTTATGTGTGTGTGTCTATATCAGTGTATATATATATTGTTCACTGCAAAATGCGGATCCGAATCGAGAAGTCTGTGTGTTGTTAATTATCCGTAGGAACCTTGTTGTTGTTGAAGATTAAGTGATTATAGGCGATTCAGCAATGCGCTGCTCGCCTATTGATCAATATATGTAATAATAATAATAACATAAAATATTCAATATTTCAAGCTTTTGACTATTATAATATTAATTTATTTTCTTTTGTTTTCAGGAGACCTAAAGGAGAAGTTATCTTCCAATTATAAGGTTACAATTCCTTGAAAAAAAAAACTGTTTATCTTAACAATATGTATTCTAAATGCATATTCGGTTTCATCAAGAATGGACCTCAAGATACTCTTAGCTAGGGGTGCTTGTACACAGTGCATGTTGCTGGGGCCAATAAAGGCGCGAGCTGCATTCATAAGCAAAAAGTTACATACTTGCTTGGTTACACATAGGTTTTGCTTGTTTCAATGTTGATTTATTATTTAGTACATATATTTTCATACTTTCAACATAATATATTGTGTGTGTGTTCTAAGGGCTGTAATAATGCTAAACTTATTTCATTTTCAACTGCCTCCATGATCTAGCAGTTAAGTACGTGGATTTACGCAGGCTCGATTCCTGGTACACAATTTATTTGTGATATTTCTCGAGTTTGGTACGCTAGACATAGACTAGCTTGCCACTGGTCATGATTGGCCTATAGTAAAGTTGGCTAAATGTGAATCCACTTCTATACATATAAGCGTGGTTTCTGATCACACCGGAAGGGTAATGATTGTTGTGATGATGATGAAAATGAAACAATAAAAAATATAGAAAGGCAGCTGATATGGAATCAAAATTAAACATACTCCACATAAGTTATTATGTACAGACCCAAGATAGTGTTATTTTATTTAAATAAAAGTAAACGTCGTGCAGATTACGAAACGGTCCTAGGTGATTTTGGAGATAGGAGAGTAAATGATGCAGGTAAGCTTATTCTTGACGTGTGTTTAGAAAAGAATAT